>OY992886.1:88599479-88783460 GCA_963921405.1 Cepaea hortensis
TTGATCGTCTTCGCACCTCTGACTTTCTTTCTTGATTAATGAAAACATTCTTGACAAATGCTTTCGCAGTAGCTCTTCTTGCGGCGGAGAGAGTGAGTTCCCTTGGAGCAAGATGGCGGGACATTTCTTTGTCCCGTAAAATGGAACGTGTTTTTTCGGAAATGTTTATGGATTAAGTGTGTTTTTCGTGGTGAAATGGAGTTCGAACCGTGCAACGGAGTTCGTGCACGCGCGCCCGGACTCCCTTCGGCGTATCATCGGCGCCCGGTGGCGATAGTTAAGCCTAACATGACGACCAGACGACCGACAAGGACACAGCATGGTAAGAGAGCAGGCGCACGCAAAAGGCGGTTAAAATGTGACAGATTGGGCATCGGACACGTTCGAGTACTGTACTGGAACTGTGCGTCATTTAGTCAACGCCGACCCATTCTTGAAAAACTCTACGGAAACGATATTGTAGTCTTACAAGAAACACAGCTCGGCGACGGAAAAGTCAATGTCGCGGGGTTTCAGGGCTTCTTTAACAGACGGCACCTCGGACAGGCCATTCTGGTCCGTGACAACATACTGGTGTCTGAGATCGATATGTCCGCCTGGAACAGTGATGCCCTGCAAGTGCAGGCATTAAGAATAATGATGCCAGTGCAGCTTGTAATCGTGAATGTTTATGCACGAAATAGGAAGGTCGACGTGCGACAATGGCAGAGTATGTTCGATATGGATGAAAGGCATATCATCTACTGTGGGGACTTCAATGCCAGAGGCAGTCAATGGGGGAATTGCATCACCAATAGACAGGAAGAGATCTGGAGGACGCTCTGGCATCTGCTGCCCTAGTCTGTCTGAATGATGGGAAGGTCACTAGAATAGCCACTCGACCAGGTGACTCTGACAGCGTCATTGACTTGGCTCTGGTGTCGCCCACCATCGCGCCAAGGTGCCGATGGGGCACACTGGGATACTACGACAGTGACCACTACCCTTGTATCATCCTGATCGAGAAAGACAGGGCCAGGAGTCAAGGAAACAAGACAACCATCTTTCTTGTCTCCTGCGAGAGGAAGTTAGTTTTCTTCTTTTGTTCTTGCTTATGGCGTCTTGACCAGTGTTGTCGTACGGGAACGCCTTGTGCGAGGGGATCGGGACAGACGAAGAGTGCATAATCACAGCTGAGACAATACGTGCGATGCTCAAGAAATCACCTGACACCGCCCCAGGCCCAGACGACATCCGATATGGTGACCTACTGGTGATGTCAGATGATGACATGGAAGAACTGGCCAGAGAATTCAACACCAGTATCCAGAGGGGTCAGATCAAAGAGGAATGGCTACACAGCTACTTGCTGCCACTGCCAAAACTGAACAAAGATCATTCCAAGATAAGCGGCTACAGAATCATTACGATGCAGAACACTGCTAGCAAGCTACAGGAGAAAATTGTATCACACAGACTTGCTTGTGACTTGGAACAGCTTGGCTGCTTCCCGCCCACACTTGGAGGATACAGACGTAACAAAGAGTCGTGGCTGAATGCGGCGGTCTTTGCTCAAGATGTCTACGAAGGATTTCAGGTCAGAGAAAAGACATGTGCGGCCGCCATAGACTTAGAGGACGCATACAATAGAGTATCCTTCGAGAACTTGATGCAAACCCTCCTCAGACTGAAAGTGCACCCTCACCTTATACGATGGGTAGCTGCAGTTCTGCTCCAAAGGAAGGTGGTGCTAAGATGCGGGAGTTGGTCTTCTGAGCCGATAACGATATGTCCAGGATTGCCGCAGGGTTCACCACTGTCACCAGTACTATTCAACGCGTATACGGTGCCGATCACTAAACAACAGTTGGACGGGAGGGGTAGGACTATGTCATTTGCTGACGACATTCTCGTGTATCGACAGGGTCGAGGTAGACAGGCGGTTGCCAATGATATGCAGGGCGAACTAGATCGAATTTCCTCATGGTGCGCTGATGCCGTTGCCCTTGTCAACCCTGCAAAGGCATCAGTTACATGGTTCTCCCTAAACAACCATATTGTGAACACAGACCTACCGACAGTAAGAATGGATGGGAACATTTTTAGTAGAACCCAGTCAATGACATATCTTGGCGTGAGGCTTGATAGTAGCCTGTCCTTCAGAGATCATGTCGATTATGTCATAACGAAAGCTCGAAAAGGTTTGTCAGCAATGAGAGTCATGGCAACTGCCAATATCGAGCAAAGACTGCTAATACTTCTGTTCCAAGGACTGGTGCTTTCACGAATCGAGTATGCCCTGGCCATCCTCACTGTCAGCCCTATACAGATTGGAAGACTTGAAAAGGTACAAAACGAAGCCATGCGCATCATTTTGGGCTGCACGAGAGACACCAGCTGTGTAGCATTGAGATACCTCCTTGACTTCCCGACAATGGAACACAGGATCAAGATCTGGAGAGCTCGTGCATACTTAAAAATAAGTGCAGATGAGCAGCACCCTCTGCATGACGCTATATTCAGAGAAAAGGGTAACAGGCTAAAGAGGGGCAAATCATGGATGGGTCGGGCGGAAGATGTCGTTAGACAGGTCTGCAGTCTTACCAGTTTCAACCCCGGCAAGGAATGGGTGCCGTTGCCTCCGGATTTTAAGTGCACTTTCTCCTGCATTATCACACTCGACATTCGGTGCAGAGAGCAGAACCCCGCCGCTGTCAATGCAGAGGTCAACGCGCTCATCTATGAACACTCAGATAGCCCCGACGTGCTCATCTATACAGATGGATCTGTTGTAAAGCAGCAGAGAAGTGCGTGGGCATTTACAGCCCGTTCAGCGGGCCGAACCGTTCAAGAATCCAGTGGTGCCCACTCTATGACCACGAGCAGCATGACGATGGAGGTGATGGCAGTTACACAGGCTTTCATATGGCTGGAATCACAGCATTATACCAACGTGTGTGTATTAAGTGACTCAATGAGCATGATTCAGAAGGTCGAAGCTGGAGCTGTACGCAGACAGTGGACTGAGTCGCTGCGGAAGTCTGTTGTCCGTAAAGTCACCTTCATCTTCGTCCCGGGACATGCGGGAGTCGAGGGAAATAACGAGCTGATCAACTGGCTGGCTTTGCACCCCCTGTAGATGGCCAGCCCATGGATCGTGCCGATGTTATTAACGCCCTTAAAGATATGACGAGAACAGAGGACTTTGACGTCAGTGAATCCACATCTCTTTCCAGGATGAAAGACTTGGGAGTAAGAATCGGCACGGCCAAACGCGAGAGGTACATTGGGAAAACGAGGTGCCTCGTCAACCAACACAGAACTGGCACTATTAGCCACCGGACGCTGATGCATATGCTGGGGGGGGGGGGGGATCTGAGCACCTATGGACTTGTCCGGAGTGCAATAAAGATACCCCAACTGATAACTGATCTTCTTGCGGCGATCCAGGAATTTCACCTCTAACGCCGCAATACGAATGCCCCCGTTTGTCCCTGTTAATCATACATTGGTACCTTTCCGTCTTGACAGACGATAGTTTGGTACATTGTGCTTCAAAAAGGCTTAATAACTACGTAGTTTGGTGGTGGCGAGTGTGGCTGATAAGGACAATTCGTACTGCAAATGTTTGTCCACAGTGGATGCATGTGAAAACGTCGTCATTTCCACCATCATGCACCATCTTAAGTCTCTCACGCTCTGTGTGTGCTTTATCTGCAATCATTTTCTCCTTTGTCTTTATTCCATGTCTGATAGTTGCCTTCCATGCAACACGTTCAGCTCCCAATGTGCATTATCAATGCCTGTATCAATCATGTCCCGCTTACACACATTTTTGTATCGTAGTAAAGGCCGACCCTGAGATCTCCTACCCATCTGTAATTCACCAAGAAAGATGTCCTTTGGTATTCTACCATCATCCATCCTCCTAACATGTCCTATCCATCTAAGTCTACGAAGTCTGAGCATGGAACACACCGTCACACAACTTGATCTTTCCAATACTTCAGTATTTGTGATTTTGTCTTGCCACTTAATACCAAATATTCTTCGCAGACACCGCATATGAAAGCTGTTTAAACGTTTCTCTTGGTGTGAGTAAGTTGTCCAGGTTTCACTGCCATAAAGAAGAGTACTAAGGACACAGGTTATGTAGACGAGGACTTTTGTTTTGGCAGTAAGCTTCCTGTTCTCCCAGACTCTTTTTGCTAACATGTTCATTGTTGTTGCTGCCTTACCAATCCGGATGTTGATTTCTTGATCTAGGGATAATTTGCTATTTACCTCTGATCCTAGATATGTAAAATGGTCTACTTTCTCCAGTTCCGCGTCGCCAATAAAGACTGACGGTACCCCATGTGCACCTTGTGACATAATCTGTGTCTTCTTTTTGTTAATTGTTAAACCAAATTCAGAACAAGCCCTGTTAATCATTACCTCCGGTACAAAATCAACAAACTAGAACCGAGGTCCTATTCCGTTATTCCATGCACCATTATTCAGGCAGCCGAGGCCTGCCTTGAACACTATAATTTTGTTTACAGTAAACGCACCGGCCACCCGGGACGGTCAGCAAAGAGCACCCGCTGGAGAGAGCCGGCAGACGGTAGGGCAGGAACAACGGACAGTAAACCGGCGTTAGCCGGACCGCCCGCCTGCACATGAAATCCAACTGCAAGCTTTTTAACTGCAACAACTTCTTCTTTCGTTCGCCTGAAATATGTTTATAACTGCAATGTTGTCTCTTGTATGAATCTAACAGTCTTTTTTAGTTCACTCAGCGGTCCATAGAGTTTATCTTCCACTGTTGTCTCTCTAGGCCAGAAGGTTCGCCTGGATATGTTGTAGTTTGGGCAATCCTGAAGTATATGCTCTGCTGTCGGCGACGCCAAACCACATGTGTACATGGCTGAGTCACCAATCTTGAATTTTGTATACATGTGGTTCCACCTCATCACTTCCTGCATGTTCCACCTCATCACCCCCTGCATGTGCCGCCTCATCACCTCCTACATGCTTTGCCTCTTCATCTCCTGCATGTTCCACCTCATCACCTCCTGCATGTTCCACCTCATCACCTCCTGCATGTTCCACTTTATCACCCCCCTGCATGTTCCATCTCATCACCCCCTGCATGTTCCACCTCATTACCTTCTGCATGTTCCACCTCATGACCTCCCGCATGTTCCACCTCATCACCTCCCGCATGTTCCACCTTATCACCTCCTGCATGTTCCACCTTATCACCTCCTGCATGCTCCACCTCATCACCCCCTGCATCTGCATGTTCCACCTCACCACCTCCTGCATGTTCTACCTCATCACATCCTGCATGTTCCACCTTATCACCTCCTGCATGTTCCACCTTATCACCCCCTGCATCTGCATGTTCCACCTCACCACCTCCTGCATGTTCTACCTCATCACCTCCTGCATGTTCCACCTTATCACCTCCTGCATGTTCCACCTTATCACCCCCTGCATGTTCCACCTTATCACCTCCTGCATCTGCATGTTCCACCTCATTACCTTCTGCATGTTCCACCTCACCACCTCCTGCATGTTCTACCTCATCACCTCCTGCATGTTCCACCTTATCACCTCCTGCATGTTCCACCTTATCACCCCCTGCATGTTCCACCTTATCACCTCCTGCATCTGCATGTTCCACCTCATGACCTCCCGCATGTTCCACCTCACCACCTCCTGCATGTTCTACCTCATCACCTCCTGCATGTTCTACCTCATCACCTCCTGCATGCTCCGCCTCACCACCCCCTGCATGTTCTACCTCATCACCTCCTGCATGTTCTACCTCATCACCTCCTGCATGTTCTACCTCATCACCTCCTGCATGTTCTACCTCATCACCTCCTGCATGTTCTACCTCATCACCTCCTGCATGTTCTACCTCATCACCTCCTGCATGTTCTACCTCATCACCTCCTGCATGTTCTACCTCATCACCTCCTGCATGTTCCACCTCATCACCTCCTGCATGTTCTACCTCATCACCTCCTGCATGTTCTACCTCACCACCTCCCTGCAGGCTCCGCTAGGCGTTGAGTGTCGACCTAACCCTATGCTCTCTACCTGCGGAATCAGTCTCTCCAGATTTGAATCGTCTGTTTCGCCGTACTTTCCACTTGATCTCAGAGATCCTTCACCATATCAGCCACGTCATAATCTAGCCAAAGGAGCGACAGCAGCCAGTCTATCACCCTGTTGATTGTCACGCCTACCCACATGTCCTAGGCAGAAAATCCATATGTTCTTTACCTTTCTCTTTTCAAGTGATACAAGCCACTCTACACATCCTTTTCTTTTTAATGTAGCATGCTTTTTAAGTCTGTCACAAACACATCATATCGTTCCGTTTTACTCTCCAGCTATCACAAAGCTGTCGTTACAGCCTCCACCTCCATTCTCAAGCTAGAAGGTGTGATATTATACGCCCGACTCTCTTTCTATTATACAGCGTCCCTTAACCGTTGCAACGAAACCCCACCCATTCCGTTTATAACGTACCAGACTCTTCATAACAATTACAGATACCACTAACCTGAGAATCCTGGCTCTTCCAGATTCGGCTACATACAATCTTTTCCCATCAGGTGACAATTCCAGCCCGTTGGGATATACTATTCCACTTTTTACAAATTCACTGGCCACCCGAGTTGACGGGTTAAACGATATAATTCTGTAATAAGAGCAGAACATAATTATATTTGAAAACACAAACAATATATTGCACAAAATAGTGCCTAGTATGTTTGGCTGTAACTTCTAAGGTGCATACTACAGGAACAATTTAACATAAATGAAAGCAACATAATGCACCCTTTTTGCTGAAAAACACAACGCACTGTCGTATGTTTCGCCGTCAGTGTTAACACGGTAGTTTTAAAAAGACAGTCGTGACATTTTGTTTACATAACTACTGTTTGCACGTGTGTATGGCAGTCAACTCTGTAAATTTCAACAATCCGTGATTGATAGTTTCAGTCTCATACTGATAGTGTTGTAGGGCCATAATGAGTGTTGTTGGGTCATAATGAATGTTGTAGGGTCATAATGAGTGCTGTACGGTCATAATGAGAGTTGTTGGGTCATAATGAGTGTTGCAGGGTCATTATGAGTGTTGCAGGGTCATTATGAGTGTTGTAGGATAATGAATGGTGTAGTCACAGATTGAGTTGAGTAAAGAACCGACATCACTGCACTCGAGGAATTCTCATAAGCGTTCAGTCCTCATCTTCAACAGCCAGCGATGAATTCCAATACTAATGGTACCCGTTGCCATCTGATTGTATGCCCGTCTTGCTTTACCTCTGAATGACGACTGTCGACCAAATCCACTGACCACCCCTTAGCATTCTCTCTAGACCATGATAGTCTATCTATACTTCTGCATTAATAACATTTTCCCAGATGGCCTTCGCCACATCTGCCTTATCATGCATCAAATCACCCCTTAATAATGTGACACCAGCCAATCTGTCTGCCTGTTCATTTCCAACCACACCAGAGTGTCCTGGAGAAAAGATCCAGCGAATGCTTACAACCCGCAACAAATCGATGCATGCTATTCTGCACGAAGTACGCCAGTCTTCACCTTTGTCAGCGTGCGTTGTGAATCAGTTACAATCACCACCTGCGTATACAGTTTGTTCTCAAACCAGTGGAAAGCTGCAGTAACCGTCTCCACCTCCATTCTCAGACTTGAAGTTGTGGTGTCATATGCCAAGCTCTCCTTTACCAAATATTATCTATTGGCTTTTATTATGAATCCCCAGGCAACTTTTTTGCCATTAGTGTAGATAATCGCATCGCCAGGACGAGAGTATTTATGAATAAATTGCTGAATTTCAGCTTCCATAGCGCCCGTTAGCCACTTCCTACACCCACGGCCCAATGTGATTATAACTCCACACAAGTCTGAATATCTTATTCAACACTTTGACCCACTCCTTTCCTCTGCCAATCTTCTCAAGTGTGCACATTTCTCTGATGGTATCTTCTGCCTGAGCCATCCATGATCTTCCTCTCAAAAGCCTGTGGCCATTGACTGCATCCAGGGAATCAAGCAGGTCTTCCTTGTCCGCAGCTACCTTGAGGTATGGCCTTGTCTGCAAAAGTTTGCGTTTGTCGGCAATCGTTGGCAACGCCAGGATGTATGGCATAGACACTATTGGGATGTCCCTTGTACACCCCATAATCACCCTCATGGCTTCATTCTGTATGCGCTCTAGTTTCACTAGCTGACTCTTTGAAACGGTAAGCATTTCCAGTCCATACTCTACCACTGAAATGATCAAGTGCTGAAAAAGTGTGAATAGCATTTTTTCTGCTCCATTTCCTTTCCCCCATACTCTTTAGTGAATTGAGTCCCTTCTGAAATTTTGTAACCACCACTTCAACATGATTCCTAAAGGCCAGGCATCTATTAGAAGTGATTCCCATGTACTTCAATCTGTTTCCTCTATCATAGTTTAATTAATTAATAGTGAGACTTGGGAGGTCAGCTTTAACAATCCCATTGCCCAAAGAGCATCACAAGACAGACGCCTTTTCTGGTTAATGACAGCATTCACCTCCGTGCACCAATCCATCTCTTTGTCCATTGTCGCCTGCAGCCCCTGAGCTGCTTGATTTATGTCCCTCCCCTGCCTGTGTGTGAGAACATCATCTGCAAATGTTAGTATCCTTCTAGTCCCTGGTGCCTCGATGCCTGAAATCTTGTTCATATACACGTTGCAAGCACGGGTTAAATTTCTTACCTCTGTGGTAGTCCGGGGGCTATGATACATAGCTCAGAGGTCCATGCACCAAGTCGGAGAACCATTCTACGAGAATATCGAAAAACTGCAATCCAGTTCACCAACCAAGGACATACTTTCTTCTCCATAAGAGCGTACACCAAAATAGCATATCTGACTCTGTTGTTCGCATCCTTAAGATCAAGTGCTGCCACCTCCGTCTCCTGCCTGTTTTTGGAACCCTTCATAAACATCATAGGCAAAAGTGGCTGCATTTGACCAAGTATCTTTCCCTAGCCGGTAACTTCCCAGACCTTACGAAATTAGCATATCCCTTTCTAAATATTCCTGAAGCTTAACAGCAACAATCTTCTCCGGCACCTTGCCGAAAGTATTCTGTAGGATGATAATCCTAAACCCATTTAGCTTTGAATGGTCCTGGCCTGGCTTAGGAAGTGGTAAAGCAGTGGTAAACTACTGAACACAAAAACTTGCCTAGTACATAAACAGCAGCTGAATAATGCTGGTGTTGACTGCAACGTCCTGTCAGGGATATGCAACATTTAAAAACAGAAAGGAAGTGGTGTTAAATATCAGTGCACCCAATCCTGAAGTACTGATGTCGGACGTCCTGATGCTCAAGTTAAAGCAAGCAGCCATCTGTATAAGTTCTATATCACTCATATCCCTCATGTGGGCATACCTAACCCCATCCGGCACTGGTGCGGTGTCTTTTTTTTTTTTTTTCAATATATTTGTGATATTGTCAGGGTCTTAAACCTGGCTCGTTATACCTAACACATGTGAGACAAGTACAAGTACAACATGATTGGACTTGAGACACAACGACACGTAGTTCAATGGATTTATTTACCGATCAAATGCAATACGATCTAGTTGTGCATGGAATGATCATCACAATACATACATAATATATATCAATACACTTACAGACAACCCACAGCTTACAGTCTATCTCACAAGATATACAAGCACTCGACTTTCGGGCACAGAACTACACAAGCCTTTCTCTACCCACACGTCCGTCCGGTCCGAGTACCCAAAGCTGTCTCCTCTTTCTCACAAAGCGCTTGCCCTCTGTGGCTGGACGCGCGAGGACTGCGTGCGTCTTGCTTTGTCCTTGCCTGACCGCTGGCTGTCACGTCAGCCAGCAACCTCGCGGGCAGGTAACTAATACTCGCCTGGCTGGCGTAACGATGTTCCTGCATACCGGCAACATTCGAGACTCTGACACGCTCCCCCGGGGCTTTTCATGAAAGATGTCATCTTTCATGTATACTCTATATACATACCGGGTTAATATTTTAACCATGTCAGAGTCGACCTTTCTGTTGTTATATACATTGGTATGGAAATACATAAGAATACATATATTGGCATAGAAATACATAAGAAATGCAAGTTGTATTTTAAGACATGTGGTGTTCAATCTTTACCACTTTCCAAGTTTCATCCACTCGATGGACGTTCACCTGAGTTGCAATATTGACCCAGTCAGATCGGTAGTACAGCATCACATCACACTTACTTCAAACACACCCATAAGATGCAGACCCTACACCATTCCAGTGCATTACAAAGAAACCTTACATCAGGAAATCATTAGTTTAGAGAAAAACAACATCATTAGACGATCCCAATCACATTTCTCATCTCCAATGGTCATGGTACGCAAAAAGGACAATACGATAAGACTCTGTATCGACTATAGGAAATTAA
The DNA here is from genome assembly GCA_963921405.1 of Cepaea hortensis. Taxonomy (NCBI): domain Eukaryota; kingdom Metazoa; phylum Mollusca; class Gastropoda; order Stylommatophora; family Helicidae; genus Cepaea; species Cepaea hortensis. The sequence goes on from OY992886.1 coordinate 88,609,958, forward strand.
ATAAGATAACTCTTCTTGATCTAGAACCAATGTCCAACTCTGAAGATCTACTGACAGAACTGACAGACTCTAGATTCTTTACGAAGGTAGACATGACGAAAGGTTACTGGCAGATAACGGTACACGAACAGAGCAGACACCTGACAGCATTTGCCACACCTTGGGGACTGTACGAATGGTGCAAACTTCCATTTGGGCTGGTCAATGCCCCAGCGACATTCGTACGTATGACACGACTTTTACTAGTGGACATACCAAATATTATCTGTTACATGGACGACATTTGTGTTCACACAAAGACAATGACAGACCATATAAAGACATTACAGCAGACATTTGAACGGTAAAGCCTACAAAAGTAGACATAGCCTATCAGGAAATATCGTTCTTGGGGTACAAAATATCTAATGGCTTTGTCACGACAGACGATAACATCGTGTCCAACATACTGAAACTCTCACTTCCGACTACGAAAAAGCAAGTCAGAAGTGTGTTAGGATTACTAAATTATTATAGACAGTTCATACCTGATTTTGCTGAACTGACTGAAAAATTTACTAACCTATTAACGAAAGATCAACCTGAAAATATTGTAAACAATCAATGCCTAAAATTTGCATTCCAGAAAGTTTTATCTTATTTCTCTGAGAATAGTTTAAAGAATCCCATTCTCAAATTGCCAAATTTTCTTATTCCTTTCAGATTACGCACAGACGCGAGCTCCGTAGCGATTGGAGCAGTTCTGTTACAGGAACATGATAACATCCTACATCCTGTATATTATTTCTCTAGGAAATTAAAACCTAGAGAACGCTCTTGGTCGACACCGCAGTTGGAAGCCCCTGCTCTAGTTGAGGGTATAACTAAATTTTCCAGGTTCCTTCTGGGACGTCATTTCATTGTTGAGTCTGACAATAGTCCGTTGAAATTTATTACTTCAGGAATGCCTACCAACCAAATGATAGCTCGCTGGTCTCTAAAACTCCAAGATTACAGCTTTGAAGTTCGACATATTGCAGGCAGAACCAACACAATTGCCGATCTGTTGTCCCGTTGTCCGACCGACCCAGTAAGCACTAATGTCTGAGTGCAGTGTGTCAAATACACTCAGAACAACACAGCCAGCAGTGAAGATTTTTTTCCCACAAAAAAGCTGTGTGTCTACTATAATAATGTGATAGGGTTTAATCCCATTATATATAGTTTTCTTATTTTATTATTAACGTAGTGATTGTTTTGAATAATTGTGTAGTGTGTGGTAGAAAGCGAAGAATATTAACTGTACATATACTACGAAACAACAACAGTGCCACATTCGCTCTGAACTTACCGCAAGCGAACTATCCAATTTATCAGTGGTATTTGTGAGTGGAACATTTCCAGTGATATTTTAATCCGTGTGTGAAAGAGTGAACTGAACTTTGACATTTACACCACTGCAGTCAACGAAATCCAGAAGTTTTCCAGCGAAACAACCAACACATGAACGGTCAGAACATTGTACATTCCGAATTGCTACATCAGACCGGAACAAGTGTGTTAGAGAATTTTCAACATCGGCTGCTCATGTGTACTTCCGGATAATTTATAAATTTAGTCCAAAATTAGCAGACGATAAACAAAAACTTACAAAGTTATGACGCATGTAAAATATTTACGAAACACCAATTTCGAATACACGAATTGTGTATTAATATTTTTTCAGTTAGTGTAATCTTAGAATCATACCTTGATTAACTTATTCATGCTATCGACATTTTTTCGCTAGTATGGAAAAGCATCAAGCTATGACGCTGAGAAATAGAACAATATTGTAATTAATTAGATTTGATATTTTTTTTGAAATTATGTCCCTTTCATTTAATTGTTATTACATTATTACATCAAGGGCGATAAATTGAAATGTATGCGAATATGTGTTGTATATAAATAGCCATGTTGTTGCCAGATTGTTAACACGCCAAGTAGTCGTCAACTGGGCATGGTGTAGGTTTACCGATGTTGTAGACCGACGGAAGGGCTCCCGGCCAAATGAGGTCGGAGCTCGAGCGTTGAATGCGGCTTGTAAAAAAGTCGTATTACAGTCTTACCAGATGTTTTTTGTTTCAAAAAGCATATTATTACTCCATATTCAAATAATCTAACACTATATATGAGGATGATCTTTCACGTTGACATTTAAATGTACATCAAAGTTGGACAAAAGTCCTCACGTTCACAAATCTAGGTTCAAATCTTAATTAATTTAAAGCCGGACGAGCCCCCACGTCCACACATGTCAGGGTCTTAAACCTGGCTCGTTATACCTAACACATGTGAGACAAGTACAAGTACAACATGATTGGACTTGAGACACAACGACACGTAGTTCAATGGATTTATTTACCGATCACATGCAATACGATCTAGTTGTGCATGGAATGATCATCACAATACATACATAATATATATCAATACACTTACAGACAACCCACAGCTTACAGTCTATCTCACAAGATATACAAGCACTCGACTTTCGGGCACAGAACTACACAAGCCTTTCTCTACCCACACGTCCGTCCGGTCCGAGTACCCAAAGCTGTCTCCTCTTTCTCACAAAGCGCTTGCCCTCTGTGGCTGGACGCGCGAGGACTGCGTGCGTCTTGCTTTGTCCTTGCCTGACCGCTGGCTGTCACGTCAGCCAGCAACCTCGCGGGCAGGTAACTAATACTCGCCTGGCGGGCGTAACGATGTTCCTGCATACCGGCAACATTCGAGACTCTGACAATATCATCTGGTTGTATGATATCTTCATAGTAGGTATCTGTAATGGGACCTGAGAGATTTTCTCTAACTGGGTCTCTGGTGTCCCCTTCGTTCTGATCTGTGCTATAAATATCAACAGGAAAACTTCCCCTTTCTGTTTGTCTGCTGTCAAAGGAGAACCGCTATCTCTGTATATTGTATCTACTGTGGCATGATGAACTTTCCTTTACATCTGTCTGGTCCAGAACTTTCTCAGTGTTTTATCTCCTCCAGTCTCATTCATAAAGTGTTCCCATTTCGCTATTTTGGTCTCTGCTGCACAGAGCCGTGAATTCCTCCACCTTAACTTTCCTTTTCTTCGAAGCTTTCTCTATTTCTTCTTGTGAGCTTTGGGGTTCCCCCGTCCGTAGCTGTTTAACTGCCGTTCTCTTTGATTTTGATTTCCACGCCCGTTCTACCTCGGAGGCTCACCATGGAGGCTGAACGTAAGTAGTTCTGTCAGTGACACTACATGCACTGTGTTTGCGGTGTCTCAGAAGAGTGTTTTCCTTCTCATATTTAAAGGGCTCACGTGCTCTCACAGCTTTGGTCTTGTTGGACTTAGAAATCAATACTGAACAGGGTAGACTGTCCCTCCCACGATCACCCAGGACAGTCCATTTGACATCCAATATTGCCGACTGGGTAACGAATGCCAGGTCAATAGTCGTGTCTGCATCACCAGGCCTCATTCCCATTCTCGTTGGCCTCCCATCGTTTGTGCAGACTATTTCTTAATCCACCATGGCTTATGCAAGGGAATTTCCCTGTCGATTTTCCCCAGTATTGTCCCACTCTCTGTTTCGTGCAATAAAATCTTCACAAATGAGAAGCCTACTGCGTGGGATCTCCTCCAGATTCTTAAGCCAGCCCTATCGTTCCTTTGTGACAAAAGAGTCTTCCGCCGCATACACATTTATTAAGTTCCAGCTCAGACCCCTGTGTTGCATGGTCATAGTGATATTGTTGTAGGGTCATAATGAGAGAGTTATTGGGTCATAATGAGAAAGTTGTTGAGTCATAATGAGAATGTTGCTGGGTCATAATGAGAATGTTGTTGGGTCATAATGAGAGTATTGTAGGGTCATAATGAGAATGTTGTTGGGTCATAATGAGAGTATTGTAGGGTCATAATGAGGGAGTTGTAGGGTCATAATGAGAATGTTGTAAGGTCATAATAAGAATGTTGTTGGGTCATAATGAGAGTGTGTAGGGTCATAATGAGAGTGTTATAGAGTCATAATGCGAGTGTTGTAGTAATAATCAGAGTTTTGTAGAGTCATAATTATTAGTTTTGTAATAATAATGAGAGTGTTATAGAATCATAATGCTGGTATTGTAGAGTCATAATAAGAGTGTTGTAGAGTCATAATGATGGTATTGTAGAGTCATAATGAGTGGTGTAGTCGTAATGAGAGTATCGAAGCGTCATAATAAGATTGTTATAATGTTACAATGCGAATGTTTTAGCGTCATAATGAGATTGTTATAATGTTACAATGCGAATGTTTTAGCGTCATAATGAGATTGTTATGTCACAATGGGAGTGTTGTACCGTTATGATGAGATTGTTATACTGTTATAATGAGAGTGTTATAGCGTCATAATGAGATTGCTTCAGAGTCATAATGATATTGTTATAGTCATAATGACATTTCTTTGGAGTCATAATTCTTATTTAATATATTATATAAAGGGCGGCATACTCTGATTTATAATGTAACGTCAAATAAGTACTACAGTATAGATCAAAATATTGAGAACGACAAAAAACGATGACTAATAACATCTATACACGTCCTTTACTTGGTGCCTTGGTAGAAATGAAGGACTATAATGATAATGATATGCCAGCTTCAGCCAATGTGGAACCATTGGAGAGAACTACATAACAATGGGACGGATGAAGAGGTGAGGAAAAGTTGATGCTACCACATATGACACATGGAGGACACCAAGTGATAGTTTAACCAGAACACCACATTGGACACATGGAGGAAGACACCTATGGCTAGTTTAACCAGAACACCACATAGGACACATGGAGGAAGACACCAAGTGATAGTTTAACCAGAACACAACATAGGACACATGGAGGACACCAAGTGATAGTTTAACCAGAACACCACATTGGACACATGGAGGAAGACACCTATGGCTAGTTTAACCAGAACACCACATAGGACACATGGAGGAAGACACCAAGTGATAGTTTAACCAGAACACAACATAGGACACATGGAGGACACCAAGTGATAGTTTAACCAGAACACCACATAGGACACATGGAGGAAGACACCTATGGCTAGTTTAACCAGAACACCACATAGTACACATGGAGGAAGACACCAAGTGATAGTTTAACCAGAACACAACATAGGACACACGGAGGACACCAATTGATAGTTTAACCAGAACACAACATATGACACATGGAGGAAGACACCAGGTGATAGTTTAACCAGAACACCACATTGGACACATGGAGGAAGACACCTATGGCTAGTTTAACCAGAACACCACATAGGACACATGGAGGAAGACACCAAGTGATAGTTTAACCAGAACACAACATAGGACACATGGAGGACACCAAGTGATAGTTTAACCAGAACACAACATATGACACATGGAGGAAGACACCAGGTGATAGTTTAACCAGAACACCACATTGGACACATGGAGGAAGACACCTATGGCTAGTTTAACCAGAACACCACATAGGACACATGGAGGAAGACATCAAGTGATAGTTTAACCAGAACACAACATAGGACACATGGAGGACACCAAGTGATAGTTTAACCAGAACACCACATAGGACACATGGAGGACACCAAGTGATAGTTTAACCAGAACACCACATAGGACACATGGAGGAAGACACCAAGTGATAGTTTAACCAGAACACCACATAGGACACATGGAAGACACCAAGTGATAGATTTAACCAGAACACCACATAGGACACATGGGGGAGGACACCAAGTGATAGTTTAACCAGAACACAACATAGGACACATGGAGGACACCAAGTGATAGTTTAACCAGAACACCACATAGGACACATGGAGTACACCAAGTGATAGTTTAACCAGAACACCACATAGGACACATGGAGGACACCAAGTGATAGATTTAACCAGAACACCACATAGGACACATGGAGGAGGACACCAAGTGATAGTTTAACCAGAACACCACATAGGACACATGGAAGACACCAAGTGATAGTTTAACCAGAACACCACATAGGACACATGGAGGAAGACACCAAGTGATAGTTTAACCACAACACAACATAGGACACATGGAGGACACCAAGTGATAGATTTAACCAGAACACCACATGGGACACATGGAGGAGGACACCAAGTGATAGTTTAACCAGAACACCACATAGGACACATGGGGGACACCAAGTGATAGTTTAACCAGAACACCACATAGGACACATGCAGTACACCAAGTGATAGTTTAACCAGAACACCACATAGGACACATGGAGTACACCAAGTGATAGTTTAACCAGAACACAACATAGGACACATGGAGGACACCAAGTGATAGTTTAACCAGAACACCACATAGGACACACGGGGGACACCAAGTGATAGTTTAACCAGAACACAACATAGGACACATGGAGTACACCAAGTGATAGTTTAACCAGAACACCACATAGGACACATGGAGGAAGACACCAAGTGATAGTTTAACCAGAACACAACATAGGACACATGGAGGACACCAAGTGATAGTTTAACCAGAACACCACATAGGACACATGGAGGAAGACACCTATGGCTAGTTTAACCAGAACACCACATAGTACACATGGAGGAAGACACCAAGTGATAGTTTAACCAGAACACAACATAGGACACACGGAGGACACCAAGTGATAGTTTAACCAGAACACAACATATGACACATGGAGGAAGACACCAGGTGATAGTTTAACCAGAACACCACATTGGACACATGGAGGAAGACACCTATGGCTAGTTTAACCAGAACACCACATAGGACACATGGAGGAAGACACCAAGTGATAGTTTAACCAGAACACAACATAGGACACATGGAGGACACCAAGTGATAGTTTAACCAGAACACAACATATGACACATGGAGGAAGACACCAGGTGATAGTTTAACCAGAACACCACATTGGACACATGGAGGAAGACACATATGGCTAGTTTAACCAGAACACCACATAGGACACATGGAGGAAGACATCAAGTGATAGTTTAACCAGAACACAACATAGGACACATGGAGGACACCAAGTGATAGTTTAACCAGAACACCACATAGGACACATGGAGGACACCAAGTGATAGTTTAACCAGAACACCACATAGGACACATGGAGGAAGACACCAAGTGATAGTTTAACCAGAACACAACATAGGACACATGGAGGACACCAAGTGATAGTTTACCCAGAACACCACATAGGACACATGGAGGAAGACACCAAGTGATAGTTTAACCAGAACACAACATAGGACACATGGAGGACACCAAGTGATAGTTTACCCAGAACACCACATAGGACACATGGAGGAAGACACCAAGTGATAGTTTAACCAGAACACCACATAGGACACATGGAGAACACCAAGTGATAGTTTAACCAGAACATCACATAGGACACATGGAGGAAGACACCAAGTGATAGTTTAACCAGAACACAACATAGGACACATGGAGGACACCAAGTGATAGATTTAACCAGAACACCACATAGGACACATGGAGGAAGACACCAAGTGATAGTTTAACCAGAACACAACATAGGACACATGGAGGACACCAAGTGATAGATTTAACCAGAACACCATATAGGACACATGGAGTAGGACACCAAGTGATAGTTTAACCAGAACACCACATAGGACACATGGAAGACACCAAGTGATAGATTTAACCAGAACACCACATAGGACACATGGGGGAGGACACCAAGTGATAGTTTAACCAGAACACAACATAGGACACATGGAGGACACCAAGTGATAGTTTAACCAGAACACCACATAGGACACATGGAGTACACCAAGTGATAGTTTAACCAGAACACCACATAGGACACATGGAGGACACCAAGTGATAGATTTAACCAGAACACCACATAGGACACATGGAGGAGGACACCAAGTGATAGTTTAACCAGAACACCACATAGGACACATGGAAGACACCAAGTGATAGTTTAACCAGAACACCACATAGGACACATGGAGGAAGACACCAAGTGATAGTTTAACCACAACACAACATAGGACACATGGAGGACACCAAGTGATAGATTTAACCAGAACACCACATGGGACACATGGAGGAGGACACCAAGTGATAGTTTAACCAGAACACCACATAGGACACATGGGGGACACCAAGTGATAGTTTAACCAGAACACCACATAGGACACATGCAGTACACCAAGTGATAGTTTAACCAGAACACAACATAGGACACATGGAGGACACCAAGTGATAGTTTAACCAGAACACCACATAGGACACACGGGGGACACCAAGTGATAGTTTAACCAGAACACCACATAGGACACATGGAGTACACCAAGTGATAGTTTAACCAGAACACCACATAGGACACATGGAGGAAGACACCAAGTGATAGTTTAACCAGAACACCACATAGGACACACGGGGGACACCAAGTGATAGTTTAACCAGAACACCACATAGGACACATGGAGGAAGACACCAAGTGATAGTTTAACCAGAACACAACATAGGACACATGGAGGACACCAAGTGATAGTTTAACCAGAACACCACATAGGACACATGGAGTACACCAAGTGATAGTTTAACCAGAACACCACATAGGACACATGGAGGAAGACACCAAGTGATAGTTTAACCAGAACACCACATAGGACACATGGAGGAAGACACCAAGTGATAGTTTAACCAGAACACCACATAGGACACATGGAGGACACCAAGTGATAGTATAACCAGAACACCACATAGGACACATGGAGGAAGACACCAAGTGATAGTTTAACCAGAACACCACATAGGACACATGGAGGACACTTATTGATAGTTTAAGTGGTGAGAATATCACGAACGTGTCTAGATTAGGATGCTCGGTGGGAAGGTGAATTGTGATAGACGAGGTAGAAAATAAAAGAGAATTCAAAATGTAAATTTCACGGGAACTGATAAGTGGGATTACGAGGTTAAAGGGCACTCCTGAGGAGGTCCAGGGAGAAGAATAAAGACACCAGACTTGGAAATCAAGGACAGGTCGGCCTTGGGGCGAAGTCGGAGGAACTTCAGCCGGGAGGATCTGTAAGCACGGAGTATCGGGCCAGGGAGGTTTGAAGCTGAGTCGAGAGAGGGGAGTCTCAGAGGAGATTATTAGATTCACGGACGGAGAAGGGTCCGTAACAGTGTATATGTGAGGCCGAGAGACGGCTATAGCGGGATTGCTGGAGTTACTGTGTTATCTTCTAATCTGAGTGTGCTGGACCTGGGAAGTTATAACCTAGCTATATTTCATTGTTGACTGTTCCTGGAAAATATCTTATATCATCGTGTTGTGTTACAATTACAAGATTGTGTGCGCCGCCTGGTCGTCGATGTTGATTTATCGTTGTTTATCAGTCGTCCAACATCACATTCACACAGACATCCTCTAGACAACTATAGCCACATCTATATGTCAATCATAACCACCTTGTGACAGGACACATGGAGGACACCAAGTGATAGTTTAACCAGAACAACACATAAGACACATGGAGGACATCAAGTGATAGTTTAACCAGAACAACACATAGGACACGTGGAGGAAGACACCAAGTGATAGTTTAACCAGAACACCACATAGGACACATGGAGGAGGACACCAAGTGATAGTTTAACCAGAAGACCACATAGGACACATGGAGGAGGACACCAAATGATAGTTTAACCAGAACACCACACAGGACACACGGAGGACACCAAGTGATAGTTTAACCATAACACCACATAGGACACACGGAGGACACCAAGTGATAGTTTAACCAGAACACCCTTTGTCTGTAACCCACGGGGCCAATGAAACAGGGGTAAACCTAAAAACTCACCGAGAAGAGAAATACTGACAGAGAAAATACTTTGGGGGAGAATACAGACGATGGTTAAGTATGATTGCGGGGCGGAAGTTATCTCTCAACCTGTGCGCCAACGGGGGTGGGGGGGGGGGGCGGACAAACAGCAGCAGCAGAAGAAGACTCACCTGCCGTTTCCTACACCTTCCAAGATGATGTAAAGATCTCTGCGGGCATCGAATTTGTCGCTGGAGTCACTAATGTATATAGTCCCATCTGAAGCTTGCACTGCATCGTTCAAGAACTTGGGTTTGCGTCCTCCTACGCTCGTTTCCGATGAGAAGAGCAGTGTGACCACTCCTGTACAGACATAAAAATTGTTGTATTTTTTTTCTTTTTTAAAGCTGCATATCTTTTACAGGACGTAGCAGTCAACTCCGTCAGTTTTTAGCTGTTTGTGATTCCTGAACAAGGTTTACGTTCAGTAGTTTGCCAATGCGTTCTGAACGACCGGCACTCATACCATTAAATGTAAAACCAACGCTTCCAAATCGCCAGCAGCTGTGTTTCCAACGCGGGATTACGAATTGTGCTTGTAATCCCATAGAGCCGGCTATCATATGTTAATACAAGAAAATAGTAACTGGACAGATGGGAGGTGGTGAATGTTAACACGGGCTAGGTAAGATATTATAATCTTCTTTACCGATAATGCTACCTGTCTGTGTCTGCCTTTCGCAGTATGTCTGTCTATATGTTTGCTAAATTTTGTAAGCTGACGTCAGGTCGTAGTCAGATATGATTGAGCTATCGTATGACAGTAGACGGTACTTTCTGTTTTCTGTTATCGCGCCGAATGTTGGACGGTGCTCACCAAAACCGACACCCCACATAGTACCAAAGGCTTCGGGTCGAGGAGTGCAATTGGGAGGATGCAAGCCTTACTCTGGTGCAAGGAAATGCAACCTAAAGAAAATGTCATGGCAGGACAGACAAGGCCCTAAGCCGTTGTCGGCAACTGGTCTAGGATGGGAGCTCCGACAAGTGGACAGTTAGAGCATTGCTTTGCTGATCCAGCAGCTTCTGCAGCTTGTCTTATTCCAGACGTATTGGTGTTACCTTTCTTCTGGAGTAAACTAGGCAGACCGAGAGAGGGATCATGCTGCATGGGCGACACATGGTCTCTAAACTCCGTCCAGGCGTGGTGCTATGGAGAGGTATAACTCCAGTTTACAAACTATCGTCTGTCAAGGCGGCAAGGTGCCAGTCATTGTGTAGGCAGGCAGGTGTGCGCGTTTATCTGCGTGTGTGTATGTACAAGTGTACATGTTGTGTGTGTGTGTGTGTGTGTGTGTGTGTGTGTGTGTGTGTGTGTGTGTGTGTTGCACACGAGGGAGAGAGGAGAAAGAGAGAGAGAGAGAGAGAGAGAGAGAGAGAGAGAGAGAGAGAGAGAGAGAGAGAGAGAGAGAAGTCACTTTTCCCTTCTCCATCTCAGATCTGAATGAGTCATATATTATCACAAATCATCCAATGGCCCAAGCTGTATACCGATCGTCTAGTTCAGTGGTTCTCAACCGGTGGGAAATTCCCCCCCCCCTCCCCCCATTGGGGAATTTTAAGATTTCCAGGGGGGGGGGGCCGAATTAAGATTATTTCAAGATCGTATTAATACAAGAACAGATTACTTGATATTGTTTTCCCCTCCATACTTTACGGTTCTGTACTTCTCGCCTTTCGTTTTATAACGTAAGTAGATCCGCAAATCACGTTTTATATAGACGTCTAGACTTGTTCTAGTATGTGTTATTAAATTTAGCTTCCATTTTTACGTATACTGCGTAAAGGGATGGGGAGATTTATAGGGAGGAAAAACGAAAGGGTGGGGGGGGGGGATGACATTCTGAACATATGGTGAAGGGGTGCATGGGCCAAAAAAAAAAGGTTGAGAACCACTAGTCTAATTTGTCGACATCCTCCTATACAGACGTTTCAGTGTCGCCATATCAGGCCATACACCAGCTTGTACCTAGCCCTCCCCCTTCCACCTTGTCTTATCATCACATCCTTTTCTAGTTTACACACAACAGTGGCCCGCCCAAAGAATGTCTTTTACAACCAGATGTGTAATAACTATAATCAATCAATCAATTAATCAATCAGGTGTCGTCTTCACAGTGAAGGTTGGCTGCAATGGATCCCCAACACTGTCTGTCTCTCGCTCTGACTGTACATTCTATCCGATTGATGTTCGTCCATCTATTTATGTTATCTTCCCACTTGTATCGTTGTCTACCTCTTGCTCGCTTTCCCACAACCCTGCTCTCCAGTAATAACTAAAATAACTTGTAATAATTTTCAACAGTACACATTACACCCTAATGCTACGCAGTGCTAAGTGCTCCGGCATTCCAATAACAATAACAGTAACATTAATGATAACATAACTATTCATTGTACTGGATAATTTATGGGGTTATAACTAACTGGCACATATCCTTTCACATTTTTATTTCACGGTAGTTTATTATCACATTAACAAGATGTAGGCGACATTTTATTTCTCCATGTGGGTAACTACATTAATGATCGGGTTAGCTGAGAATGTCCCTTTCCGTTACAAATGCAGTAAGCATTAGAATGGCTGTATTGTATTAGAGAAATGTGTAGTAAAATGGCCTGAATAAGACTGCTAAAAATAACCGACAATTTCGTTAGCAGCTGGCAGTTCCGGTCATTAATGTACGTGATATGATCTTTCTCATTATAGTATGTTATTTTAACGAGCAGTTAATTGAATGAATAGTGTTGCCTGGATGGACATTTAGCTACCAAATCTTTATTTTGACTTGCAAATGAGACGTCCTCTGATAACAAGCTTTACGCTTTTTGTATATTTTTATCTGTGCCAAAACGATGAATAAGCATATGGAAGGACATGACCTTGAAGTCTGGCCATATAGAAGAATGAGACGAATGTCATGGAAATATAATATACCGAATAGAGAATTCCTAAACAACCAGTGTGTGAAATCAGAATCACTTACCCAGATCAACATGACGCTTGGATATCCTTGTCACACAAAAGAAATAATAAGAAAGGATGTGATGTACAGATGTCAGTCAGTCAGTCAGTCCGTCCGTCAGTCAGTCAGTCAGTCAGTCAGTCAAGTAAAGGACCCTTTCACACGTCATAAAGCGCATTGGGCATGTGGTGCTAGACTCATATTTGTACAGGGTGTATTTTTAATGACTGTGGGGTGTTTGAAAATATTGCCGTTCCAAGTTTTGTATTTACCTTTTATGCTGCATGAACTCCACAGTGGGTGAATACAAAACTTGATACGGCAATATTTTCAAAAAAAAAACCAGTCATTATAAATACTATATACACCAATTGGCACTCATTGGGTGACATGGTCTATTCACGCGTGTCGTCTTTACTACCCAAAACATTTCTTGGTACTCATTTTAAGCTGGGTAGATCTCGGAGACCGTGTCAGTTTAAAAAAAAAAAAAATACATTCGCCCAGATGAGGATTGAACGCATGCCCACCTGGCCGGCAATCGGATGTCTAACCCTAAGCATAGTTGGGTCGATAAAAGTTGTTAGTTGCATATCCTTTACAGGACGGAGCAGTCGGCCCCAGCATTTGTTGGCTGTTTGTGATTCCTGGGCAAGTTTATGTTCAGTAAAGCCATTGCTTTCTGAACGACCGGCACTTATACCATTGCATGGAAACCAACGCAAGGCGGTCCGCCTCCAAATCGCCCGCAGCCGTGTATCGAACGCGGGACTACGAATGTTACCCGCAACCTCTTCGCCATAGAACCGGTGGGTAGACAAAGACGACACAAATTATAATGGAAGGACAACTAAAGGAGAAACGTGTTAGAGCAGTGGTTCTCAACCTTTCTTTATCCATGCACCCCTTCACAATATGTTCAGAATGTCATCCCCCTTCCCCTTTTTCGCATTTCCTCCCTATAACACCCCCCCCCCCCCCCTTACACAGTATACGTTCTCTTTTCGGTCTTTTTTAATAAGACTGATGGAAACGATCAGTGTTTCTTGTCTTCTTCTTCTTCTTCTTCTTGTGTTCGTTGGCTTGAGCTCCAACGCGAAGTCCTGTATGTCGGATGTAGGCATCCTGTTGTCCAACATCATCCCCCTTCCCCTTTTTCGCATTTCCTCCCTATAACACCCCCCCCCCCCCTTACACAGTATACGTTCTCTTTTCGGTCTTTTTTAATAAGACTGATGTAAACGATCAGTGTTTCTTGTCTTCTTCTTGTGTTCGTTGGCTTGAGCTCCAACGCGAAGTCCTGTATGTCGGATGTAGGCATCCTGTTGTCCAACATCAGTGTGATGTCATACAGGACCTGAGTTTTGCGTGAGTATCCGTTGTCCCATGTCTGGCTTATTGGTGTGCAGACTGGTGGTTCCTCGCCGTACAGGCAGACACTCTCCGACTTCGGAGGAAGTGTTTCTTGTATCTCTAAATCCCTAATCACGAGTCACGTTTTTTCGTCTTTGACATTAAACCGCTAGTAAGTTACTGCCGGTCTCCGTGGCGAAGATCTTACGGACACGGTTCGTAATCCCTTATACCCACGTACGAAACACAGTTGCGCGCGATTTGGCAGCAGACCGCGTTGCGTTGGTATCGGTGCCGGTCGTTCAGATTTCAATGGCAAACTACTGAAGGTAAACTTGCTAAGAGATCGCAGCGGCAGAAATGCTGGTGTTGACTGCGGTGTCCTGTAAAAAGGATAGGCAAAAAAAAAAAAAACCTAACTTACTAGTACCCCCCTATACTTTAACCGCCTGTATGTTCTGAATGTATTAAAGCAAATAAATTGTTAATATCCTCAAACAAATTAATATCCTCACACAAGTTAATATCCTCAAACATGTTAATATCCTCAAACAAGTCAATATCCTCAAACAAGTTTATATCCTCAAACATGTTAATATCCTCAATCAAGTTAATATCCACAAACAAGTCTGTTGAGCGCGTGGTAGTGGGTTCATTATAACACCGGCCACTTGGACTTAAATGTTGAATTCTCGTCCTTGACTTGGGGACTTAAATTACAAGCATCTTTGAAGTCGGAGAAGGATTCGCCTGATGGCGAGAGACACTGATAATAGGGCAAGCTAACTCTCACTCAAAACCCGGTCTATGCACCCACTAGTAGCATGTAGCTACTGGTAGTTGTAGCTTGTGTGTGGACTACTGACGGGTTCAACCCAAAGCCAGCAAACGTTACAAGAAAGCACTTACCGGTTGTAGCATTCACTTCATACAGTCCCCGGTAACTGTCCACTACAAGCAGCTGCCCGTTGATACCGACCCTGATGCTGGACAGGTAGCCACATTGCTCAGGAGAATCTGCAGACAGACGTACATCTAATGACATCACATCAGTGTATGTGTGTGGTGTCTGTGTGTAGATAGGCGTACATCTAATGACATCACATCAGTGTGTATTTGGTGTGTATGTGTGTGTGTGTGTGTGTGTGTGTGTGTGTGTATGTCTGTGTGCAGACAGGCGTACATCTAATGACATCACATCAGTGTATGTTTGGTGTCTGTGTGCAGACAGACGTACGTGTAATAACATCACATCAGTGTCTGTGTGCAGACAGACGTATGTGTAATGACATCACATCAGTGTATGTTTGGTGTCTGTGTGCAGACAGACGTACGTGTAATAACATCACATCAGTGTCTGTGTGCAGACAGACGTACATCTAATGACATCACATCAGTGTATGTGTGCAGACAGACGTACATCTAATGACATCACATCAGTGTCTGTGTGCAGACAGACGTACATCTAATGACATCACATCAGTGTATGTTTGGTGTCTGTGTGCAGACAGACGTACGTGTAATGACATCACATCAGTGTCTGTGTGCAGACAGACGTACATCTAATAACATCACATCAGTGTCTGTGTGCAGACAGACGTACATCTAATGACATCACATCAGTGTCTGTGTGCAGACAGACGTACATCTAATAACATCACATCAGTGTCTGTGTGCAGACAGACGTACATCTAATGACATCACATCAGTGTATGTTTGGTGTCTGTGTGCAGACAGACGTACATCTAATGACATCACATCAGTGTCTGTGTGCAGACAGACGTACATCTAATAACATCACATCAGTGTCTGTGTGCAGACAGACGTACATCTAATGACATCACATCAGTGTCTGTGTGCAGACAGACGTACATCTAATAACATCACATCAGTGTCTGTGTGCAGACAGACGTACATCTAATAACATCACATCAGTGTCTGTGTGCAGACAGACGTACATCTAATGACATCACATCAGTGTCTGTGTGCAGACAGACGTACATCTAATAACATCACATCAGTGTCTGTGTGCAGACAGACGTACATCTAATAACATCCCATCAGTGTATGTTTGGTGTCTGTGTGCAGACAGACGTACGTGTAATGACATCACATCAGTGTATGTTTGGTGTCTGTGTGCAGACAGACGTACATCTAATGACATCACATCAGTGTATGTTTGGTGTCTGTGTGCAGACAGACGTACATCTAATGACATCACATCAGTGTATGTTTGGTGTCTGTGTGCAGACAGACGTACGTGTAATGACATCACATCAGTGTCTGTGTGCAGACAGACGTACATCTAATAACATCACATCAGTGTCTGTGTGCAGACAGACGTACATCTAATAACATCACATCAGTGTATGTTTGGTGTCTGTGTGCAGACAGACGTACGTGTAATGACATCACATCAGTGTATGTTTGGTGTCTGTGTGCAGACAGACGTACGTGTAATAACATCACATCAGTGTCTGTGTGCAGACAGACGTACATCTAATAACATCACATCAGTGTATGTTTGGTGTCTGTGTGCAGACAGACGTACATCTAATGACATCACATCAGTGTATGTGTGCAGACAGACGTACATCTAATGACATCACATCAGTGTATGTGTGTAGACAGACGTACATCTAATGACATCACATCAGTGTATGTGTGTAGACAGACGTACATCTAATGACATCACATCAGTGTATGTTTGGTGTCTGTGTGCAGACAGACGTACATCTAATAACATCACATCAGTGTATGTTTGGTGTCTGTGTGTAGACAGACGTACATCTAATGACATCACATCAGTGTCTGTGTGCAGACAGACGTACATCTAATGACATCACATCAGTGTATGTGTGTAGACAGACGTACATCTAATGACATCACATCAGTGTATGTTTGGTGTCTGTGTGCAGACAGACGTACATCTAATGACATCACATCAGTGTATGTGTGTAGACAGACGTACATCTAATGACATCACATCAGTGTATGTTTGGTGTCTGTGTGCAGACAGACGTACATCTAATGACATCACATCAGTGTATGTGTGTAGACAGACGTACATCTAATGACATCACATCAGTGTATGTTTGGTGTCTGTGTGCAGACAGACGTACATCTAATAACATCACATCAGTGTATGTTTGGTGTCTGTGTGCAGACAGACGTACATCTAATAACATCACATCAGTGTATGTTTGGTGTCTGTGTGTAGACAGACGTACATCTAATGACATCACATCAGTGTATGTTTGGTGTCTGTGTGTAGACAGACGTACATCTAATGACATCACATCAGTGTATGTTTGGTGTCTGTGTGTAGACAGACGTACATCTAATGACATCACATCAGTGTATGTTTGGTGTCTGTGTGTAGACAGACGTACGTGTAATGACATCACATCAGTGTATGTTTGGTGTCTGTGTGTAGACAGACGTACATCTAATGACATCACATCAGTGTATGTTTGGTGTCTGTGTGCAGACAGACGTACATCTAATGACATCACATCAGTGTATGTGTGTAGACAGACGTACATCTAATGACATCACATCAGTGTATGTTTGGTGTCTGTGTGCAGACAGACGTACATCTAATAACATCACATCAGTGTATGTTTGGTGTCTGTGTGCAGACAGACGTACATCTAATAACATCACATCAGTGTATGTTTGGTGTCTGTGTGTAGACAGACGTACATCTAATAACATCACATCAGTGTATGTTTGGTGTCTGTGTGTAGACAGACGTACATCTAATGACATCACATCAGTGTATGTTTGGTGTCTGTGTGTAGACAGACGTACATCTAATGACATCACATCAGTGTATGTTTGGTGTCTGTGTGTAGACAGACGTACGTGTAATGACATCACATCAGTGTATGTTTGGTGTCTGTGTGTAGACAGACGTACATCTAATGACATCACATCAGTGTATGTTTGGTGTCTGTGTGTAGACAGACGTACATCTAATGACATCACATCAGTGTATGTTTGGTGTCTGTGTGCAGACAGACGTACATCTAATGACATCACATCAGTGTATGTGTGTAGACAGACGTACATCTAATGACATCACATCAGTGTATGTTTGGTGTCTGTGTGCAGACAGACGTACATCTAATAACATCACATCAGTGTATGTTTGGTGTCTGTGTGCAGACAGACGTACATCTAATAACATCACATCAGTGTATGTTTGGTGTCTGTGTGTAGACAGACGTACATCTAATAACATCACATCAGTGTATGTTTGGTGTCTGTGTGTAGACAGACGTACATCTAATGACATCACATCAGTGTATGTTTGGTGTCTGTGTGTAGACAGACGTACGTGTAATGACATCACATCAGTGTATGTTTGGTGTCTGTGTGTAGACAGACGTACATCTAATGACATCACATCAGTGTATGTTTGGTGTCTGTGTGTAGACAGACGTACATCTAATGACATCACATCAGTGTATGTTTGGTGTCTGTGTGCAGACAGACGTACATCTAATGACATCACATCAGTGTATGTGTGTAGACAGACGTACATCTAATGACATCACATCAGTGTATGTTTGGTGTCTGTGTGCAGACAGACGTACATCTAATAACATCACATCAGTGTATGTTTGGTGTCTGTGTGCAGACAGACGTACATCTAATAACATCACATCAGTGTATGTTTGGTGTCTGTGTGTAGACAGACGTACATCTAATAACATCACATCAGTGTATGTTTGGTGTCTGTGTGTAGACAGACGTACATCTAATGACATCACATCAGTGTATGTTTGGTGTCTGTGTGTAGACAGACGTACATCTAATGACATCACATCAGTGTCTGTGTGCAGACAGACGTACATCTAATAACATCACATCAGTGTCTGTGTGCAGACAGACGTACATCTAATGACATCACATCAGTGTATGTTTGGTGTCTGTGTGCAGACAGACGTACATCTAATAACATCACATCAGTGTCTGTGTGCAGACAGACGTACATCTAATGACATCACATCAGTGTCTGTGTGCAGACAGACGTACGTGTAATGACATCACATCAGTGTCTGTGTGCAGACAGACGTACATCTAATGACATCACATCAGTGTATGTTTGGTGTCTGTGTGCAGACAGACGTACATCTAATGACATCACATCAGTGTATGTGTGCAGACAGACGTACATCTAATGACATCACATCAGTGTATGTTTGGTGTCTGTGTGCAGACAGACGTACGTGTAATGACAGCACATCAGTGTATGTGTGCAGACAGACGTACGTGTAATGACATCACATCAGTGTATGTTTGGTGTCTGTGTGCAGACAGACGTACGTGTAATGACATCACATCAGTGTATTTTTGGTGTCTGTGTGCAGACAGACGTACATGTAATGACAGCACATCAGTGTATGTTTGGTGTCTGTGTGCAGACAGACGTACGTGTAATGACAGCACATCAGTGTATGTTTGGTGTCTGTGTGCAGACAGACGTACGTGTAATGACATCACATCAGTGTATTTTTGGTGTCTGTGTGCAGACAGACGTACATGTAATGACAGCACATCAGTGTATGTTTGGTGTCTGTGTGCAGACAGACGTACGTGTAATGACAGCACATCAGTGTATGTTTGGTGTCTGTGTGTGCTGACCAAGGCTGTAGCCACAACGTCCATCTTGTCAGTTCTGATCATGCTCTAGTACACTTTTCGATTCTACTTCTAATGTTTGTTGAGTCATTCATCCAAACGCAAATCGTAATCCCGCATACCCTCTTCTTCTTCTACAGTTCCTTCTTCTTCACTTCTCATCTTCCTCCTCTTCTTCCTTCTTCTTCGTCTTCTTCTTTTTGTTTTAAAACACGGCGTCATGTTAGAAAGTGATGATTTGGAAGCAAACCACCTTGCGTTGGTTTCCATATAAGGGTATGAGTGTCGGCCGTTCAGAAAGTAATGGCAAACTACTGAAGGTAAACGTGCCAAGAAATCTCAAACCGCCAAAACATGCCGGGGTTGACTGCTACGTTATGTAACTGTTAGCTACACATACACTAAGTGGGATGAAAAACAACACTTCACGAATGTCCTAAGTTAAGGCACAACTTACAGCACCAAAGTGGCGTGAGGTCCGCGACAAGTCTGGGAAGACAAGGTCCGATGTTCACAACCTTGCGGTCAGCGGTCACGGTATAAACATTTCCTGTAAGAACAATACATTTGTGGTATTTTAAATGCTGGGACTTTGAGGAAAACATGGCAATAAACTGTGGCAAAGACGACAAGTTAATGTGTTAATGTCAAACTTGTGAGTACAAGTTCACAAGACTGATAAGTATTCATAAAATCGTATTTAATAACAGTATATGACAAAATTATAGTATTACAGTTCAGTCATGGTGGAAATAATTGTAGCAGAAAGGTAAAGTAAAGGACACTCTCACATGCCTTAAGGTGTGCTGGGCATAAGGTAAAAGTAAGTAGGTAGACACTTGTACACGCAGTAGTAGGCAAAGGACACTTGTACATGGGGATATATGCTAGGACTATAATTGCATATACTCGGTGGGTGATGTCAGTACCTTGGTAATCACGAAAGTCTCTATACATACCGGAAGCACAGAAGTAATGGTAATCACGAAGGTCTCTACACAGAAGCACAGAAGTAATGATAATCACGAAGGTCTCAGATGGACATGCGCACATTTGACGTCATTGTACATTCTTGGCATTGCTGGATGTATTTTTCCCTATGCTCCTTAAGGCATGTACAAGTGTCCTTTGCCTACTTCATTTTTTTGGATATGCTCCAAAATGTGTGTGATCGTCGTGTTTATAGTTGAGTTATCGCCGTGTATGTAGTGGAGTGTCTTTATGTATATAGTGGAGTGTATCGTCGTGTATATAGTGGGGTGTATTGTCGTGTATATAGTGGAGTGTATCGTCGTGCATATAGTGGGGAGTCTCTTTGTGTATATAGTGGAGTGTATCGTCGTGTATATAGTGGGATGTACCGTCGTGTATATAGTGGGGTGTATCGCCGTGTATATAGTGGGATATATCGTCGTGTATATAGTGGGATGTATCGTCGTGTATTTGGTGGGGTGTATTATGGTGTATATAGTGGGGTGCATCGTCGTGTATATAGTCGTGTGTATGGTCATTCCCGTGTATTTTATCCGAGACCGAGAGTCACCTTGGCAACGTGGTTACACAGCCTGCCCCGTGTTCTGAAGGTCGTGATTTCGATTCTGGGATGAGTCATTCGGTTCACGAGTGCAATTTTCTCGGAGACTCCTGAAAGTCGTCCCCGGCGCTAAGGAGTTCCATGCCGGTGAAACTAAATGGCAGGGTACTGGGGTGGATTACAACCTGGTGGATGCCCTCCTGCTGAACACTACTCGGATCGGCCACGGGTTTGGACTGATCAAACACCCCAAGCTGATTAAGCTGGTCAAGTCCAGGGGAGTTGCTGTGGAAGTGAATCCTTTGTCTGATCAGTTGCTTGTCTGATCAGTTGCTTGTCTGATCAGTTGCTGGGCTTGGTTAAAGAGACGACACCACGCTGCCGCCCCATTACTGGCCCAGAACGTTCCAGCCGTCATTAGCTCCGACGACCCAGGCACGTGGGAAGCCCATGTCCCATGACCTTTACACTGCCTTCGTAAACCTGGTGGGAGAAGATGCTGGTCTGGACGTTCTCAAACAGCTGGTCTGGAATTCTATACAATACTGTTCAGTGAATGCTACAGAGAAGACAAGGACACTGAATCTTCTGCAAGCTAAGTAAGTGGGACGAGTTCATCGATGACTCAATAATCAAATGGAACCTAACCAACGAGAAAGTTATGGATACTGGCATCAGGAAGTGCCCCAGCGTCACTATACCCGCTGTCTGTGCTTCTTCTAAGGGAAACAATTCCACTTATACGATAATTCACACCAAATTTGTAGCAGTGATCATCGCCTTTTTTGTTATTTTAATACATACACAAGTGTTATTTTAATGTATTCTACATGGCGGGAAAAAACGAGACAACGCTTTAAGCCAGGGGTGTGGGACCTGTTGTTTCTGCCAAGGGTCATTCTGATATTTATAGCATCATTCGCGAGCTATACAAGATTATCAGCTGGGAACTTAACCCGCTATATTTGGTCAAATATTTAATTAATTCACCTCGTATGTGATGTCTGTAACGTCACACACACACGCACGCACGCATGCACGCACGCACACACACACACACACACATACACACACACACACATATATATATATATATATATATATATATATATATATATATATATATATATATATATATATATATCTTCTTCAGCCTTCCGAGCCATTGAGGTTCTTTGCTGCAGATACAATCCGTCTCCATTCGTCTCTCTGGTTGACCTTCTCTTGCCAGTCATTGATTTCAAGTGCTTGTAGGTCTGTATATATATTATCTCTCCACCGTCTTCTTGGTCTACCTCGGAGTCTACGGTCATTTATTTCCTGAGTGTAAGCGAGGTTTGTTTCCCTATTATCTTCCATTCTTTCTATATGCCCCAGCCATTGCAGTCTATTAGCCTTCATGATACCAGTGATTAGCGAGGACTTAAACAGATCATAAATGTCTTTGTTGCTTCTTCTTTTCCACTCTCCACTTTGTATATCCCGAATGGGCCCAAAGATGCGTCTTAAGACTTTGTTCTCAAAGGTTTGTAACAAGGCTTCGTCTCCTTTAGTTGTAATCCAGGTTTCAGAGCAATACAGCACAACTGGTCTGATCAGTATTTTGTATATTGTGATCTTGGTGTTACGAGATAGCGCATTTGATTTTAGCAGATGTTGTAGTGCATAGTATATCTTATTTCCAGAGTTGATTCTAGCTTGTATTTCTTCCCTTATTATGTTGGAGCAGTTGAAGATTGTACCCAGGTATGTGTATGTTTCCGTTATTTTAATGGTCATATGATCTATTTGTATGTGGCCAGAGTTTTTAGCTGTTCTTTCTCTTGAAATTATCATATATTCTGTCTTATCTTGGTTGATAACCAGCCCCAATTGTTTAGCTTTTTCCTTTAAGTGAGTCAATATTTCTGTCTTTTGTTCATTTTCCCCTATAATATCTATATCATCTGCATAACCAAGCTGTCTGGATGTTCCTCCAATAGCACATTCCTCCTTTACCCTCCTTACAACTTTCTCTAGAGCCAGATTGAAAAGTAGCGGTGACAGTGCATCACCCTATTTCAAGCCAGATGTTATTTGGAAAGGGTCTGATTTCCTGCCTTTATATATTACTATATTATAAGTATCTTCCATGCATAGTCTGGTCATGTTGATTAACTTCCTTGGTATTCCAAATTCCTGCATAGCATTCCATAGACTATTCCTATGGACACCATCATAAGCCTTTTTAAAATCCACAAAAATGTTATGGAGATCTCTTTTATATTCCCAATTTTTCTCGGCTATTTGTCGTAAGATAAATATCTGATCTATTGTTGATCTGTTTTGTCTAAAACCCGCTTGGTAGTCACCTAATATGTTTTCTGAATATGGTTTTAGTCAATTTAGTAATACCGCAGATAGTATCTTATAGCTTGTGGACAGTATTGATATCCCTCTATACTTTTCACATTGGAACTTGTCTCCTTTCTTAAAGATAGGTTTGAATAACGAATACACAAACCATATATAGTACGATTTATTGCCTGGCACATTTCGCTGCATCTCGTCAGGTACTTACTGCAGATGTCACACAACATAGAGTAAAATAATTAGATTCATCGTTCAAGCTGAAATATACACATGTTCACACAGTAATATCAGTTGTTTACCATGGTAATTTTAAACTGACTATCATGTCTTTCTTTTTGCACAAAATTGGCTTGTGCAGGTGGATCATTATCGCTTCTGCAGTAAGTACCTGGCGAGATGCAGCGAAATGTGCCAGGCAATAAATCGTACAATATATGGTTTGTATATGGTTTGCCACTGCAGTCTATTAGCCTTCACGATGATGTTCAAGAAAATTCCCATTTACTTGCATATAGTGGTCTCGAGGTATGGTGTCCGCCTCGAAGAAGAAGAAGACGGAGAAGAGGAGGAGCAGGATGAGAAGAAGGAGGAGGAGTAGGGAAAAATAAAAGAAAGAAAGAAAGAAAGAAAGAAAGAAAGAAAGAAAGAAAGAAAGAAAGAAAGAAAGAAAGAAAGAAAGAAAGAAAGAAAGAAAGAAAGAAAGAAAGAAAGAAAGAAAGAAAGAAAGAAAGAAAGAAAGAAAGAAAGAAAGAAAGAAAGAAGAAGAAGAAGAAGGTGTACAGGAGCAGGCTGCCTGAAGAACGGTAAGACATCTTTAAAACACGATGTGTCATGTGGAATCTCACCGTTTAAGAAAGCGTACGATATGGGTCCATTGATTAAATTGTTGTGCAGTCGCTCAACGTCTCGAAGAGCCTCATTGGTAGACAATGTTCCTCTCAAGGATGGAGGGTATGGGAGTCTGAAATTGTAGAAATCATATCTTTTCTGAAGTTTCGTATCTCTGTAATTGCTACTGTATATACTGAAAGATGCCATTCTGCATCTTCTTTTTCTTCTTTTTCAGCTTCTTTTTCGCCTCTTCTCATCTTTTTTCTTCTCTTCCTTCTCCCCCCCCCCCCCCCCACACACACACACACTTTTTCTTCTTCAGTTTCTTCTTTTCTCATTTTTCTTCTTCTCCTCATTCTCCTCCTTCACATTCTTCTTCTTCTTCTTCTTCTTCTTCTTCTTCTTCTTCTTCTTCTTCTTCTTCTTCTTCTTCTTCTTCTTCTTCTTCTTCTTCTTCTTTGTCTTCTTCAGCTACTTCTTCTTCTACTCTTCTCACTTTCCTCCTCCTTCTTCTTCTTATGTCTTTGCTTCTTATTTTCCTCCTCCTTTTTCTTCGTCTTCTTCAGCTTCTTCTTATTCTCTTCTCATCTTCCTCCTCCTCAGCATTCTTCTTCTTCTTGTTTTAAACAAGGCTTAAGGCTTGAGATAGAGAGAGAGAGAGAGAGAGAGAGAGAGAGAGAGAGAGAGAGAGAGAGAGAGAGAGAGAGAGAGAGAGAGAGAGATGGCGCTTATATATTTAATATATTTAAAATGCACCGATTGTTGTTGTGTTAGAAGTTCGAAATAGCCAGAAAAAGCAGGACCCCAAACAGACTAGTCAGCCAACACCGAACTGGATAGTAAGATCAGATAAATAAGTCAGTCTACACCGAACTGGAGAGTAAGATCAGATAAATAAGTCAGTCTACACCGAAATCGATCGTAAGCTCAGATAAACAAGTCAATACACACCGAGCTGGTTAGTTAAATGACATACCTTAGCATTCTTGAATACGGATGAAATAAAAACACCTGGACACGCATGACAATTGAGCAGGTTAAAACTCCAGCGTCACTTAGAAACACCACCCATAGGCAGACGAGCCCGTTGCCTAGAATAGAATTCTGTCTAGAGGAAGCGAACCGGATACACACGCATGAAGTCCAGCATACCGACCTCTGATTAACTGATTTAGTGCCGAAAGATAATATTTAGTTAAATGTGATTTCCCATTTGGACAGAAGGATGATATATCGCCATACTAGGATCATCATGTTATTTGCTTTGTTTCTTGGTATCTCCCACCATTTCAATGCCCAGTGAACAGAAATCTTCATGTTTTGTTTCTTGGTATCCCCCACCATTTCAATGCTCAGTGAACAGAAATCTTCATGCTTTGTTTCTTGGTATCCCCCACCATTTCAATGCTCAGTGAACAGAAATCTTCATGTTTTGTTTCTTGGTATCCCCCACCATTTCAATGCTCAGTGAACAGAAATCTTCATGTTTTGTTTCTTGGTATCCCCCACCATTTCAATGCTCAGTGAACAGAAATCTTCATGTTTTGTTTCTTGGTATCCCCCACCATTCAATGCTCAGTGAACAGAAATCTTCATGATAATACTTGTTCATTTGATTGTGTACCAAGTTTGGGCCAACCCTAGTTTTTGATTGACTCTGAATCAGTTACTATATTCATAGGTAAGCATCGGTCTTCACTGAAGTAGAGGAACCAAGTAGAGATGAGAGGACGCATTCGACAATATAAACTTCGAAAGCTATAGCGTAGCCACATTGGAAATGAAACCAGTTGGCTCTAAATGACGAGATAATCTTGTTAATGAAAACAATGTACGTACTTTTAGTTAGATGCATGTCCTTTTTCAGGACGTCACAGTAAATCCCAACATGTATTGGATGTTTTTAATTTTCCAAGCAATTTTACGCTCAGTAGTTTGCCATTGCTTTCTGAACGACTAACGCTCATGCCATTGTGAAAACCAACGCAAAGCAGTTTTCTGCCAGGTTTTCTATCGCTGCCTTCGAACCCAGTATGACGTTCACTACCCCTACACCACAACCATCTAGGCACTCTACGGAAAGGGTGTCCTCTTTAGCCAGGTCTATCATCCACCTGAACCCACACTATGGAATAAGGACATCACTTGTACGCATCCATTCAGATAGCACCACCGATCTTAGAAATGCATAGTACTAACAGTTAGTTGCATATCCTTTACAGGACGTAGCCGTCAAATCCAGCATTTTTTGTTTTAATTTTTTTTTTTTTTTTGCAGTTTGTGATTGCTGGTCAAGTTTACGTTCAGTAGTTTGCCTTTGCTTTCTGAACGACTGGCACTCATACCACTGTATGGAAACCAACACAAGGAAGTCTCCTTCGAAATAACCCTCAGCTGTGTTTCGAAGCATAGTATTAAGCATATAATTAAACACAAAACATTGACACAAACGCTGGGTCTAGTATATTAAGTGTGGGAGCTGAAAATTAAACCAGTAAAGAAATGACAGATATAATTGCAACAGAAAGTCAAAACACGAGACTTAGTCCGAATAACAGAAAAACAGAAGTAATTGAAATGGTATTTATATAGAAAATCATGTCTTCCCAAATGCAACATCAATACGAATGGAGCCAAGCTGAAACATGTGAATGTAGTTGAGTATTTGGGTACTTGAAATAACAGCAACTGGAATTGTATTAAAGACGTTACATGTTGAAATGCCAAAGCCAAACAGGCATGTCACAAAAGGAAGAATATTCTCTGCAATATATTTTGTTAATCGAGGGGAGAAAGAAACGTTTTGAAGTCCTATATCGAGCCAGTCCTGTGTACGAAAGCGAATTATGAACAATTAAAGTACAAAATTATGTGGAAGCTGCAGAGATGTGAGCTTTGTAGAAGACAAATGAGAACACCGCTCACGGATAGAAAGAGCA
This sequence comes from Cepaea hortensis, assembly GCA_963921405.1. NCBI lineage: Eukaryota > Metazoa > Mollusca > Gastropoda > Stylommatophora > Helicidae > Cepaea > Cepaea hortensis. Next base: position 88,637,508 of record OY992886.1, read on the forward strand.
ATGAAGATGTCGTGACAGAAGTTAACTCACTAAGACAACTGGGTACTCGCATCAGAAGAAAGGTCTACATTCTTTGGGCGGGTCATGAGAATGGGAAAACTGGAATATTTCTCCACAACGGGAAAGTCGGAGAGGAGGAACGGCAGGGAAGATGTTGGGCAGTTTGACACCATGGCATGGCGCATCATCGATATCAGAAATGAATGGCAGTACCAGAGTCAGAAGCCTGTGGACAGACATGATCACCAACGCCACAGGGCATGGATTATAGAAGAAGTATATTACGAACATTTAAAAAACAGGCACCATTAACATTAGCTGATTCTATTATGTTATACGTAGTACACAATAGCAGCCGTCTGTATATATTCCTTTCTGAGTTAGAACGGTGCACAACTAGATATGACGCAATTCCACTGAAAGAAGAAGAAGCCACAGAGAAAGAACAATCATCAGGAATAGCAGAAGAAGAGAAATAAGAAGAGGAAGATCTCGGGCACACTTACGTATAATTACCAGGCTTGAAACCATCTTCATCATCGTCATCTTCGTCATTATCGTATGCTACAGCTGACATCAAACATCCCAGGGAAATCAACACTATCGGAGTCACCCATTTTTGCCCACGCATTTTGAGTGGTGTGTATAGCTTTCGCCTGAGCTTTCCTTGCTTTCAACTGAGCTTTCCTTGCTTTTAACTGAACCACATTTATACTAGAAGTACTAGCTATTCACATTGTAAAGCATAATTTTTATGCTTGATAATGTGTTAACTTGTTCGTGCTGGGCACGTGTTACTGACTCTGTTAATAACTACTTAAGCCTATTTATTTTATGCATTCATCATGTGATATGCTATATTCACAATAAGAGGTGCTGGTATTTATGCAAATGAGACATGAATCATGAGAGGAGAAGAGGATGATGGCGGCAATAATGTAGATTATTGTACTTATGGTATTAAGGAATTCGTTTACTCGTACTGGTTTATCAGAAATGTGTGGGACGGAATCTCCATTTTAAATAAATATGATTGCTACTGATTAGTTTTGCTCTTGTTGCGATCATCATCATTGTCATTATCATCATCATTACTATCGACAACATTTTCATTATCACCAACAGCAGCAGCAGCAGCAGCAGCAGCGGCAGTAGCAGCAGCAGAGGCAATATCAACACTATCATCATTATCATCACTATAACCTATCATCATCATCACCATCATCATCACTATCATCACTTTCGCCACCACCATCATTATTATCATCCACATTAGCAGCAGCAGCAGCGGGGGCATTACCGACACTAGCAACAAAATCATCATCATCATCATCATCATCAGCAGCAGCAGCATCATCATACTGATTATCATTACTATGACTGTCATCATTATAGCTTAACATCCTGTCATCATACCACCCTCCGCTCCCCCCTCCCCACCACCGTCAGTAACATCCATGTCATCAGCATCCCAATAACAGCCTTGGGTTAAGAAAGTTCAGAGCACAGACCGTGCTTAGATGCTACAAGGAGTCAAAGATAAACGAACTACATATGTCGACTAAGTTAAACAAGGACTACATGTTGATGGCACATCGAACTTCAGATGTCAACTAAGTTAAACTAGGGCTACATGTTGATGGCACATCGAACTTCAGATGTCGATTAAGTTAAACAAGGACTACATGTTGATGGCACATCGAACTTCAGATGTCGACTAAGTTAAACAAGGACCACATGTTGATGGCACATAGAACTTCAGATGTCAACTAAGTTAAACTAGGGCTACATGTTGATGGCACATCGAACTTCAGATATTCACTAAGTTAAACAAGGACTACATGTTGATGGCACATCGAACTTCAGATGTCGACTAAGTTAAACTAGGACTACATGTTGATGGCACATCGAACTTCAGATGTCGATTAAGTTAAACAAGGACTACATGTTGATGGCACATCGAACTTCAGATGTCGACTAAGTTAAACAAGGACCACATGTTGATGGCACATAGAACTTCAGATGTCGACTAAGTTAAACAAGGACTACATGCTGATGGCACATCGAACTTCAGATGTCGACTAAGTTAAACTAGGACTACATGATGATGGCACATCGAACTTCAGATGTCGACTAAGTTAAAGTAGGACTACATGTTAATGGCACACAGAACTTCAGATGTCGAATAAATTAAACAAGGACTACATTTTAGTGGTACATTGAACTTCTGATGTCAATTAAGTTAAACAAGGACTAAAGTTTAGTGGCACGTAGAACTTCAAATATTCACTAAGTTAAACAAGGACTACATGTTAGTGGCACATCGAACTTCAGAAGTCGACTTTGTTGAACTAGGACTACATGTTAGTGGCTCGTCGAACTTCAAATATACACTAAGTTAAACAGGGACTACATGTTAGTGGCACATCGAACTTCAGAAGTCGACTAAGTTAAACTAGGACGACGTGTTAGTGGCACATCGAACTTCAGAAGTCGACTACGTTCAGCTAGAACAAAGATTGGTGGCACTGTGTGCGGATAAATTTCAATAGATAGCAGCAGCTGATGAACAGTCTAGAATGCAGGACACATACATCATGGGACGTGGGGTCTACCATCGACAAAGGCCAGGTGAAATACAGATGCTATCTTGTGCAGTGCTGGACTGGGTCTAAAAATAATGGTTATCTAGACTATAAGGTCATTAACATTTTAAACATATTGTCTCATTGCGTTTTTTTTTAACGTTCTCTCGCCTTTGAACACAAGCATAGTCCATATACATGCTACTACTTCTAGTGCACTGGACTGATTTGTGAGTGTTAAATAGCTTTCCCTACTACCAGTGTCCCTCGCCATCAGGTGTACCCACTTCGATTTCTGGGGTACTAGTAATTTACGTCCCCAAGTCAAGGAAGAGAAGTCAACATTTTAGTCCAGCTGACCGGTGAAGGGGTTGAACCCGCTATCTCGGCATCAGCGTACCAGAAATCTAAGAGCGAGCCCTTTTATCCATTCGGATATGCTGACCTCCATATATGTTTAAGAAAGCCCACTTCGTCAGGGTCCCACAGAGCCCATTTACTACCGGACGACCGACACCCTTGTCGTCTGCCGCTGTGCTAAAGCCACAGTCCGTAGACGAGGACTGTACTAGGTGGAACAAGACAGCAAGGTACAGTTTGAGATTAGGTTGTACCCACTGCTGTACCATATGAGATAGAATCAGTAGTTCTAGAACTTATGCTCTGGGCTAGCAAGATTAATTTTGAGATTAGGTTGTACCCACTGCTGTACCACATTAGATAGAATCGATCGTTCCAGAACTTAAGCTTGCTTTAGCAACAGTGAGGAACTAAGTAAGAAAAACATAATTTGAACGCAGAAGTCATCGAGGAGTGGCAAGTTTGTGCATACACCTTTATCTCATGTCTCTGGCGCAGATCCGCATGGCCGAATGGGTAAGAACGCGTGTTCTTAAACATCCGTTATGATGATGTCGAGGTAAGCGGTTAAACCCCTACACCGGACAGCTGGACGAAAAACCGTAAAATAATTACAGACATTAGGCAACATTTTGGGGCACGTTATGGGAAGAAATAAATTAACAAATATGATGACAGCTGGCAAGATTGAGGGGAAAAGAACAAGGAGAAGGAGGAGAAGTAAATACCTGGATGGTTTGACCACGTAGCATGGTTGAGACAAGAAGCTGATTCACGACTCTGGTGATCGTCTAACATTATAACATAACTCAAATTAATGCAGATTTACATAACAGAATTACGACACATACAGGACGTTGCGGCTACTTGCCTTCATCAGCAAACAAATACATGCACGAAACACGACATATAGTACAGGAGAAGATCATCCAGTGACTACATTAAGGTATAAGGACGGGATGAGAGGAATAAAAAGATGAAAAAAGAAAGAGAGCAATGAAGAGAAAATGAAAATATGACAACATATTGCTCCTTATCTCAGTGGTCTAAATGGTGATCGTCTAAGATGGCGACACATGACCGCACACGCTTATCGGCATGTCACATGATAATGATGAATTGCAATACATTAACAGAAAACAAAGATATAATAGAAAGATGGAAGTGTGCCGTGGAGAAATGTACAACGAACCCAGATAATTTACACGAAAGCGAAGAGACAGAAAAATGACCTTTATTTGAGGGACAACAACAGCAAGCAATACACCGTTTGAAGAAAGGGAAGTCACCAAGCTGTGACGGTTTACCAAAGTCTGTGTCTGTCAGGCCGTGTACAGATACGTAACACCGCCGTTTTAGCCAAAGCATAAAGGAGAACAGTCTACTAACAAGAAAGGAACATTACAACTGCAACAACTATCGGACTGCCTTACTAATAAATCATCCCATCAACATTTTCCTGCGAATCATCATAAAGAGGATGCAAAGACAGTAATAATTTGAATTACAAGAAGCACAGGCAGGCTTCAGACAGGACAAAAGACTAGGGACCAAATCTTCGACATGAGAACCATCTTTGAGAAATGCAGAGAGCATACTGTAGACATGCATACGTTTTTCTTAGACTAAAGTAAGGTCTTTGCGTTGCTCAACATTAGAAATTATTTAACATCATCAGAGATACGGGATTTCCATCAAATTTACTCCACTTAGTTGAATCATTATATCATGAAACACAAGCAGCTGTCAGAGTAGTCGGTGAAACATTCAACTTGTTTGAGGTGCAAAGAAGGGTTAGACGTGGCTGGATTATCTCCCCATATATATATATATATATATATATATATATATATATATATATATATATATATATATATAAAAACTTACCTAAAAGCTTCAGGGTAGATGCGCTGAGAAACAGCAGCAGTCAAACAACCCAGTAAAACCAGCACGATCGGGACAGCCATGTTCTCGTGTATTCGATGAGTTATCAAACTGCGTATCAGCAGCGTCAACAATCTATTTCAATCCTTACCGTTACTCCAGCCATTTATACTTTCGTTAGTTGGCTATACATATTGTAAAGTGAATTGTAGACATGTTTTCTTTTCTTTTTTTAACATGTTGTTTCAAGTGCTGATTAATTTTTAATATCTTTTGAAACCTGCTTACTAGTTTGCCGATATCATGTTGCAGACTGTTCAAGATAGGTTTGTGAGGGGAGGCTAGTATTTATGTAAATGTGACTTGAATCGTTTGAAGAAAAAACAGATGACGGAAACTGTTATGTTGATTGTAACGAGATATATGTTTGATCAGCAAAGCTCTGGTTGTTTTTGAAACTTGTGAAGGCGACAGATGCCAGTTTGATGTGCTCTTTAGACAAATGTTCAGGAATGAACAACAGTTCATTTGGCTGTTGCCAAATCACCATCATCATCAACATTGCCATCATCATCGTCATCATCATCATCACCATCACTACTACAGATGCTGGTTTGATGTGCTCTTTAAATAAATGTTCACTGGTGAGTACAGTTCGTTTAGCTTTTGCCAAATCACCATCATCATCAGTATTGCCATCATCATCGTCGCCATCATCACAACCATCATCATCACTACTATAGATGCAGGTGTGGTATGCTCTTTAGATAAATGTTCAAAGACGAACACAGTCCGTTTAGCGGTTGTCAAATCGCCATCAACATTATCATTGCCTTCATCATTGTCGTAACCATCATCATCGTCATTGTCATCACCACTATCATCATCAGCTTCATCATCTTCATCATCATCATTATCCTAATCACACTGCTACCAATATCATTACTACCGCTGACATAGTCATCGTTATCATAATTACCACCACTATCCTCATCATCATAAGCATTATCATCAAGGTCATCATTTGCTTCCTCTTACAGTCCATGCTGTGTGGTGTGTCTGTCCACGGCCTTCTATCTCTTGTACGGTCAGGCCTTCTTCTAATCCATGTCGTGTGGTGTTGGTTATCACGTCTATGTACAGCCTTCTGTTTCGTGTTCTGCCAATAATTTCTGATACCGATGTTCCTCTATGCCGGGATGTTAAACCGCCCAACATCTTCTCTCTCCCCCACCTCCGATCTTGCCCTGAATCATATCCCTTTTCTATCACGTACTCCAGCTTGCCCATTCTCATGACGTACCCAAAGGATATAGACTGTCTGCTTCTGAAGTGAGTAACCAGTTATATTTGTGAGTTAACGTCTTTCAGGATATCCCCATTACTCTTTTTATCCGTGTCTGATGTTCTCGACATTCTTCTGTGAAACCAGATCTCTACAGCTTCAACATTATTATTGACCAGTCTGATAACTGTCCATGATTTTCTCCCGTACATCATACCTGGTTCTGTTTAGTTTTAATAACTCTTTTCTCATCTCGATAGACAAATATATATTGCAGAGAATATTCTTCATCTTGAGAAATGCTGCTTTTTCTTGAGCTGGCTCACGATTAACTCCTTTAATACACTTTCCATCTTCTGTTATCAAAGTGCCCAAGTACTTAACCGATTAAATGCCATGAGATTATAAATCGTCTTATTCAGTCTTTCCGTAACTGCCATGAGCTTATATATCAAACTATAGTTAAAATATCAAATCCAGTGGTTTCCCTTTAAAGCTCCCTTTAATTTGATATATAATACAACATGTCTGCTACCATGTCAATAAATTGTAAGTCATAACTGTGACACATCCCTACTTCCCATTTTCCGCCATCCATCTCTGTTTGGTCCAGCCTACTGTTTGTTTGGTCCAGCCTACTGTTTGTTTGGTCCAGCCTACTGTTTGTTTGGTCCAGCCTACTGTTTGTTTGGCACTGAATCTGTTAAATACACCGACTTGCTTCACACTAGTTACATTCACTGTGATGCTGCATTTAGCAGACAGTTTTTCATTGTACTTGTACTTTCTCATTGTGCTTGTTGTTTCCAATTACAAACAGAATTAGTGATTATATGGTCACCGTACATACCATTACTTCAGTTTTCCTGTTATTTAGACTAATTCACTAACATTATATGAATGAGCTTGTACCAAGGAGCTCTTTGCACTCATACACGTTCACGATTATAATTTGACTTCACTGAGATTCTTGGCTAAACTGTACAAACACAAACGGTGGGCGCCTTGACGTAGTTGGTAGGGGCTACGCTGATAATGTCATGGGGAACACTGCTGTTGACCTTATTTTAGTGTTAACCATTGTCTATTCCCATGAACTGCTACTATGTTTCACGTCTGTCTTCGTAGTCTGTCATGTTTTTGTCGACTTTAGAGTCCATTTTGTGGTGCGTGCGTGCGTGCTCGGAATTAGTGATTATATGGTCACCGTTTGATTCTGAGTTTTTCAGCTTGTCTGGTCATTATCCACGTGTCACATCCATACAAAAGTATAGGTTCTGTGTAGCACTTCAACACTTTTCCTAGTTGCAATTTACATATTTTTATAGTCAGTAAGTTTTCCATTTTGCAGAAGGCTACATTTGCCATAGCGATTCTTGTTCTAATCTCTTCAAGGCACCTCCCATCAGACATTATGACTGTTTCGAGATGGTTGTACCAACTCACTTGTTTAAGAATATTCACATTTATCCATTATATTACATTGTAGTATTTCTTCTTCTTAGAAATGACCATAATCTCTGCCTTCTTATGATTTAATTCTAACCTTATTTGTTCATTGTGTACAATAACCATATTTACTAAATGTGGCAGATTCTGTTAATTGTATGCAATCAATACTGTATCATCCGCACATCTAATGTTATTGATGCTGTGTCCTCCAATGGTGATTTCCTCTCACGTCTTCTAAATTTCTAAAAATATGTTCACTGTACAGGGAAAAAGATCTGGAGACATCACACATTCCTGTTGCACATCTCTCAACAGGCTAATGTTGGCCTTCTTCATTATCAGTCTTTATGGCCGCTTGTTTGTTTCCAATATGTTTTTTTACAAGTCTAAGGTCTTTCCCATAAATTTGTAGATCTGTAAGCATCTTCATCATGTTGACGTGTCTTACTTTATCGAAAGCCTTTATATAGTCAATGAAGCAAAGATGTATGTATTTGTTTCCCGCTATCGAATCATCGATTAATGTTGTCAGCAAGTACACATTTAGATTTACTGAGCCTTTGCTTTCTAGGAACCCACATTGTTATTCCCATATTTCAGTTTGTATTCTTTTACTTACCGGCTCCGTGGCCGAGGAGTTAGCAGCTTTCTCCGCTAACTCCGAATACTCTCGTCACGTGACGCGACGAGAATTAGCAGTGGTTCGAATCGCAAAAGTGACTTATGAGAGTATGGAGCCGGTCGCTCAGAAAGTCGTGGGGTGCTGATGAGCGTAATCTAGCCTAGGAATCAACATACAGCTGAAAGATGCTGGTGTTGACCGCAATATCCTGAAACAGGATGGAAACGCGGAAGAAGAAGATTCTTTTACTTACTCTCAGCGTTATGAATGTTAGAACAATCTTTGTGATGTGGCTCATTATACTAATTGTTCGATGTTGATCACATTCCAAGGCTCCTGATTTCTTCGGAATTGCAATAAATTATATAATTCAGGAGGTATATCTTCAGAATCATATATTGTGTTCAGCAGTCTGGTGACCTGGTCTATTCCGTATTCTTCTAAAGCATTGATCATTTCTGTTGTCTGGACCCAGGGTCTTGTCAGTTTTCAGATGGTTGAGCGCGTTCTGAACCTCCATCCTCAGAATTGGTGGTGCTTCATTATTATTCATAATATCACACTGGTTTTCTCTTGAATCATTATAAAGGTCTTTCACATAATCTGACTATGCATTTAAAATCTTTCTATGATGATTTTGCTATCTCTAGCTTTTAGGCAACCCGTTGATGTGTGTGTGTTCGATTCTTAGTGATGTCATTAATTCTTTTGTGCATTATTAATTTAGTATTGCGGGGGTTGAGTGGTTTTTTTAAAATTTACCTACACTTGTCCTCAAGCCATGCTTCTTTAGCCTCTTTGCATAATTTCCTAATTTTCCTGTGAATCTTCATATTTTTCATGGTTATTTTTGTTATTTCTTCTCATTTCCATTAGTTTTAATTTGCCTTCCGTCGTCCATTTCTTACGTCTAATCATCTTCAATTTTGGGATAGTTGTTTCTGCAGCCTGGCTGACCGAATTCTTCATTATTTCCCATTGGTCACTGACATCGTGAAATAGAACCAATCCATCAAATCCGTTCTTTACCTCCACGCTTATTTACCTGTTACCTATTCACTGTTCCGTGCACATAGATCAAATTGTGTGCTTCTTGGTGTATATTTGATCTCCTTTAATTTTATATGTATATTGGCATTGCTTATGATAAATCTAAATAAAATCTAATTATGATAAATCTAAATAAAATTTTAGCCCAGGCTTTGCACAACATCGGTCGCATGAATGATAATGGGCAAAGGCTGCTGGAGCATTGCACTAGAAATGACCTATGTATTACAAACTCCTTTTTTAAAACAAAAGAGATGCATAAGGTCACATGGAAACATCCAAGATCCGGCCATTGGCATCAGCTGGACTTCATTATCACACGGAGACATCTGAACCATACATCATTAACTCGAAGTTACCACAGTGCTGACTGTGATACAGATCATTCTTTGGTTGTTGCAAGGGTTAGACTGAGACCAAAGAGAATCTACACAGCTAAACACAAGTCTAGCCCCAGGATTAATATTATTAACACTCACGATCCTGGAAAGTGCTTTGAATTTCAACAGCAACTTGAGGACGCTTTCAATGATACACCAGAAAATTGTATAGTAAATGATAAATGGAGTAAACTTAAGGAAACTATTTATAAAACAGCGGTAGGGGTTTACGGCATTGTGGATCATAAGAGGCAGGACTGGTTTGCGGCAAACAGCCAGATACTGCAGCCCTTGATTGATAAAAAGAAGATAGCTCTCTTAAGAAACAAGGAGAGACCAACGCGTAACACTCTGAGTGAGCTGAAGCAAGCGAGGAAGGATGTACAAAAGGCTGCCAGGCAGTGTGCGAATGACTATTGGATCAAGTTATTTGAGTCCATTCAAATCGCAAGTGATAAGGGAAACATCAGAAGCATGTATGAAGGGATACAGAAAGCCTGTGGTCCAATGATCAAAAGAAGTGCACCGCTGAAAACCTTGACTGGAGACATCATCACTGATAAGAAACAGCAGATGGATAGATGGGTCGAGCACTATTTAGAGCTTTACTCAAGTGAGACCAAGCTGGCGGATGATGCCCTCAACGCCATAGAGGCCCTGCCAACTCTTGACCACCTGGACACACTTCCCACTATAACAGAAGTTAAGTGTGCTATAAATGAGCTTGCATCTGGCAAGGCTACAGGTAAGGATGGGATTCCAATAGAGGTGATCAGGAGTGGGCAAGACACCCTCGCTCTACAGATCCACCAGCTAATAGAGCTATGCTGGCGAGAAGGACAAGTCCCACAGGATTTCAAAGATTCAAACACCATAACGCTGTACAAGAACAAGGGAGATCGGAGCGACTGCAACAATTATAGGGGTATCTCACTTCTGTGTATTGTTGGGAAAGTATTTGCCAGAATTGTCCTGCGCAGACTTCAAGTCCTGGGAGATCAAGTCTACCCCGAATCACAGTGCGGCTTCCGTCAGAACCGGTCAACCATTGATATGATATTCTCATTGCGACAGATGCAAGAAAAATGCCGGGAACAAAATCAGCCACTGTTTATTGCCTTCATCGACCTCACAAAGGCATTCGATTTGGTCAGTCGTGAGGGTCTGTTCAAAGCACTAAAGAAGATTGGCTGTCCACCAACTCTTCTGTCCATTGTAGAATCGTTCCACACAGGCATGAAGGGTATAATCAAGTTTGATGGCTCAACTTCAGAAGAGTTTGAAATCAAGAGTGGAGTTAAGCAAGGTTGTGTACTAGCCCCCCACCCTCTTTGGGATATACTTTTCACTTCTACTGAAATATGCCTTTCGTGATCAGGATGACGGTATATACATTCACTCACGCTCAGATGGTGGCCTCTATAATGCTCAGAGATTGAAGGCCAAGACCAAAATTATCAGGGTACTTACTAATCAGAGAGTTGCTTTTTGCGGATGATGCTGCGATTACGACCCACTCTGAGGAAGAATTACATCTACTATCTGCATTCTCCAATGCTTGTTCTGAATTTGGTTTAACAATTAACAAAAAGAAGACACAGATTATGTCACAAGGTGCACATGGTGTACCATCAATCTTTATTGACGACGCCGAACTGGAGATAGTAGACCATTTTACATATCTTGGATCAGAGGTAAATAGCAAATTATCCCTCGATCAGGAAATCAACATCAGGATTGGCAAGGCAGCAACAACAATGAACATGTTAGCAAAAAGAGTCTGGGAGAACAGGAAGCTTACTGCCAAAACAAAAGTCCTCGTCTACCAAGCCTGTGTCCTTAGTACTCTTCTTTATGGCAGTGAAACCTGGACAACTTACTCACACCAAGAGAACAATTTAAACAGCTTTCATATGCGGTGTCTGCGAAGAATTCTTGGTATTAAGTGGCAAGACAAAATCACAAATACTGAAGTATTGGAAAGATCAGGTTGTGTGACGGTGTATTCCATGCTCAGTCTTCGTAGACTTAGATGGATAGGACACGTTAGGAGGATGGATGATGGTAGAATACCAAAGGACATCTTTTTTGGTGAATTACAGACGGGTAGGAGATCTCAGGGTCGGCCTCTACTACGATACAAAGATGTGTGTAAGCGGGACATGATTGATACAGGCATTGATAATGCGCAATGGGAGCACGTCGCCGCTGAACGTGTTGCATGGAGGGCAACTATCAGAAATGGAATAAAGACAAAGGAGAAAATGATTGCAGATAAAGCACACACAGAGCGTGAGAGACGTAAGATGGTGCAAAATGGTGGAAATGACCATGTTTTCACATGCACCTACTGTGGGCAAACATTTGCAGCAAGAATTGGCCTTACCAGCCACACTCGCCACCGCCATGGATCGTAGTTATTGCCATATGACAGTTATTAAGCCTTTTTGAAGCACAATGTACCAAACTATCGTCTGTCAAGACGGAAAGGTGCCAATGATGATAAATCTGTGGTCGTTATAGCAGTCTGCATTTGGTATAGTTTTTGCGACTTTTAAGGCATTTTGAAATCTTATGTTGATGAGGATGTAATCAATCTGGTTTCTGATCATATCGTCGGGACTCCCCCATGTCTATAATCTCTCGGATGTTGTTGATAGGCAGGTGTTTCCAACAATCACATCACGGTCTTTTGTCCACTGTACAAGTCTGCAACCTCTTTCATTGCGTTCCCCTAGTCCATCCTTGCCTACTGTGCATCCGTCTTGTTGATTTCCAACTTTAGCATTAAAGACACCCATTATGATATTTACTTCTGAATACTTGCACTTCTTGAATGCATTTTCCAAATCACTATAAAATGCATCGATACTGTCATCACTGCTGTCTGTTGTTGTTGCATAAACTTAAATGATGTTGAGATCAAAAGGTCTGATACTTAATAACACACATAGGCAAGAAAACAACACTTGCTCATTTTGCATATATATATTAATTTAATTACATGCCAAACAAATAACTGAAAACATAATTTACTCATAATGTGATACTCTCAATACAAAATAAACCCAAGAAATGTCTGATGACACAGGGATGAACAATCTGATTTCTGGCAAATGTCTGCCTTGGAAGACAAATATTTTGAGCTCTATGGAGGGCAGGTAACCATGTTTATACAACTGTGAGATTGCCAGTCACAGCTTAGGGTGATATATACCAAATCTGTCCAATGACCTGTCAGGGACTCCGTGCGTCCAGAATGTTCTGGTAGTTTAAAACTTAAATACGTTAGCGTTTAATTTCACTAAGGGAATGCATTGTTTTGAATACTTGAAAACCGAAAGGCTAAACATTTTAAAGGCGAGACGACGAATGACTACATTGCACTGGGATTCATCCCATATGGCTTGGTCTCTTTCCGCAGAGCGGCTGGCCGGAAGTGTCGCAAAGAGCATGTATTCCACAGCACCATCTATGACCTGAAATAACTACAATTGTTTACGCGTTATTACACTTACAGCAATCATGGTTTTCACTTGGTTTTATCAGATTGAAAACAAAACAAAATATTCCATAAATCTGGGGATACATTTTCACAAAACAGAAGAAGGCGGCAACTTTAGTAAGTTGAACCCACGGCTACAGTAGCAAGTAGAAAGCAGCTCACTTTGTATTGTAGAACTTCTGGCAACCTATTAACACGAAGAGCCATGTATACTTGAAGTGGAGATGTACAAACTGCGAAATATGATTACAATAATACTCTGGGACTGCAGGGGTCAAGAGAACCAAATGTTATGTGGTCACATAAGAGTTAAAAGAACCAACTGTGGCCTGGTCACATAAGAGTTAAATAAAACCAAAATCATTACAGTGTCGATCCAGATTTTTAAGAAATCTTACAAGTGAGAAATAAACCTATTAGTTTCCTTATGTGTGGGCTCAATGTCTAAATCTTTAAGCATACATTACAGCAGAAATAAAAATCCAGTTTGGCAAATTGTAGTGTTAACATAATGTTGCAGGAAATGACTTTTGCCATGAGCACTGGAAAAAAATGTTGCGTGTTCTTTGCTGGACGTGGTGATCAACCCCAACCCCAGTTTGCCATTCTACTGAGCGTAATCTTGCCTAGTATATCAACAGCAGCTGAAAAATGCTGATGTTGACTGCAACGTCCTGTAAAAAAAAAAATTTTGTTGCGTATCCCTTACAGGACGTTGCAGTCAATACCAGCATTTTCAGCTACTGTTGATGTACTAGGCAAGTGTTACGTTCAGTAGTTTCCCATTGTTTTCTGAACGACCGACCCCTATACCTTTTTCGAAAAAAACCAGCACCGCCGTGTTTCGAACCCGGGTATACGGGCTCACAAACCGCGTTCGCAAGCCCTTAGCCACATAGACATGAGAAGTCCAACTGAAGGGTGACGGGGACGATCTCAGTACCCACCGTTACTACGCCGGAAGCTTGAGAGTGAGCACGCTTATCCCCCCCCCCCCCCCAACGACCTCTGGCCGAGAGTACACAGTGACGTCAACGAACAGTAATTCAATAGTATGTTTAAAATATAAAATGCACTTTCTGTACTACTATTCTGGCTTATCACATACATCTTCTGATTTAACATCAAAGAGAAACAGTGAATCCAGAGAAGAGACCAAATGTTCAGTCAATCTGGCAAGTTTCAATTTCCACCCACAAGATTGTATCTGCAAGAATATGATAACTGAATCACAAACAAACAACTCTACATCTGTCATGCTGCAGTAGAACAGTTTAGCGGTGAGGCACAGCACCTCTACTTTTGTTTGGATGTGAAACGTGGACATTGTATACAGTCAATTTTGTTTTGGGGTAAGTTATGAGAAGAAATAAACTAGAGAACTTGGTGACAACTGGCAAGATTGAGGGGGGAATGAACAAGGGGAAGGCGGAGAAGTAAATACATAGATGGCTTTACCACATAGCATGGTCGGTACAAGAACACGGAGTTGATTCACGACTCTGGTGATCGTGTGAGATGACAAAATATGACCGCCCACGCTTGTCGGCATGGCACATCATGATGATGATCTTGAATGTGTGCCAAATGCAAATATTCTGACAAAGAGGCACAATTTCATCTCTTCAAACAGATAAACTTCTGATTATAAACCTTTTACCTTGGGTGTACCCATTTTACCATAAAAATAAACAGTTCAGGTGCACGCCAGCAACAGAGTGCAACATGTTACCACTTCCTGAACTTTCTAAACAAGTCATTTAATATAACCAAAAACATGTTTAGCGCAGTAGGTAGCGGGCCAGTCTCATAATCATGACTTTTTATGTTTTAGATTATTTTACGAAGATAAAGAGATGGGTCACATCTTAAGCAAATTGGAAGGAGAAAACAAAAGAATGTTCGCGTGTTACTACAGGGGACAGTACAGGTAGGAAAGAACAGTAATACCGTAACATTTCATACACGTCTTAAAGGAGGGTTAGACTGAGCTGGCTTCTTGTTAGCTTGGGCGTTTTTGGCTAGATTTTCCACAAATGTAAAGCTACGTTATTTCACGAAATTGTCTCTGGGTGCGCCAGCTGGTGCTAATCATGCTGCTGCTTGACTCATTAACCCAGTCTCTACTAAGACTAACCACACTCACCAAGTGTTTTTTGTTTTTGTGTTACTCCAGAGACAATACACCAGCCTAACACCAGATAGTTGTTACACTAACCCCTCTCTGCCTGAACTGTTAGTTTATCCCATTCTGTTCCAATGTTTATTATTTAAACACCATTTATTACTATTTAAGTTCAACTCTTGAAGATAAAAAGTGTTAATGCTTTCTGTCCAAGAAATACATGAGGTGTGCTAGGCCATTCTTTGTGTGTACCAATCTATGTGAATTGTGTAACCGAACTTCTTACATTTAATCGCAGCACACTGGAGAAAACTGGCATATGTATTTGTTGTTTTACAAGGACTGGTCCCTATGAGAGTAATACAAAAAATATGTCCCACAAGAACTCAATATTTAAGAAGACTGGTCCCTACGAGAGTAATACAAAAGATATGTCCAACAACAACTCGATATTGAAGAAGACTAGTCCCTGTGAGAGTAATACAAAAGATCTGCCCAACATGAACTCGATACTGAAGAAGACTGCTTATTAAGACAAATAAAACTGAGCAACATGAAATACTCTGGGTATGTACAAAGACATGAAAAGTCTGGAAAGGTTAGATATGGAGGGAGGTGTACCAGAGAAGCGGAGAAGTGGCAGATATCAGTGTGGATGAATTCAAGATGTGAGATGATTTACACATGACAGTAAGAGTGTCAAGACATCAGCCTTAAGACAGAGAGAAATTTCAAAAGATTGTTGCAGGAGGCAAAGTTCTGCATATGGCAAGCCACGGTTAACAGATTATGAATTAGTACACTGACCCATAGTAGAGCTGAAAGTGTGCCAACAACACCTTATCTATCTAATGATATTACACGTTATCTAATGACATTACATGTTATCTAATGATATTGCATGCCATCCCGATCTCCCGGGTTGAGATTAGGAATCTAGCCTTCTCAGATAAGGGCGAAAAACAAGATGCCACTTGTGCCAGTTGATCATGTTTAAAAATCCCACGGCAGTTTTAAAACACAAAGAGTAGACCTTAAGGCAGCTGCCCTGGTAAAAGTGTTAGGAAGGGGAACCTACTCACGGGAAGATGGAGCCTGTTACTTTGGATGGAATCTGTCTACAAGAAGCAAGTATTACACACATGCATGCACAAGTAGGACACAGATACCTTTGAGGCGTGTGACTAAGTTTGACGCATATCCCTCGAATGCAGAGAAGGAGGAGGAGGGGGGAGGAGAAAAGAAGAAGAAGAAGAAGAAGAAGAAGAAGAAGAAGAAGAAGAAGAAGAAGAAGAAGAAGAAGAAGAAGAAGAAGAAGAAGAAGAATCCATCCACACACTAATCCTATGGCAAATACTGTGTGAAGCATTCGGATGTCAGATTTTACCAGATGACAGCATGAGCAGACGTGGTGATACTACGTTGGGGAGATGCTGAGGGAATGATGGTAAGTATATGTTTACAGCTGGTGTGTTCATTTGACATTGCTGTTGCATTACTCATCTCATCTCATCCATCTTCTACCTTCCGGTGTCGAGGTGAGGCATAAACAGTGGGTGAGTGCCCTTTTATGGGCTTCGTGTATTGAGGAGATTTCCATAGATGCTTTTGCATTTCTCTTGATGGTGAATTTGATCTATTTATCTCGCCATATTCTGTTTCGGGAACACAATGCCCCAGATCATAGCTACGTCAATACTTTTAGAGCCCACATAGCATGGATCTAATCTCTCCATCTCGGCTGATTTTCACATCTTTCTCTCATAAACATGGCCTGACTCCATAAAGTACAGCTACAAAATTAGTTCTATATATATACGACGATGACAATGGGAATTTCAATGACGTACGTATAACATTTGTATTCTTTTCACTGTGACAGAATGGGCCCAATTCCCTCATTCAGGAATTCATTCCTTCATTCATTAATCATTCCTTTATTCTCTCTCTCTCTCTCTCTCTCTCTCTCTCTCTCTCTCTCTCTCTCTCTCTCACATACATACACACAGATTTACACACACACACCTATAATAGAACTTCAAGGGCACATGATGATGAACAGAACAGTCAAAGAGATTTCATAATCAGCTGAAAAAGTACCAACATTTTTGGTGGTCTTTTTAATCAGGGTCAGCCCTCGTATCTAATGGTCTATCCAACTTGTAGTCCTTTTAACCAGTAGTCCACTTTACCATTCATCCATATAACCAGTAACATTATAACCAGCTGCCATCTATCTATTCAGCCATCTAACCAGTAGCCCATATATTCATTGGTCTATTTAACCAGTTGTTGGTCTAACCAATCATCCATCTAACCAGTAGCCCATATATCCATTGGTCTTTTTAACCAGTATTTGTCTTTTTAAAGGCGTGTCCTCCTATCCGGTGGTCCATTCACCCATTGGTCTTTTTAACTAGTAGTTGATTTAACCAATCATCCATCTAACCAGTCTTTCTACAGACTTGTACTTAACATCACGTGGTCCATCTACCTCATTTAACTAGTAGTTGTAAGCACTGGTCCATCTAACCATTGGTCTATCCAACCATTCATCTATTTAACCAGTAGCCCATCTATCTATTGGTCCATCTAACGTGTAGTCCATCTATCTATTGGTCCATCTAACCTGTAGTCCATCTATCTATTGGTTCATCTATCCTGTAGACCATTTATCTATTGGTTAATCTAACAAGTAGTCCATCTATCTATTGGTCCATCTAACCAACAGTCCATCTATCTGCTAGTCCATCTAACCTGTAGACCATTTATCTATTGGTCCATCTAACCAGTAATCCATCTATCTATTGGTCCATGCAACCAGTAGTCCATCTATATATTGGTCCATCTAACTAGTTGTCTGTTTTTATAAAGGCCTGTTCCAGTGGTACATCTAACCAGAAGTCCTTCTATCTAGTGGACCGTCTTGCTAAGGAATGATTTGTCCTCATTACTAACATTCTGTTCTAAACCGTGGCCCTTCTAACCAGCAGTTTGTCCTTCTAACCAACAGTCCATGTAACCAGTCTCACAATCTCCCCATCTCTCCGAGCCTTATCTAGCACTTAAACACTTGTTATTTCTTTCTAGCTGGGCAACAAATGATCACTTGTTCAATGCCACATTTCAACCACTCACCTCTGAAGTGGGTTCACCTGATGGCGAGGGACAATGGTAAAGGGAAAGCTAATCCACACAAAAAAATCAGTCCAGTGCACAACAAGTAGTAGCACGTGTATGGACTACGCTTGAGTTCAAAGCAAGCGGATGTTAAAAAAAAAAATCTCAACCACTGTGCAATTTCACTGAAACTACCACAGTGAATCCGGGTATTCAAATCCACATATACAAAACTGATGTACGTAAAATACTATTTTGAAACATACACAGGTTTATGATGGCAAAGCTGACACAAGGGTCGGCATGTACAGCAGTGGTCCCCAACATCTAGGCTGAACTTTCAGAACAAAGATTTTATTGATACCTTCTAAAATAACACACCATTCCTAGCAATAGTTTGTATAGAAATCTACTTTAAATTATGATCAAGAGATATTTAACAAAAGTTAATAACAACATGACTTGCAACTGAATTATTTAGCAGGTGAATTTGTGTAAATGTCTCTCAATTCTAAATGGTGTTTTGAATCTTTCAGCTGCACTTCATCATCATCATCATCATCATCATCATGTGCCCCGCCAACTAGTGTGGATATTCTGCATCTCCACAGATCTCACTCTTTGGTGTTCTGGGTCAACTCTGCTGACACTCCACCATGCCACCATCCAAGGCCATCCTGCATCATTTCTCTTGGTCTGCCTCTGGTTCTTCTCCCATTGATCATTACAGCTGTCACAATGTTTTCCAATGCTTCTTCTCCTTATATGACCAAATACGGTTGTTTGTCTCTTTCTTACAGTTGTATATAATGTTCTACTTTCATTCCTCCGGGCAATTGTTGTAAGTTACCCCGGCAGTCCAAGGTACTCGCAACATTAGCCTCTGGAACCGAATCTATGTTGCCTCCAAGCTTTTCCCAATTTATTTCTTCATATTCCAAGATTCATTGCCATAGAGTAAAACAGGTACTATATAACATGTTAGTGCCCTCTTTCTGACATTTAATGACAGTGATTTATTGCATAAGATACTTTTCATTTTCTGAGCTTCCATTTTCACACAGCCCAGTCTCAAACTGTCATGATGTGGCACACAAAACACAATTTGGGAACCACATACAAAACACTTGAAACAGTAAAGGTGACATAAACGGTATTAATTCAGATCAAATTGATACAAAACATCATGCATATCACAAGACCCACCAAACAGGATTAAACAAGAAACATCGTTAACAAGAAAGTCAACTGTTGAGGGATAACAAACACAGACAGAAAATAACTCTCAACAAGGATATAATAAAAAAAAACAAAGGTAACGGCTGGTTATCACCTGGGTATATAAATCAAAGATATTGGTGATTATAACTTTATAATAAATTGCAGGTAAACAGCAGGTACCATGGAAATGTTTATCCAAAAACAAACGACAAAAAAAGAATAAATGTTTACTTTACATGTGGCTAGCTAGTTACATGTATGTAGTCTTCTGTACAACAATTATGTTATTGTTACATGTTATCTATTTAACATGCAGGCAAAGAAGACATGAAGCTCTCTGTCATCAAGTGAGATTACATGCATTGGTTAAGTCAGATTTTCTACTGCTAGTCTCGATGATAAACAACCACTGTGTCCCACAACTCAACACCCAAGATTGACATATCTAACGGACAGAATGGAGATGTATATTACAGAAAGGAGACTCACTGTTTATGTAATCATAGGTGAAACTGTAGGTAAGTGCAGCTGTATTAGTAAACACACAGCTGTATAAGTTACACAGGTGTATAAGTGAACACAGCTGTATCAATCTACACAGCTGTAACAGTCCAAACTGATGTATTGGTAAGCGTGGCTGCATCAGTAAACAACTGTATTTATAAGAACAGTGATAAACACACCTGTATTAGTAAACACAGATTTATCAGTCTACACAGCTGCAATGGTAAACAGTTGTGATGGTCAACAAATTTGTATAAGTAAACACAGCTACTGTCAGCCTACAAGGCTGTATACTGGTAAATACAACTGTATTGGTAAGCACAGCTGTATCAGTAAACACAGTTGTATCAATAAACACAGTTTTATCGGTAAACACAGCTGTATCGGTAAACACAGCTGTATCGGTAAACACAGCTGTATCAGTCTACACAGCTGTACTGGTACACACAACTGCATTTGTAAACACAGAAATCAGTAATAAACACACTTGTATTAGCAAACACAGCTGGACCAGAAAACACAGCTGTAATGGCAAATACAGTGACAAAACAGTTATATTAGTAAACACAAGTTGCACCAGCAAACACAGCTACATCAGTATACAGCTGTACCAACACAGCTCCAGCCTGTACAAAGTTATAATGTACACAGTTTACAAGAATATAATATTGGCAAGCACATTGCTACATCTATGCTATCATTCAGCGACTGCTGTTTTTCCACATCAAGAGTACAATACTAAGACATTCCCATTTATAAACAGAAGTTAATTAACCTTATAGAATTTCCTATTCATTGAATCTCTCAAAGAATTTTAAAACTGTACAAAAAAATGTGTATGACATACAAAGAATAGTCACTATGATAATTAATAAGGCTCAATGTTGAAAGAAAAGAGCAGTATGTTTTAAAACATCATATTTTTCTATACAGCATTGACTATCTTGGTTATAAACATTTATACCACATGTAGTAAAAATAACACTGACTATCTTGGTTATAAACATTTATACCACATATAGTAAAAGTAACACTGACTATCTTGGTTATAAACATTTATACCACACATAGTAAAAATAACATTGACTATTTTGGTTATAAACATTTATACCACATAAAGTAAAAATAACTTCTGAATGGGGAAAGATACAGATGATACTTCTGTATTTTGAGGAAATTATTTTACAAGAACTAAACATTCTATACCGTGCAAACTAAACATTTACAAGCAATTTAAATAAGTGGAACAGAAATACAATTAGCAAATCGAGTAGCCCAACATATACCAGTGTAGGTGGAAAATAAGAGTTAATCAGCCTTCAGTAATCCCTGTACAATTGAAAGGCTATAAAATGCTGTTCTCGTCGATTTCTCAAAGCTTAATAAAATATAGCCAAAGTGTGAACAAAGAAAAAGCGCTTTGTATACTATATTTAAGAAACAATAAACAATTGCTCAAATATATTGAGGCATTAGCAATCAGGCGGTTCCAGCAGGTTTTGTGCAAACAGAATGAGTTTGTGTTACATTTGAAATTACCGTGAGGATAATAGATGTTGCACATTGGAACAATACCTGTCACTATATCATAACTATTACTATTGTTTCAGCTCAAGTATTATTCATTTATTCACTTTATATGATATATAAGCCTGCAGTATGTACCTGACAAGATGCAGCGAAATGAGCCAGGCAATAAATTGTGCAATATACTGTTTGTGGCTTCTGTGTTGACACTTTTATTAACTAAGAATGTGACTAAATAATTTGAAATTTTGTGATTACTAAGAAACGTGTCTACATATGTTGAGAGCTGATGGTGACAATGTAATTTAGATCTCTTCATTCAGTCTATACTAGACAACTCAACATATAAAAAAGTCGCTTAAAAGTCGACAGGGTCTAATTCATTGCACACGGTTTTATCACACATGGCTCAGTCTCCTTCCACAGCGTCGCACAAAACACAAACTCTGTAGTTCCAGCAACGACCCTCAGGAGTCTCCGAAAAAAATGCACTCTTGAACCAAAGGACGTGACCCGGAATCGAACCCACAACCTTCGGAGCCCGAGTCAGATGGCTTGACCACTTCGCCACAGAGACTCCCACAACTCAACATATGTTGGACTCCAATGCTGATCAAATAATTTAAATTCTCTTGATTCAGTCTATACTCAGAACTCAACAAATGTTCAGTAGTTACGCTGACCATATAATTTAAATGTCCTTGATACATGTATTAGACTGTAATGATAACCCCATTGTTTAAATTTTCTTGATTCATTCTATATGAAGTAACTCAACAAATAGTTTTATTTTTACGGATTAATTCTATTATTCAAATCATCGTTATACCCATGTCCGCAAAATGACATAATAAACAACATATTCACATCAACCCTATGTTACCAATCTCAAACTTAGACTTTATCCACATCACACTTTCACAAAATCAACACCTGTGAGATGAGATGCCTGAGGAGAGCTGCCAACTTAATCCAAGACTGAGTAAGAAATGTTGTTATTAGACAGACAGTGGGATCAACACCTTGTGCCACATTTATTCAGCAGATCAAGTGGTTTGGCCATCTCGTTAAAATGCAACATCATCAACTACCATCACTGGCTCTACATTAAAGATCATCCGCTATGAGACCAAAAGGACGCCCAAGAAGAAAATGGATTGACGACATCAAAGACATTGTACAATCACATGGAATGACACTATCCAATGCCACTCATCGGGTGGTGGAGCGCCAATTATTCCTCCCCACGACGCTTGACGGCAAAAGTGGAAGATGATGATGATTCAAACCAATTCAACATATGTTGGACTTTGATGATGACCAAATAGTTTCAATTTCACCGATACATATGGTGGACTGTGATGATGACCAGATAGTTTCATTTTGATTGATTGATTCCATACTAACCAACTCAACCCATGTGGGACTGTAATGATGACCAAACAGTTTCAATTTCCTTGATTCACTGCATACTAACCAATTCAACATATGTTGGTTGAATCGTGATTTCCTGATCTTCGTGTAGTTAAAACACCTTCACTAAAGTCAGCTCTTGGTGACCTAACTACCATCATGTTGAACATTTTTAGAACTCTGCCTTTCCTTCTCAACACACACAATAAATACTCTGTCCCATCTAAGTTTTCAAGTTTTGAAACTTGTTCATGGCAACAGCCCATACGATCTCATCTTTTTCCACTTTCTAGTTGCCATGGGATATCAACATGTATACATGTTTCAAGAAAACAAACCTATCACAATCTGTTGTACTCAAGTTTGCTAATTTTGAAATGTGTTCTAGAGGTAACTGCCTATATGATCTTTTTTTTTAAAAAAAACAATGGTAAAAACAGTAATTTTCAACTGTCAGGTGACTTTTTATGTAGATAATGTGCCCAAGAGATTTCCTGTTTGTCTTAGATTACTAGACATCTGATCCTCTACACATACATCAGGGGAAGATTCATGTCACAAAGAACAGCAAACTGTCCTCAGGATATTATCAAGCAGATTCAAACCCAGTACTTTCTGAGGAAAGTACTGGAGAGTTTAAAAAGAGCCATCACGGTCTCCTATTTGATAAAGGAAAAATCCCAATTGTACTCACAAGTGGTGATTGAGAATGGGCAGCGCACACCTGTGTGATAAAGAATCTCTGGGTTTTGAGTACCAAGTATAAGTGGACAACTCTGCTACTGTGCAGAGTAGGACACTCAATTATCCTGACAGTCAAAAGTTGCTGCCGAAGGTGAAGGTAAAGGTAACATACCCCCCAAGTAGATGTATAATACAAGGGGAAATCACTATGTTATCTTCAAATGTCTTCATGGTTAAAAACAGATCAGAGTCAAAAAGAATCAGATTATCAAAACGTAAGCTTTTAATGGATATAAATGTGTTTTATTTTATTAGTAGGATATTATATAACAAGAAAGAAAGAGGCTTAACCAAGTAAACAATTTCACATATTTAGAAATAACATTGGATGGAAAATGCATGACAGAGATTAAGACAGTATAGGCCAAGCAAAAGTTGCATTTCAAACAATGAAAAGTATATATGTAATAACTCACTTTCATTGAATGTCAGAGAGATATAGTATTGAAATGTTACACTGAACCTGTTCTGTGGTATGGCAGTGAATCATGGAATGTGAGTAAACAAAGTTAGGAACAGCTTAGAAGAAGCAGAGATGTTGTTTCTGAGATGAATACTGCAAATATAATTAAATATCAGAGTAATTAACAATTGTCTTGAACAGGCTAATGAAAAATAGAACATTATAGAGTATTAGAAAGAGACAAACTGTGCACTTTGGTCATATAGTAAATGAGAAGAGAGGCATTGAACAACATTGTGAAAGATTAGTGGTAGATGAGACAGAGTCAATCCAAGAGAAATGATGCTTGATGGAATGAGATGAAGGGATGGAGGAATGTGATCAGTGGATCCAGAAAAACAAGGACAGTGGTCTGGGGAGAGACATGAACAACTATGCCACTTTGCAGATGATGATGAACTCTTTCTGTCAGAGACAGCTGTTGCTTTAAAGTAACTGTCTGGATCAGCAAAGTAACAACTGTCTGGATTAGCAAGAGTTGAAAGTAACAACTGTCTGAGATAGAAGAAGTTGCAGAAATAACAGGGCAATTTTGACTAAAGAAACAGCTTGGTAGTTTGGAGTATAGAAACAAATGGCTAGTTTGTAGTAAAGAAAGAACTTGGTAGATTGGAGTAAAGAAACAACTGTTTGAACTAAATAGACACCTGGATAGTATGGAGTAAAGAAATAACTGGGTAGTTTGGAGTAAATAAATAAATGGAGTAAAGAAATAGCTGGGTGGTGTTACGTAAAGAAATAGCTAGGTAATTATTGGTAAAGAAACATCTGCAAAGTATTGTGTAAAGAAACAACTGGGTAGTTCTAGACCAAAAAATAGCTGGGTAGTTCTAAACCAAAAAACAGCTGGGTAATTTTCAGTAAATAAAATATATGTGCAGTAGGGAGTAAAGAAACAGCTGCATAGTATACAGTAAAGAAACACCTGGGTAGTTTTGAGTAAAGAAAAACATGGGTAGTTTTTAGTAAAGAAAGAACTGGACAGTAAGGAGTAAAGAAACAACTGAGTTGTATGGAGTAAAGATACAACTTGGTAGTTTGGGGTAAACAACTGGTCTGTTTTGAGCAAAGAAACAGCAGCTAGTTTCAGTAAAGAAACTACAAAAGTAAAGAAACAATTAAGTAACTCTGAGTAAGAAGTTCAGTAAAATCATTTGTTGTTTTGGTTCATAGTCTTGAAGTTTTCATCAAGGTCAAAAAGCCTCAACAGATTCACTACAGAAGCATCCATGCATAAACATCGAGGGTTTCAAAGAATTGTTAAAGACATGCCAGCATCTGCTGAGGGAGTGAGACAACACATGTGGTGGTCCCAATTCTTGTGTTTTCAACTCAAGCTAACCAATCAATCAATTGCGTTTTCATCAACATCAAATCCCAACTTTTACACCAAGTAACTTCTCTATTCACCTAAATTAAACAATAAAAAGTGTCATGGCTGCCAGCCAACAAGGCTGATATAAAAAATTTAAAAAAACCAAACTTAGAAATATAAGAATGAAATCAAATCTGAATGTAGATATGACATGTTTCACTGCTAGAGTATTTTCAGAGCTCATATCAACTCTCTTGTAGGAAACATAACATTTTGTTCTTAAGCAACATCTTAATCATGTCTTCTATCTAGGCAATATGTCTTCTATCCAGGAAATATTTCTATTATCTAAGCAATATGTCTTCTATCTTGGCAATATGTCTTCTATCTAGGCAATATGTTTTTTTTTTATCTAGGCAAACCTTCTGGCCTAGAGAAACAACAGTGGAAAATAAACTATATGGACAACTGAGTAAACTAAAAATGACAGTTAAATTCATACAAGAAGCAACATTGCAGTTATAGACAAATTTCAAGCGAACGAAAGAAGAAGAAAAATATGTCTTCTATCTAATCATATTTGTCTAGTAAATCCCAAACAGCCGATAAGTGCTGGGGTTGATTGCAAAAACCTGTAAAGGACATGCAACTAACTAATCATATTATGCTGCATACTATCTCTCAGACTACATTTTGCCAACCTACCTACCAAAGGTAACATTTTCATTTATTATTCTAAATTGCTTCTACGTTACTTGATTAATTTTTATCTTTGTTATTAGACAATTTTTTGTGTAGACAAACATCATGGTCCAAACACTGGGTTTGTTTTGCATCTTTCAACTGTCTTATTTTTCGTTGCTTGCTTCATGCTATTTACTATATTCCATATAGTCTAACAATTATCTTCTTCTTCCTCCTCCTTTCTCTTTCAAAGGAAGTTCATCATACTAAATTATGCACCTCAGAGGCCTGAGTGTCCGACTTTAGTATAAATGTGTTTCAGCTTTGTGTACCAGCATTAATAAACATACCTTTGGATATTTAGTTTGTTAAATCAAGGATTTGTAGATCCCAGCTTGTTAAACAATATTTCTTACTACTGCCTACATTTATACACAAAATAGACACTACTGAAAATAAAGACTGAGGTCTTCCATTTGATTTCAATGACTCCTTGAAATTAACTGGGAATCTTGGTGGTGGAGTGGTCAAGCCGCCTGACTCGGGCTCCGAAGGTTGTGGGTTTGATTCCAGGCCGCGCCCTTCGGTTCACGAGTGCATATTTTCTGAGACGCCTGAGGGCCGTCCCTGGAGCTACGGAGTTCGTGCTTTGTGCGATGCTTTCCGAGAAAGAGACAGCCATATGGGATAAAAACTTGGTGCAACGAAGTCGACCCTGTCAACTTTTAAACGACTTGAAATCAACATATGAGATGCGAGTTCAAATTTAAAATGTCTATTACATGATCTTCTTCATTCACCCGTTGTCCCCTATTGGGGAATAGGTCCCCATCCAGTTCACTATAAGTTGTCTTACCCTGAGCCATCCCATGTAGCTCCATCCGTGTCCCCCACATGAAATTCACTTCTGCCTCTACTTCTCTTCTCTGTGTGATTTTAGGTCTTCCTATATTTTATTTGTCCTGCAGATTTCAGACAAAGGTCTTTCTAGTTATACTATTCTCAGGTTTTCTCACTGTTTCACCTGTGCTTAAAACCTTTTCCCACGCATCTGGCGACCTTATTTTTCAAAATCCCAAAATGCTAATCTTATAGTATTTCATCTCCTCCATCGCCTGTGCTGTTTTTCCCATTTCATACATAGCTCTAACCCTGCAGATGCCAATTCTGGTTTCAGGTTTTCTCAATGTGTGTCTATTACATGATGACCTATCACTGTCTGTATTTCTTCAAAGGCTGAGCAATACAGAGCAATTCATCATATCTATGTTAAATTTTTTTTTAAAAACAACTAGCATGAACCTGAAGATAAAGCCTCCAAAATATAAGTACAAAACAGCCATGCAAGCAATCAAGAAAATGTAAGTAAACTGTGTGAATGTGTAGAAAGACAATATTTGGCAAAATGCTAAACAAGCTTATGTACAGGCAGTTAAAATATGAATATATGTACAATTTTCTGTAAAAATGGAAAAGTATTTAACAAAACAAAACCTGCTGAGTGCACAATTATGACAACAGAAATGCACACAAAACATGAGACTGTAAGAAGAAGAGGGAGCATTTTGTTTATATGTATACGTGTTTATATAATGAGCTTTACTTAAAGTTAACATCTAGCTAATGTTAATATTCCTTTCCTAAGTTAAAATGAAAAAAATATGAAAACAACATTTCTGTTGTATGGTATAACTTGCAACATGTACTATATTATTAAATGATTTCTGCGTCAATAAAAAAGACAGTTAGGATACTGACATTATAAATGGTCAGTCTTCATACAAGTTACGCTGACAATGGCATGTGTGTAGTCGGAAGGGGTTTGATCCCAGTTCTCAAGGAAGGAAGACTGACCACCTAATCCACCGCGCACTCAGGCCTACAAAATGTGAAGGTCCTAACACTTCACATATCTGCCACAGGTCCTTGCTACGGGACTTGTTTAGGGAGCCGTGGTGGCATAATGGCTAGATGCTTGCCAGCCGCTCCGGTGGTCTCGTGGATTCAATTTGCATTGTGGCGGCTGACCTGACCTCCCGGGATGGCACAGCTTAAAATCAAGTTAACATCAACCACCAAATGCCAATTAGTCCACAAAAATGCGAGTCTAGCTTTAAATGGGAAACTTATTTACTTACTCTTCTGACAAAAACCTGACCACTTCCTGATAATTGTTTGTAGCTGACGCAATAAACACTACAACTATTCACAGTGACTGTTTTCAGCAGTTTCCAGCTTTAAACTGCTGCTTGTACACATGGTCACTCACTATATCATTCTCAATCTGCAGCTGTACTTCAAATACTTCTGCAGGGATTTGTGTGGTGTGCATGTTCCACATTATAATATACAAAGCTGCTAATCATGCCATCATCTGTGAGACTGACGACTGTCTGACAATCTCTAAGGCTGCTGGCCTAACATAATCTATCAGCTGGTAGTCATATAATAATTTGATGTACTGATGGCGAAGTAGCGGGTTCAAACCCTACGCCGGTCATTTGGATTAAAATGCTGACTTCTCATCCTTGACTTCAGAAGTCGGCATGGGTTTGCCTGATAGCGAGGGACACTGGTAATAGGGAAATCTAGCTTAGCTCACATGCAAAAATCAGTCCAGCTGGGACTGCGCTCAATTTCAAAGCGAACAAACGAGAGGAAAAAATATATATAATAATTTATCAGGTTGGTGGACATTGTATAATCTGCGAGACTGCAAACTTCTGATAACCTGTCAGCCTACTGATTGTTTATTAATAATATGTGAAGCTGTTAGCCATATTAGAATCTGTGAGGCTGTTGGCCATATTAGAATCTGTGAGGCTGTAAGTCATATTAGAATCTGTGAGGCTTTTTACAATAAATGATTATGTTGCATGTTTGGTGTAGGATTCTGTGACCAACCCCAACCCCAGGCTGATTTACTCTACAATTTTATGTTCGAGCAATTTGCCACTGATTTTTGAATGAGAAGTAAACTTTTCAGTCCAACTGACTGACTGGTTCATGGATTGAGCCCACAACCTGGTCATCAATGCACCAGAAGTTTAGATGCAAGCCAATATCACAACCAGTTAAACTGCTTGCACAGTTATCATCATCATTATTTGTCCTGTAGATTTCAGACGAAGGTCTTTCTAGTTATACTATTCTCAGGTTTTCTCACTGTTTCACCTGTGCTTAGTAGCTTTTCGCACACACCTGTCAACCTTATTTCGCAAAATCATATGCCATGCTGATAGTATGCCATCTCCCATGATATGTCTCAGATTAGGTCTGTCTTCTTGGCTCAGTTATGCTATGTGGTCAAGCAATCCAGGTATTTATCTCTTTGTCTTCCTGTTGCTTTTTTCCCCATCAAGTTTGTCAGCCGTATCTAATTTTATAAGTTTATTTCTCCTCACAATGTGAAGGGAAAACAACTGTCTGCGTCGACTTCCTCTAATCAGCTTACATTTTTCACCAGCTTCTTGTAGAACTGCCCGATTCATTTGTCTCTCCATTGATGGGTGTTCTTAGCATGTTTCTCAAAAACTACTTACATTTCCACTGCCATTAGACGTTTATTGGCTTTTCTGCTTGCTGTCGGTGGTGTAGTATATGTTCTATACAGCACTTTAACCATTTTTCTCACTGCATTTGACAACATTGTATTGATGAGTATGTTTCCCATCTTGCCAAAGGTTACTTTTGCCACAGCATAATATTACATTAGCAGAGATATAATTCCCCATTGTCTCCTCACAGCACTACTCAAAACTATGCAGGACCACACGCACGATGACTTGAAGTAGATTTGTGTTGCTACTTTGTTGTTATCTATTCCTGGTTGCCCAATACATCTGGTCAAGTTGCTGATTCACTGTAGGCGGTCAAAGGACACATGGAGTGATGTGGTAATTGTTGCAATCAGCTGTTGAAGGTTTTCCTTAGTATTTCACAGTACAGCCGCATAGCTTCCATAGTGTGCGAATACATGTCCAGACTCAGATAAAAGTTAGTTGCATATAATTTACAGAACATTGTAATCAACCCTAGCATTTTTTGGCTGTTTGTTTTCTAGGCAGTCATATTTTCAGTAGTTTACACTGCTTTCTGAACAGCTGACACTCATACCATTGTGAAAACCAATGCAATGCCTGTGACCGACTTCACATCGGCATGTCAGGATTGCAAAACTGCATTCATTATCCCTAAGCCGCAGATACCGACAGAGACTGTAAGGTTTTTAATTTTCAGTATAAATTAATACCAAAACAAGAGATGTCCATGTGTGGATATGCATGAGAATGTCATGAGTATGGTCTTTGAAGCAATGGGGGAAGATGCCCAAAAGTCTGGCAAGCACTGGTGTAGGTCACCCAATGTGAAACTGGCTCATTTGAAGGACTGCGATGTCTGCACATCTATGCATGTTAAGAGTTTGTGTTCTTTTACCTTCTATACCTCAGGTTGGCTACTTAATGTGTGCATGTTAAGAGTTTGTGTTCTTTTACCTTCTATACCTGCTGGCTGGCTAATTAATTCCATGGAAAACATGTGCAAAATCCAAATAATTATTAAACAGTCTACACCGGTGTGGCATGAGTAGGTTGAGGGGCTAATTTCCATTGAAGAGTGATAGGGAGAAGATTTCAAGGTGGTTAGCTGGTCAGATGTCGTAACACCCTTTTTTTTGGCCTGTGTATGATGTTTTTATTATTTCCTGTTGTCTAGTGCAGGATGCCAATTAACGTAAAATTCCACCACTATGATGACCTGATAAGTTTCTCCAACATTGTCAAATCCCTGTTGCTGCCTTCACATTTATGCCTCCAGGCAGTATCTGGATTATCTATAACCTGTGGTAGAGAGATAATATACTGACCTACTACCCTTTGGTGACAGGGTTAAGGATGCAATTCATAATCCCACAAACCACGTTCGAGACACAGCTGCGGGTGATTTGGAAGCAGATTACCTTGTGTTGGTTTTCATACAATGGTATGAGTGCCGGTGGTCTAGAAATCAATGGCAAACTACTGAAAGTAAACTTGCCAAGAAATCACCAACAGCCAAAAAAAATGCTGGGGCTGACTGTGATGTCCTGTAAAGGATATGCAACTAACTACCATGGAATCATAGGGTTCAAATCAACACCTGGTGATTCACTGATTCAGCAGATTCAACAAAGTGTGAGAAATTCTGCACACACAAAAATATAATAAAACAGCAAGTTCTTCTACACCGCAGAGTAGTAAATTACAAAGGACAGTGAAAGCACAAACATAAGCCGCCAGTACACATTCACTTGACAGATTTAGAGAAGAGCAACAAAAGAAAACAATCTACCAAGCAGCAAAAGATAAAGATGCCACAGCAATATATCAGAATGGTAGATACATTTGGTGTCAACATTTCTGGGTTAGATTTGTCTCTAACCAATGAGCAAGATTCACATTTTTCTGGGTGGTGTTTACACTTAAGTTGAAAACCAAGTGCATAAATTCATTGCAACATAAAATCATTTATTTTAGCAAACACACAAATTATATATGTTATACTTATATTTGAATTATTTTCAGCTTTAGAATAATAAAAAAAAAACAGCAGTGGTCTGTGTTCGATGCTCAGGAAAGAATGAACATTTTACAAATACTTACAGATCTAAGTGGCATTAACTTAATAAATAACACGAAATGCAGAGTTCACATGAGAGAAAACGAAACAATATTTTCAAATCAGAATAGCACTGATACAGCAAAGTTGTTGAACAGTTATGGAGATAATGAAGCCCTGAATTACTCCCCTTTGCACCTTAAAGCAGTTTGATGCTTCTTCAGCAGCTCTATAACAGCTGCTTGTTTTGATAATATAATGATTCAATTAAGTGGATTCACCAGTGTCCAGGAAACCCTATATCTCTCATGATGTTCCACATATCCGATGTCTATGAAACAAATACAAAGGTCAACACTGTACTCTCTGCACTTCTTAACGATGGTTCTCGTGTTAAAGATATGGTCCCTGGTTCTTCTGCCTTATCTGAACTCTGCCTCTTCGTCTCGTAATTCATATTCTAACTTTCTGTCAAAACTCTTCATGATGATTCAAGGAGTACTGTATTAGCATAACTTATTAGTGCAAAGGTACAATAGATAGTGTACCTTTTAAAATTGCATTTCTTCGGAAGTGAGATGCAGGCTGTTTCCTCCATGCTCTGGGCCAATTAGTGCTGTTCCAGGTCTTCACATATAGTGCATGATAGATAAGGACACTAATACTTACACTACCACACTCATATCTGTCTTCAGGCAATCTTTACTGTATTCATATTCCTAACAAAGTTCCCCAACCTGGTGCCGTCAGTTTCCAATATTCAAACAATCTTCATCCTCTTCTATTAATTAAGCAGCATTGCTCCTCTCTGTTACCAAAGGACATAGTTTAGCACACAGAGTGAGACTTTCACAGCTCAAATATTATTCTGACAAAATGCACGTAAATGATTGTCTATGAAAATGTCCATATGGAATTGTTCATATTGTTTGTTGTATTTACCAAATCGGAAATGTCCACCATGTAGTTTTTCTCTTTTTTTTTCCTTTGTCGTCTGGTAACATTCTGGTTATTTTAAATATAAGGGAATGCTTTATTACATTGCATATTATTGCAATATTTATGTATAAAATACTTCAAGATTACATACTTTCAGAAAAGATACATTTTAGTAGATAATACATATGGCATCCATGTTATTTTTAAATAAAATTTTCCACTTTATTCTATAATAGGAAATGTCTTCAGAGCTTGTTATTATTTCACTATAATAGCTACACAAACACCATGTTTGTGGAAGCATCTAAAAAATCAATCAATCAGGTGCCTTCTCCCCAAGGAAGGTTGTCAACAGATCTCCAACACTATCTCTCGCCCTAGTACTTAAAGATATATTAATACTATTTAACCTCTTCATAAGCAAGATACAACAGGCATGTACTACCTAGAGGTGAGACATCCTGGGCAGACAATATTCTGTGGGACATCCTGGGCAGACACTAGTCTGTGGGACATCCTGGGCAGACATTAGTATGTGGGACATCCTGGGCAGACACAAGTATGGCTAATGAAGTGAGAATCGGCCATGGTCTCTGCCATATGAAGAAGCCTGGAGTCAGCTGAGGACTGACACTTGACACTATGAGACTGCAAGAGTCACAACAATACCCCAGAATGATGATCAACATTGTCAAAATGTCTGTAAATGATTGTCTATAAAATATTCATACCGAACTCTGCAGATTGTATGTAATATTCACCAAATTAAAAACAAACATTGTGTAGTTTTCTTTCTTTTGCTTCTGATATTTTTGGTATTTTTAAATATAACAATCAGCACCCATATCTTGCACCCACAACATGGAGAACCTTTAAGCATGCTGGGAATAAGTGTGTTGTTTGCCTTCCAAGACAGAAGAAAGTCATCCCCAGAGCCCAATTTTTGAAGTTACACAAATGTAAACAACTCCAATCGACTGGATTTGAAAGCACCAACATACACATGTTCTGCACAGCAAGTTATAGCCAATTCCAAGCATCCTATTCAATTGAATAACGACTATAAGTGCTCATTATTACAACAAGCTTCTTAATTATATGATTATACTCATTTATTATAAACACATTGACACTACGTTAATTATATTGTGTACCCTTCACCTATGCAATTATAATGATATTACTGTATATGTTTTAAACATGACAAATATAGATTTATTGCAGATACTAGCTAAACATGGCTAGGTACATGAGGGGCTAGATTACTGAGTAACTTGAGGACTGAGTGGGTAGAATTGAGTGTGGCCAGGTGCATGAGTGGTTAGATTCATGAGTGGCTATGTTTCATGAGTTGCTAGATGCATGTGTGACTAGATGACTGAATGGGTAGAATCAACTGTGGTTAGATAACATGAATGGCTTGATGCACAAGCAGCTAGATTTATTAATGGCTAGATTCATGAGTGGCCAAATGCATGAGTGGCTACATTTCATTAGTGGTCACATTTCATTAGTGGCTAGATGACTGTTTGGGTAGAATCAATTGTGGCTAGATATATGAGCAGCTTGATGCTTAAGAACCTAAATTCATTAGTGAATAGGATTCACTGGTGGCGAGATGACCGAGTTAATATCAAGTGTGGCTCGATGCATGAGTGGCTAGATTTTATGAATGGCTAGATGCCTGTGTGGTCAGATTTCATTAGTGGCTAGATGATTGTGTCTACTATGTTTCCAGCTAATGCAGAATTGGACTATTTATTCCATCAGTTGTAGCTGTAAGTAGTCACTGATTTGTGTTTCCTTATACAACAAGTCATTTATTAACAATACAAAGTCTTCCTTACTCAACCTCAGTTCCTCCTCGAGGTGCCCTTCAGGCCAGCCAATCATGTCCACACACACCAGCATGGCCTGGACAGCAGGGCCACTTCAGCACTTGTAGGGATGATGAATCTGTTCGTCAACCATTCAGGTCAGAAATATTCATAATGAACCGTCCACAGCATTGAGTCAGTGATATTGACTAACTTATAAATCTAAGTCTCAAAAGTTATCATCTCACAGCCAAACTGACTGCATCCACTACCATTATCAAGCTGGATGTCATGTTTCAAAATGCTCCAGTCTGCTCTGAGATGAACTTGCTCCTCCATTCAGCTGTGAAACATCCTGATCTCTCACCTTGTGGCACAGATCTGTCAGTATATACTATTAAATCATCCTCCTCAACAATATCCCCTATCCACTGCCTTATTTCCAGTTCTGCTCTCCAAGTGCACCACTCCCTACATTCTCTGCCAAGGGTTATGTGAACTTGATTTTAATTTGCCAATTTTGCATGTGTGAATCTGTTCCTCCCTGTTTCGTACATCTTTATGACTTGTATGACTTGTGTGATCATCTTCTGTGTCATTGCCATCCACTGTCATTTCCTAACTACTGTTTAGAGTATAACAACACTACTACAGAATGTTTACTATCTTACTGTTCTAGAGACAGCGCTTTCACAGAATGTTTCCTAATAAAACTGCTACGGAATGTTTACTATCATACTGTTCTAGAGATATCACTGACACAGAATATGTAAAAAGATCCCAAGATTATAAGACCATTCTTCATTTGATGCATAATTAGTAGATCGAGTGCCTAGCCAAAGCTCACAAGGCTAAACCAATAAGCTCCAACACCTGTAGTGAGAACCTCAAGAATAACTATCTAAGACCCATAAATAATGATTGAAGGAATGAATGACTGCCTCTACTTCTAATCTCAAGCTGGATGTTGTGTCCAAATATACTCCACTCCGCTCTGTAAGGGTCGTGGTCCTCCAACTAGCTGTGAAGTAGGTTAATAAACATTCAGTGGCAGTGCTTTCATACTCAAAACAGTAGGTTCTGCATCAGAAACAATCTGAAGAGAAACACAAGGTATTCAGCAGCAAAAGTAACTGTGTTCTATATAGATACAGGAGTTCTTCTCCCGACCCCCACCTCTACCAACATGGCACCATGCAATACAGTTATTCTGTAACTAAATTTTTATAAGAATGTATCATTTTTTTTTTTTAAACCACACACACACACACACATGCACGTACGCACGCGCAGATTTGGCATCTTATATTAACATCACAATTTATTTCATTTGTTCTGGGACTTCAAAAATCTGGTAAAGCAAAATCCAGATGGGATATTTCCCTACAAGTTTGACATAAGGTATTACCTCTTCCAGATCCAACTCAAGCACACAAACAAAAATACTTTTCTTGCATAGGAGTGTCTCATTATCTGCCATGTCAGATGCAGATCTATACATCATCATCATCATCATCATCATCATCATCATCATCATCATCATCGGTCAGTTCCATTTCCACAGTGAAGTTTGGTGGCAATGAATCCCCAGGAATTTATGTCCCAATCCTTCACTGTACATTTTACTTGACTGTATCCCGGTCACATCTTGATATTGTCTGTTCATTTATATTTTGCACACCCTCTAGCCCTGCATCCTTGTTAAGCTGTATAATCATTTAATTCTTCCACATGTCATGCCATGTGATTCAATTCAAACTTTGGCTTGAAGCATTGCTGAACATATCATTTCACTGTAACTGTCTGTTAAGCTGTACAATCATTCAGCCCTTCCACATGTCATTAGATTTCTCGAGATTTTTCTAGATTTCTCAGGTGATTCAACTTCCTCTAAGCAGCCACCTCTACCTTCATACCTTGAAGTTAAGACCTACAGACCTTGAGGTTGTAGACCTACAGACCTTGAGATTGTAGACCTATAGACTTTAGGTTGTAGACCTATAGACTTTCAGGTTGTATATCAATAGACCTTGAGGTTGTAGACCTACAGATCCGGTTTTAGAACAAAAGGACCTCTTATGCATGCAATTTGCCAATCCAAGACAAGGATAAGTAACTCTTCCACAGGATTCCTGTTTTATAACATATGTATTCAGACCTGATACTTTTCACATGAGACACAGTCAGACATTTGACCTCTTAACCCCTGTTCCCATTTTCCAAATATTTTATAATATTGTCTCAAGATATCATTTTTGGATATAGAGCATACAAACACTTATGTCATGACATTTCATAATATCTGAATAATGAAAATACAAACAATAGGCTATATAATTTATTGCCTGGCATATTTGGCCGTATCTCATCAGAGAAGTACTACAGACATAAATCACCATAGACTGAAACAACATGACGAATCTTTATAGCTGATACGTTTGTTGCACATCCTTTACAGGCTGTTTCAGTAAACCACAGCATACTTTGGCTCTTTGTGATTTCTTGGCAATTTTACATTCAGTAGTTTGCCGTTGCTTTCTAAATGACAGCCACTCAGACCATTGTATGAAAACCAACACCCAAATTGCCCACAGCGGTATTCTGAACATGATATTCAGGATTATGAAATGCGTCTGTAACCCTAGAGCCAGTATAGCTGATGTATGCTAAATAAATCAGGTATCCTACTGTTTGTGGTGTATTATTCAAATATGCAGGGGGAAAACATTGATTTGAACATGAGAATATATTAAATCTTTACAAACATAAAAGTGCATCTGAAATTTTGTTCACAAACGAATATATAACATAGCTGAAAATGCAATATGTCATCTGACAAGAAGCAGAAGTAAATCTTATTACTTGCTCAACAAATGAGAGTAAGTGCAGAACAGGATGGCTAGGTCATGTATTTTGCATAGCAGATGGTCGCATTCCAAAGGATGTTGATTGCAGGCAACAAGCAAACTGTTCAAGAAAACTCAGACGTGTATGTTTCACAGATGTGTGCAAGAGAAGCTCAAAATTGTTGGGCACAGAT
Organism: Cepaea hortensis; assembly: GCA_963921405.1. NCBI lineage: Eukaryota > Metazoa > Mollusca > Gastropoda > Stylommatophora > Helicidae > Cepaea > Cepaea hortensis. Next base: position 88,675,141 of record OY992886.1, read on the forward strand.
AGAACCAGAGTGGAAGAGGCTAATGACAATTCTAAGTAGTGATATCCCATACAGAATCTCCTGGATGAAAACAACAGGCAAAAGAACATGAGACTACACAGCAAAAGGCATCTTACTTAAAAGGTGTATCAACCCTGAGTCAGACATGATTTCAAGAGGCTTTTATAAACAAGAAACAACACATTTGGCCAGGATTACTCTACAAAAGTAAACAAGAAACAAAACATCCGGCCAGCAATGCTCTACAAAAGTAAACAAGAAACAACACATCTGGCCAGCAATGCTCTACAAAAGTAAACAAGAAACAACACATCTGGCCAGCAATGCTCTACAAAAGTAAACAAGAAACAACACATCTGGCCAGCAATGCTCTACAAAAGTAAACAAGAAACAACACATCTGGCCAGCAATGCTCTACAAAAGTAAACAAACTGAACAGAACATCAGTTTTAGTGTGTGAATATTACCACACAATGAATACCATTTATACAACCCACACATTGACAAGAGTATAGCCGTCAACATTCCAGCTGCAATAAACCCTAGACTGAACAGACTCTGCTGTGTACATAACTGATTTAGTATTTAAAGGGCAACAGCTGATACAGTTAGTTGCATCTCATTTACAGAACGTCGCAGTCAACCCCAACATTTTTTTGGCTGTTTATGATTTCTTGGCAAGTTTACATTCAGTAGTTTGCCATTGCTTTCTGAACGACCAACACTAATACCATTGTATGAAAACCAACACTAGGCGTCTGCTGCCAAATTGCCTGCAGCTGTGCTTCTAATGACTGAAACTAGAAACTGTATATTTCATAAATAATAACTTTACATAAATGAAATACTTTAAACAAACACGAGACAATCCTACAGCAAGCCGGTAGGCATTTCTTAAAATTCTTGTTTTGGGTAGAGTGGGTACAGACCAGCTTTGTACAATTGCCATTATAAAGGTAGAAGAGTATAGAACTGTTCATGTCACGAGGGGTGCTAGGTGTATGATGCTAACCCCATATTTTTAGATAATCAGCCTCATAATTTTAGACTAATCAGCCTCATAATTTTAGATTAATCAACCTCATAATTTTAGACTAACCAACCTCATAATTTTAGACTTATCAACTTCATAATTTTAGACTCATCAACCTCATAATTTTAGACTTATCAACCTCATAATTTTAGTCTAATCAACCTCATAATTTTAACCTAATCAACCCCATATTTTTAGGCTTATCAGAAATCGTAGTTGATGTGGTCAATATCATACTGGTCAACTTTACTTCCCAAGATATTTTCTGGTCCTATTTTAGACTGGGTCGACCTGGGAGACCAAGTCAATGAAAAAATATCCCGGCCTTGAAGGGGGTTCAAAATATAATGCTTGGGCCGGCAGGCAAGCGTGATGGCCACCATGCTACTGCGGCTCCCCGACTGTTCAAGATAAAAACACTCTTCAACCCAACTAAAAGAATACAACTGACATATTCTTTATTGAAATTTCATTTTATATTGAACAGTACTGTGTATTAGTACCATTTTACATCAAACAATAGTGATAAACTGCTCCTTAAGTTATGTTTGATTTCACAAACTTTTGGTATTAACGAACAATGCTCCTGATTTGCTGATCTGTTGAAACAAGGGTTTATAGTTTTCACATGAAATTAGTTTGTAGACAATGACAACAAATGTAATGTAAACTTTTCCAAAAGTTCATGAACATGTTCAGTTACTGTAATTACTGTCATATGTACAGGTTTAGAATCTTATCATTTGTGCATGTAAATGTTTGCTCCTAATAAAGAGTTACACACACATCTAGAAAACAGTTTGGAATATATCAATTTACATAAACAACACACAAACTGCAGCTCATTAGTATCATTTTTGTACTTAACAAAGTTACATTAACAGATCTGCTGGCGGTTCCTCAAAATCACATTTACTCAGACAGACATATGTCACAACCATGCATGCATGCATGCACATATAAACAGACAGATATAGACAGAAATACATGCCATAATTAACTTCACACATGTTCAAGCACATACAAAAATAGAACACACACACTTTTCATATTGTCAGACACACAGACAGAATAGGTCACATATGTCTTATATATTCAGACAAATCTGTAATGAATGACGGACAACTTCCCATATGTTCTGATATATAAGAGAATGAACATGTCTAAGAAATTTAAATATATTCAGCTACATATTCACATCTGTACATAGTTACGTGAATAATTTGTATATGCCCAGCTTCTACTCAAAGATAGAAATATGCCAAACTTCACATTATGCTCAAGACTCATTCACAGTCAGAAATATACATAGCAGATTCACATAAGCTCAGCACTCATTCATAGAAGGAAATATGCTAAACAACTTTACATATGTAAAGTACTCATTAACAGTTAGAAATTGACTGAATTTCACAAACGCACAGGGCACATACAAGACAGAAATTTGTTAAATTTCATGTATGTTCAAGATTCGTACATAAACAGAAATATCTCAAACTTACCTTATGTTCAGGATACATACATGACAGATAATGTCCAACTTTACATATGTTCCAGATACAAATGTAGATAGATATATGCCAAACTTTAGCACACATACGTAACAGAAATATGCAAAACTTCACATATGTTCAAGATACACACGCAGACAAATATATGCCACACTTCACATATGTTCAAGATACATACGCAGACAGATATATGCCACACTTCACATATGTTCAAGATACATACATAGACATATGCCACACTTCACATATGTTCAAGATACATACATAGATATATGTCACACTTCACATATGTTCAAGATACATACATAGATATATGCCACACTTCACATATGTTCAAGATACATACACAGATATATGCCACACTTCACATATGTTCAAGATACATACATAGATATATGCCACACGTCACATATGTTCAAGATACATACATAGATATATGCCACACTTCACATATGTTCCAAGATACATACATAGATATATGCCACACTTCACATATGTTCCAAGATACATACATAGATACATGCCACACTTCACATATGTTCATGATACATACTTAGACAGACATATGCCACACGTCACATATGTTCAAGATACATACATAGATATATGCCACACTTCACATATGTTCAAGATACATACACAGATATATGCCACACTTCACATATGTTCAAGATACATACATAGATATATGCCACACTTCACATATGTTCAAGATACATACATAGATATATGCCACACTTCACATATGTTCAAGATACATACATAGATATATGCCACACTTCACATATGTTCAAGATACATACATAGATATATGCCACACTTCACATATGTTCAAGATACATACACAGATATATGCCACACTTCACATATGTTCAAGATACATACATAGATATATGCCACACGTCACATATGTTCAAGATACATACATAGATATATGCCACACTTCACATATGTTCCAAGATACATACATAGATATATGCCACACTTCACATATGTTCCAAGATACATACATAGATACATGCCACACTTCACATATGTTCATGATACATACTTAGACAGACATATGCCACACGTCACATATGTTCAAGATACATACATAGATATATGCCACACGTCACATATGTTCAAGATACATACATAGACATATGCCACACTTCACATATGTTCAAGATACATACACAGATATATGCCACACTTCACATATGTTCAAGATACATACATAGATATATGCCACACGTCACATATGTTCAAGATACATACATAGATATATGCCACACTTCACATATGTTCCAAGATACATACATAAATATATGCCACACTTCACATATGTTCCAAGATACATACATAGATATATGCCACACTTCACATATGTTCAAGATACATACATAGATATATGCCACACTTCACATATGTCCAAGATACATACACAGATATATGCCACACGTCACATATGTTCAAGATACATACATAGATACATGCCACACTTCACATATGTTCAAGATACATACATAGATATATGCCACACTTCACATATGTTCCAAGATACATACATAGATATATGCCACACGTCACATATGTCCAAGATACATACACAGATATATGCCACACGTCACATATGTTCAAAAAACAAAAATAAACTGAAACTTTCCAGCAAGTAACCTCCAAACATGTAAACAGAATGATGACAAATATCTTTACATATGTTCAGAACACATACAAGGAAATATTAACACAAAAACCTCATACATTCTAACACAAATATAAATTTGAATCTTCAACAACTGCATGGTATTAGACTTATCATATGCACATATCTGGCAAAATAAAACTTTAGCAAAGAGTCAGTCGGTATTTCATCAACCACCATTATTAAAATTAACCTTTCTTTTAATAAAGTGAAGACAATTAAAACCAGACGTACGAACTAACCTAGTAGGTATTAAAACCAAAGCTTAAACAATAAAAAAAAAAAACTTAAATAAAAGTAATGATTAAACAAAAAAAAACCTTTAATCTGAATCTCCCCAGTCATCATCTTCGCTCTCTTCACCGTCACTATCACTGTTCTCGATCACTTTACGTCTGCTCTCTATAGCTTTGTCCATGATGGCCTGGACGTCCAGGATGCCAGGGGCAGACGGCAGCTGTTTCTTGTGCTCCCTGGCTTCTACCTTCCTCAAACGCTTGTTGACTGCAAGTAGAAATCACAATATTGGTCATCACATCTATTTTATACATCTTAACTCTTAAAGAATGTAAAGATTTGAAACAGGAATTTGCCTCAGTTTTAATTACTGTGACAGATTATGAGTTAATTATTTCAACAATTTTCAAAACTATACTGACAGTATATGTGTTAATATAGGGAATATTTAACATTTACAACCAGGACAAAACTAAACAAACAGGACAAAACAAACAACCAGGACAAAATGAAACAAACAGTTCAGCAAAAGTTATCCCACTAAGAATGCAATGGAAAAGTTATGTTGAATGACACCTTGGATATTCCACTGCATGCTCAGTTTTTCTCATGTTTTCACTAACAGCCATCCCAAGGTATCTTTACTCATTGTTTGCATGAGGAGTTGGGCACATCTCCTCTCTTGCCCTTGAAGTTGGCAACAACGGGCTTAGCCAGGCTTCACACCCAGGTGTGCATTCAGGCTAGCATCAGAGATAAACCAGTATCTGCCAGCTGGGTTCACACTGCACTGATGACATCAGCCCTGCTCATGCTTCTTCCTGCTCGTATTGCTGCATTATTTGCCAGCTGGGCCACACGCTGATTGCTCTTTATGCTAGCGGCTGGGTGTGCACATCCAGGTGAATGGTGTGAAGTGTGACTTTCAAATATGCATAGAAATAACGGGTCCAAAAAATACTGGCCATGCGATCTTGAAAAATTAATAAAAAGTGTTTTGTTTTTGAGTGTGCATGTTTTGGTATAGTAACTGTTTATTTTTCTTTGCTTTTCTTATGTTACACACCATTTTACACAGTAGGAAACATGGTTATATATGAGCGGTTAGTGTGCTTGCCACTGCTATACGCTTGTGAAACCTGGACTGTTTACCAGTGACACGCTAGGAAATTAAACCACTTCCACGGCCTGTCTTCGGAAGCTATTGAAGATTAAATGGCAAGACAAGATCCCAGATACTGAAGTCCTAGAAAGAGCGTCCATGCCCATATCCACACACTACTAATGAGGAATCAGACTCGCTGGGCTGGTCACTTGACTTGCATGCCAGATCACAGGCTCCATAAACAATTTTTTTACGGTGAGCTGTATTGTGGTAAATGCTCCCAAGGCGGTCAGGGAAAACCCTTTAAAGACACTCTGAAGATCTCACTAAAAGCTTTTGGAATTCATCATGACACTTGAGAGACTGCTGCCAAAGACCAAAATTTGTGGCGAATATCATTACACAAGGGTTTAGTCACTTGTGAAGCAACCAGGACTGTAAGAGCTGTGAAGAAAAGGCTGGAGAGAAAAACCACTGCAGGAGATCATCCTCCTGGAACGTCAAGCATTCTTTGCCACATTGTCAAAGAACATTTTGAGCCAAAATAGGCCATATCAGCCTTCTTAGAATTCACGGCTCCATACTTTCAACTCCACTGGATGAAATGAATGGTCATCATCATTCTTGATGGACAAACAATAACAACAAAAACAAGTGTGCTTGCCCGCCAAGACATTGGTCAGGGTTCTTCTTCTGCGTTCACCCGGATTTTTTTTTCGGATGTGACTGCGTTGTGCCTGTTTACAGCAGAGCTGTGTTCTTGCGCCGTTAGGCCGACACATCCGACTTCTGTGGGCATTTGTTGACCGGGTTAACCTTCCCGGAGATTAGGGTTCAATAACCAGCAGACGCAGGAGTATTTTTTCCAACCAGCATGGTTCTAGGGTCAACCCAGCCTCACACAAATGGGCACCAGAAAATATTCAGAATGTTCTTGAATGTCTGGGAAGGAAAGGTGATGAGGAAAGAAACTAGCCAACCCATCTCATACATCATGACCTAGAATATGTGCACTAATATTTCATATCCCAATGGCAGTATTTACTATGTGTCTACGTTTACCCTTTTATAAAGTAACAACCAGAAGAGATCAACTGTAACCCATGTCAAGGGACAATGAACAGACAAGCTGAAAAACATCTGATGGCTGTGGAAATGTGGTTTCTGAGGAAAATGCAAAGAATACCATGGATGGACAGATAAACCAGTGACCAAGTCCTACAAGAAACAAATGAAAACCATAAACTGATTAGAGAAAAACGAAGACAGACACAATTTTTTGGACATATGAGAAGAAATAAATTGGAGAACTTGGTGACAACTGGCAAGATCGAGGGGAAGAGAACAATGGGAGGGCAGAAAAGTAAATACCTGGATGGCTAGGCCACCTAGCATAGTCGAGACAAGAACACTGAGCTGATCCACGACTCTGGTGATCGAGTAAGGTGGCAAAACATGACCGACCGCCAATGCTTACTGGCATGGCACATGATGATGATAATGTCAAGGTTCGTAGAGGTGTCGAAATCACCCAGTGCTACTGTACTCAGCAATATATATACATATAAAACTGCAGGAATACAGTTACTGGTCCAGTGTAAAGTTTTCATTCCAGGACTATCTTTGACTTTCTTGACTCCATTTGTCTTCAACTGATTCCTGAAGATTGTGTATGTTAACATAGTTGATAGGGAACTGCGCTGGTAATGTCATGAGCATGCTGGGACATGGGTTCAGCGCCTGGGCTCATCATTTGCAAAAGTGAAGGAAAGATAGGCCACCTATATCCCCATACATCCAGGCCTGCAGAACATCACTGACCCATAGCTGGAAAACTGCTTCGGAGAAAATAAGAGGAATCATGACGTGTGACAAGCTCAGATCAAGCTTTTGACACTTGACTATTGACATCAACACAAAAATTGTGTACTTATAATAACAACATTAATATCAATACTGTATATAAGGCATTAGGGCAAGAACATGCCAGTGGAACTGACAAGATAACAGAACCACTAACCATAATAATATAGCGGTGGCTCTGGGAAGATAGTAGGAAAGATACTATGTACAGTGTTAATTACCAACATTATGGCAAGAATATGGCAAAGGGTCTGGGATAATGTTAGAGATAGAATATGGCAGTGGCTCTGGGAAGTTAAAGACACATGGCAGTGGCTCTGGGAAGTTGTTAAAGATAGAATATGGCAGTGGTTCTGGAAAGTCAGAGATAGAATATCGCAGTGGCCGGCCCCGGGATGGTTAACCCGGTCAATAAATGCCAGCAGAAGTCGGATGTGTCGGCCTTACGGCGCAAGAACGCAGTTCTGCTGTAAACAGGCACAACGCAATCACGTCCAAAGAAAAAACTCCGGATGAACGCAGAAGAAGAAGAATATGGCAGCGGCTCTGGGAAGTTAGAGATATATGGCAGTGGCTCTGGGAAGTTAGAGATATATGGCAGTGGCTCTGGGAAGTTAGAGATATATGGCAGTGGCTCTGGGAAGTTAGAGATATATGGCAGTGGCTCTGGGAAGTTAGAGATATATGGCAGTGGCTCTGGGAAGTTAGAGATATATGGCAGTGGCTCTGGGAAGTTAGAGATATATGGCAGTGGCTCTGGGAAGTTAGAGATATATGGCAGTGGCTCTGGGAAGTTAGAGATATATGGCAGTGGCTCTGGGAAGTTAGAGATATATGGCAGTGGCTCTGGGAAGTTAGAGATATATGGCAGTGGCTCTGGGAAGTTAGAGATATATGGCAGTGGCTCTGGGAAGTTAGAGATATATGGCAGCGGCTCTGGGAAGTTAGAGATATATGGCAGTGGCTCTGGGAAGTTAGAGATAGAATATGACAGTGGTTCTAGGATGATGTTAAAGATAGAATATGGCTGTGGCTCTGGGAAGATATTAGAGATAGAATACGGCAGTGGCTCTGGGATGATGTTAGAGATAGAATATGGCTGTGGCTCTGGGAAGATATTAGAGATAGAATATGGCAGTGGTTCTGGGAAGTTAGAGATAGAATATGACAGTGTGATAGGGCAGATGTTAAAGATAGAACATAGCAGTGGCACTAAATCTCAGAGGATGTTACATAGAGAATATGGCTGTGTTTCTAGGAAAATGAAAGAAAATAAAGAAAAGATATACATTTCATAAAGAATAAAGGCATCATGGCAAGAATACGGCATGGAGCTGGGAAGACATGGTAAACAATAAACTTACTGTCCACTTGGATGATCTCCTTCATCAATGCACTTCTGTCTGCTCCCACAGCGGGTCTAGCAGGCTCCAGCGCCCCGGTTGAGTTCGAGGACAGAGACACACTATCCCCATTCATATCCAATGCAAACTGCATGGGTGGGGGTGGTGGGGGCGGTGGGGGTGGGGGTGGAGGTGGTGGAGGCGGAGGGTGATGCATGCCATCCATCGCAGGCGGCGAGGGAGGCGGTGGAAGAGATCCTGCATGAGCTATTCCTATTCCCACTGATGTGGTTATAGCACCTTGATGACCATCGAAGGGCGGAGATGGTGGAGGTGGCGGAAGATCTGCTTCTGGTCTGCAGAAATACAGAAAGTCAAATGTCAAAATTTATGTTCAACAGTTATTGATTACAGAAATACATGTGTCTGCACTCACAGACACAGTGCAAATAGTCAAAAATGGATATGCCTGCTACTTTGTGGATGCATCTGGTTTTCACATTCTTAGATATAAAATTGTTTGCCAGTGGACCATAATCAGAAGGCATCTAATTCCTTTGGCTAGAATTTCAATCCAGTTATATCCTCTTCTTCTTTAGGACATATTCATAACCGTCTGAAATAACACAATTCCCATTAACTCATTTTCTCAATCCTGTGAAACAACTTCTATGGACCACATGAAGGATCCCATGAAGCCTCTTATCCCCTCAGACACATACAAAATGCTATTTTCCATAGAGCAAAAAGCAAGATTTTCATTATGTAGCAAGACCTTTGCAGAACTTCACTCTCATTACAACCCACCAGAAAGATTCTATCCCTCACCAGTTCCTCTGCCTCATACATTTTCATGCCGTTTTCTTGATGTCCTCCTCTGTCCACTGTTATGCTGATCGACCACTGCCACTTCCAGAAACCACGCCTTCCGTCACTGTTCTTTCACAAACACTGTCATGTTTAATATGACCAGAATATTTGTTTACGAGAGTTTTCTTCGATGTCCACATCTTGTAAATGTCACTATTTTTCTCCTCCCCAATCCATATCATTCTGAAAATTGGTTCTGTAAAATGTAAACTTAAAAGCTTCAATCTTCTTTAGTGACTGTGAAATGATCCATGGTTCATACCTGTATGTGGCCACAGGTAAGGTGCATGTTCCCAAAATGTTTACTTGTGTTTGTTCATGCTGTGCCACAGATTCTCAATGCTGATTAGCCTCTACACTGCAAGGACCAGTCTCCTGACTTCAGACAGGATTGTAAGCCATTAAAATAATGGGCCAATCCAGCTAAGCTAATGTTCTAATCGTGCAAGAAAATATGCACCTGTATACATGTATAAACATATTTCACAAGTAGAGAATGATGTTAATGGCTGTCCTAGGACATCCTAGTCCGGTCTGACTGGGAGTTAAAATTGATAATCGAAAATGTGTGCCCACGTGATGTAATCATCTACATGGCTGGTTCTGTGCTAAGAGGCAAAAGAAGTGCCTGGTGGTTCATAGCGAAGGTTAATCGACAGTGTTTAGTGCAGGAGAGCCTGGCGTATGATACCACAACATGTAGTTTGAGAATGGAGTGCGGAGGCAATCACTACAGCATTCCAGTGGCTAGAGGATAAACAGCACATACAAGGCGTGATTGTAAAAGACTCACAGAGCATGCTGTGCAAGGTGAAGACTGGTATGCTTCCAGAAGAGTGGCAGATCATCCATTGGATCTTTTCCCCAGGGCATACAGGTGTGTTAGGCAATGAGAAAGCAAACAAATTAGATTAATCTAACCTCTGGGTGGAGTATTCATCAGTCAGATGTGGAATCATGTCTATAGTGTGGAAGAACAGATACATCATCATTGCCTGGAAATAATTGGTGCAGCAGGGAGTGGCCATAGGAACTAGCCGACATGCAATTGGTTACCATTACCCAAACCACTTTGCCATCTTCAGCAAGCTACCATTATCCAACTCACTTTTCCAGCTGCAGTAACTAACTACCATTATCAACCCACTTTGCCATCTGCAGTAACTAACTACTATTATCAACCCACTTTGCCATCTATAGTAACTAACTATCATTATCCAACTCACTTTACCATCTGCAGTAACTAACTACTATTTTCAACCCACTTTTCCATCTACAGTAACTAGTTACCATTATCAACTCACTTTGCCATGTGCAGTAACTATCATTATCCAAACCCACTCTGCCATCTGCAGTAACTAACTATCATTATCCAACTCACTTTTCCATCTGCAGTAACTACCATTTTCAACCCACTTTGCCTTCTGCAGTAACTAACTACCATTATCAACCAACTATGCCATCTGCAGTAACTAGCAACCATTATCCAACCCACTTTGCCATCTGCAGTAACTAGCAACCATTATCCAACCTACTTTGCCATCTGCAGTAACTAGCTACCATTATCCAACTCACTTTGCCATCTGCAGTAACCAACTACCATTATCCAACCCACTTTGCCATCTGCATTAACTAACTACCATTATCAACCCACTTTGCTATCTGCAGTAACTAGCTATCATTATCCAACCCACTTTGCCATCTGCCATAACTAACTTGCCATAACATTACTGAGCTGGCAGTAACTGGTGACCCTTACGCAACCCAATTTGCCATCTGCAGTAACTAGCTACAATTATTGAACTGGCAGTAACTGGTGACAACTACTCAACCTACTTTGCCATCTGTGGTAACTAGCTGTCATTATTCAACCCACTTTGCCTTCTGCAGCAACTGGTAACAACAATAGATCAGTTCTCAATCTAATTACCTTGAACCTTGTCTAATCGGTGAATCTCTCTGTGAACCGCCTCGGCCCACGCGTGTCATCTGTGGTGACATGCTGACAGGTCCACCTTCCATATGGTAATCCACTGGAGGAGGTGATGGAGGTGGCGGCAAACTGTCTCTGGTTCCAATGCCTGGAGGCGGAGCTGGAGGTGGTGCTAATGGTCGGTTAGGACTTGTAATTGTTCTTCTGTTACCAATTGCTCCGTTGACCATTTTTTCTGGAGAAATCCTCTGCTGGAATACAAGAATTATATTTTTTGATAGTATGCAGTTTTTGGTTTTGTTTTTCACAAATATGACAATTGGGTGTCAAAATGAAGAAGAACAAATTGGAAATGACTTTCAAAGAGATTTCTTTCTTCTTGCTCATTTGTACTGAAAAGTATGTTGCTTATGTTATGTCATTTTAAAACAAGATTTGTTTGTTCATTCCGTCCACAAAGAAGCTGTGATATTTACTAATTTTGGTTAACAAATTACACTTCAGCAAGAAATTTTGGGGACTGGATTTGCATTCCCTCTTCAACACAGGCTATAAATATTCTGTTGTGGGCAGGTTTTTCTCATTTTGAAATGATGTCAGGGTTGCAACCATTTCAGACTCCTCTTTATGATTTCCCTGCCGCTGAAGGATCTTTATCATACACAACATGTATGCAAGACCTCTGACTTTTCTCCCTTATCCAAAAAGACTTGGCATCCAATAACCTACCCAACATACAGTGTCTGTGAAGAGGAAGAGAGAGAGAGAGAGAGAGAGAGAGAGAGAGAGAGAGAGAGAGAGAGAGAGAGAGAGAGAGAGAGAGAGAGAGAGAGAGAGAGAGAGAGAGAGAGAGAGAGAGAGAGAGAGAGAGAGAGAGAGAGAGAGAGAGAGAGAGAGAGAGAGAGAGAGAGAGAGAGAAAGAGAGAAGAGAAAGGGTTGGAGGAGGGGGGGGGGGGGGCTCTTCAACTGTCATGCTGGAGGTGAGCACCTAAGCCCATCTAACCCTTGGAGTGTAGCAGAATGACAAAGTATAACCAGGTTAACCTAACCCAAGTAGCACACAGCACACTACAAACAGCCTCCTGCATTGATATTTTGATACAGTGGCAACAAAGCAGGAAGCTAGCCTCACAAGAAAAGGATTAGGGGAATAACAGAGACAAGAAGCACTAACTTGTGCACAGCCACACATGGACCTGGTCCAGATAGCGCTTCATAATTATGAAGTTGAAAGGCATAACAGAACAGCGACAAGAATGAAAGGTCACAAGATTAATCAAATAAACATGTATTCCAGCAGTATATGAATTGTTGGTAAATTAATGTAAATCATCACGTTTTAACCTTGTCGTCACATCTCTATACATAAAATAAATATGTATTCCAGCAGTATATGAATTGTTGGTAAATTAATGTAAATCATCCGGTTTTAATCTTTTCGTCACATCTGCTATACATAAAATAAGCATGTATTCCAGCAGTATATGAATTGTTGGTAAATTAATGTAAATCATCCAGTTTTAACCTTTTCGTCACATCTGCTATACATAAAATAAATATGTATATCCAGCAGTTTATGAATTGTTGGTAAATTAGTGTAAATCATACCGTTTTAACCTTTTCGTCACATCTGCTATACATAAAATAAACAAATAACTCCTTGTCACACCATGAGGTGTACTGGGTGTGTAGTTTTAGCCCCATATTTTTTAAACCAATCGGCACTGGATGGGTCATCATCATTATCATCATCTTCCACTTCTGCCGTTAAGCGTCATGGGGAGGAATAATTTGCGTTCCAGCGCCCGGTGGACGGCACTGGATAGTGTCATTCCGTGGGAATGTACAATGTCTTTGATGTCGTCAATCCATTTTCTTCTTGGACGTCCTCATGGTCTCGTCGCAGATGATCTTTGATGTAAGGCCAGTGATGGTAGTTGCTGGTGTTGCATTCTAACGACATGGCCAAACCACTTGATCTTCTGTCCTGCTCGAGAATTATGGAGGAAATTGAAAGAAAAACGCAACTCTATCAGCGTTCACGCCAGAAACACACCGAAGCCAAACAACAACAAGCAACTAACAACTGCTAAACTGGATGGGTGATGTTGTTAATATCATGCTGGCCGCCGTTAATTGCTTTTTGTGGTTTCAAACACATGACCTCCAAGTTAACAGACAATCCATGTGCTAGCGCAGCTCTCCTGTTATACATAAAGTCAAGATTGTCCAAAAGCAAAGTCTGCAGTAACTAACTACCATTATCAACTCTCCTGCTATACATGTTGTTGTTGGTCCATCAAGAATGATGATGACCATTCATTTCATCCAGAGGGGTTGAAAGTATGGAGTTGTGAGTTCTAAGATGGCTGATAAGGCCTATTTTGGCTCGAAATATTCTTTAACAATGTGGGCAAAGAATGCTTGACGTTCCTGCAGTGGTTTTTCTGTCCTGCCTTTTCTTCTCAGCTCTTGCAGTCCTGGTTGCTTCATAAGTGACTGCACCATTATGTAATGTAATGATGCACGCCATGAATTACGGTCTATAGCAGCAGTCTCCCAGGTGACAAGATGAATTCCAAAGGTTTTCAGTGAGATTTTCAAAGTGTCTTTAAAGCATTTCCTCTGGCCGCCTTGGGAGCGTTTACCACAACGTAGCTCACCGTAAAAAATGTGTTTAGGGAGCCTGTGATCTGGCATATGAGTTAAGTGACCAGACCAGCAAATCTGATTCTTCATTAGTTAAGTGTGGATACTGGGCATGGACGCTCTTTTTAGAACTTCAGTGTCAGGGATCTTGTCTTGCCATTTGATCTTCAATAGCTACCTAAGGCAGACTGTGTGGAAGTGGTTTAATTTCCTAGCATGTCACTGATAAACAGTCCATGTTTCACAAGCCTATAGCAGTCAGCTATACACAAAGTAAAGGTAGTCCCAAAGCAAATTCTGCAGTAACTAACTACCATTATCAACTCTCCTGCTATTCACAAACAAAGTAAAAGTAGTCCCAAAGCAAATTCTGCAGTTGGAGTGGGAAGTTTTAGAACTTCAAACATTCTAGGACATGACATATGAGGTGGAATGACCAGTTCCATTCTTTGTGGCCTTCCCTTCTCAGATAATTCCCAGAACATTCTTAATTGTCAGCTATCCATATTTTTAATGAGGCTGGATCAATCCCAGAGCCTTATTTCTTGGAAAATAATCCTGCCTCTGCCGTGGATTGAAGTCAAACCACTGTCTTGGCAGATAAGCGCACTTACACAATGGCCTATAAAAACTCAATATAATTTGAGAACCATTGTACATGGGTTATTTACCTGTTCTGAAAAACTGAGAAGTGCAGGATGACCACTGTAAGCAACAAGAATAAGACAATATAATTTTAGAACCACTGTACATGGATTATTTACCTGTTCTGTAAACTGATAAGGAAGTGCGGGATGACCACTGTAAGCAACAAGAATAAGGCAAAATAATTTGAGAACCACTGTACATTGGGTTATTTACCTGTTCTGTAAACTGAGAAGGAGGTGCGGGATGACCACTATAAGCAACACGGGCATCACCAGGATAACCATCTGCTATGTGTGTCTGGTCAGGTACATATGGAATCTGCTGGTCTTGGTAGTGATGCTGTGTGTAGTTGTTCCGTTGCTGTTGTTGCTGATGATGCTGAAACTGTTGGTGCCGCTGCGACTGCCTTTGAGCTTCCTGTAATTGCTGCTGCTGCTGTTGTTGCTGGTATTGTAGTTGTTGTTGAGCTAGCTCATACTCTTGCTGTTCCCGCAAACGGTTTGCCTCTGCCTGACTCTGTTCTATCTTCTGCCTGATTGCAGATGTGTCCTAAAGATGCATACATAAAACAAATGAAAAATTGACTAACCTGTGTCCATCAATTGCATGTTTATGGTTCAAAAAGCACTTTATACATGTGAAAACTTTACTGAAGTCAGCTTATTATTACTCTTTTTCATTCATTTAGACGTCATATGATATAAAACTCTGCAGTATGCACCTGACGAAATAAGGTGAAATATGCCAGGCAATAAATCGTGCAACATATTGTGTGTGGCTCCTGTGTTTACATTCAATAAGGGTATACACCAGTGTTTCCCAACGTGGGGCCCATGCCCCACAGGGGGGCAATTTGACTGTTAAGGGGGGCAATTCGAAAATGGAAGAAATCGGCTGAATATAATAAAACAGGGAGACTTGAGACTGAAGTTAACTAAATTGGAACCTGACATAAGATCTCTTTGCAGCAAGCATCAAGCGCAAGGATCTCACTAAATTTAAATAATAAATAATTACTAATAATTAAAATAATATAGAAAAATCTTTCATTAAAATTATTTTGTACTTGAATTTCAGTTCTCCATTATATGTTTTGAAAATTTACTTACTGTGTTTGCTCAATAAATACCTAGTGATTTCTTCCTAAAACCTATCATTCAAGTTTCTTTAGTGAACATTTCAATTTTTGAATATTAAAAATAATGTATATGTTAAGGGGGGGCATGGGGCGGGGGAGGGGGGCAATATGAAGTTTAGAAAGGCTTAAGTGGGGCACGGTACAAAAAAGGTTGGGAAACACTGGTATACACTGTTTTGCATTATCAAGTCAATCTGGTATCTGTACATGTCTCCGGGGCTTATCCAAGTTTAGTCTTCTTGGATTTTGTTTAAAAATGTGTTACAAATGATAAGCCAATTTCTTCACCAAACTGGATTTTAGTCTTTCTCCTCTTTCATCTCACACCCTTAATCCATATTTTCCTACAACCTTTTTGTATTTCCTTTTCCGATTTTAGCATTCTTGTCTCCAATAATGATTGCATCAGTAGATTACACAATGCTTAGAGATCCCTGGAGATTTTCTGAGTATTCTTATGATTTTGTCACTGTGCTTTGCTGTTGGTATACATTTCTATAAGAAGCCAAGCTAAAAGGTTTTGCTTTCAGTGTTAATACAATTATTCCGTCACTGTGTGCTCAATACATTATGCATAAGAATAGAACAAAGCAGTGGACTGAACTCGACATTTTATATTGGATTTTTAGACTATGAAAAGGTCTCTGACATCTTCATAGGCAATCTCATTGGAAATTCATTTCGCATAATGGGATCCCAGAGAAAATTATTATCTTCATTTTTAAAAAGTTAGTTGCATATCCTTTACAAGACGTTGCAGTCAACCCCAACATTTTAGCTGTTTGTGATTTCTTGGCAAGTTTTGTTCAGTAGTTTGCCATTGCTTTCTGAACAACCGGCACTCATACTATTTTATAAAAACCAATGCAAGGTGGTCTGCTGCCAAATTACTCGCAGCTGTGTTTTAAACGTTGTATGCGGGAGAACGAACTGCATTCATAACCCCTTCGCCACAGACCAGCATATAACGACATCACATGCAGAGTTCTTCATGAGCAAAAGCTGAAAGATGATTGTGAAATATAACCAGGGGTGGTTTAGTTTTTCTTTTTGTGGCCTGGATAGAAGAATATTCAGAATAGTATGGTCTACCATATCAAATGCTTTTCTAAAGTCTATAAATACTGCTCCACATGTACTATTGTTGTTTATGCTGCAATACTAGTTTTCTTTCATGTTTATTAAGGCTGTAAGGCCAGAATATTTTGGTGGAAACTATCAATGACTGTCAATATTAATCTTATAGTGGGAGGAGGATTGAGTAGAAGACAAAGAAGGGGGAAAAGAGGAAAAGGAAGAAGAAGAAGAGGGGTGTAGGAGGGGGGGAAAGAAGAAGAAGAAGAAGAAGAAGAAGAAGAAGAAGAAGAAGAAGAAGAAGAAGAAGAAGAAGAAGAAGAAGAAGAAGAAGAAGAAGAAGAAGAAGAAGAAGAAGAAGAAGAAGAAGAAGAAAGCTTCTCAGTGTAATGCAATCCATTGTGAGAGAGAGAATGATGACCAGTTCACCACTGATCTAATCTATTCACCTGTTCACAGCCGACATCACTATCATCCACCTACCTGATAATCTGAGGCAAACTCTGCCCCGTGCTGGAGACGCTGATGTTTCTCCCTGGTTGCTGCTTTAGCCTCTTTCACATGATGGGGCTTTCTGGTCTGTCTGGTCTGTGTGTAGATGACCACAGCATATTACTACACAATTACATACAGCCTAGCATATGTCATGTGATATGCCAGGCAAACAGCTAATGTTTCACTATGTAATAATGTCTTGTCTGTCTGGTCTGTGTGTAGATGACCACAGCATATTACTACACAATTACATACAGCCTAGCATATGTCATGTGATATGCCAGGCAAACAGCTAATGTTTCACTATGTAATAATTTCTCATCTGTCTGGTCTGTGTGTAGATTACCATAGCATATTACTACACAATTACATACAGCCTAGCATATGTCATGTGATTTGCCAGGCAAACAGCTAATGTTTCACTATGTAATAATGTCGTGTCTGTCTGGTCTGTGTGTAGATGACCACAGCATATTACTACACAATTACATCCATCCATCATGTGCCATGCCGGTAAGCGTGGGCGGTCATGTTCTGCCATCTCACTCGATCACCAGAGTCGTGGATCAGCTCCGTGTTTCTGTCTCGACCATGCCACAAGGCCAAGCCATCCAGGTACTTGCTTCTAGGTCTTCCCCTTGGTCTGTTCCCCTCGATCTTACCAGTTGTCACCAAATTCTCCAATCCATTTCTTCTCATAACATGCCCAAAAAATTTTGACTGTCTACGTCTAATTTCTCTAATCAATTTACAGCGGAGCATATGTCATGTGATATGCCAGGCAAACAGCTAATGTTTCACTATGTAATAATGTCTTGTCTGTCTAGTCTATATTTAGGTAACCAGCAGTCCGCTTCTCAAGGCATGTCTAAAGAATATGGACTGTCTTCTTCTGATGCAAGTCTTTCTGGGTTAACTTTTTTCAAGACATCTTCATTGCTCTTTCTATCTATCCATTGTGTTCTCATCATTTTTCTATAAAACCACATCTCCACAGCTTTCATATAACTCCTCACTGATCTGCTAACTGTCCATGATTCGCTTCCGTACATCAAGACAGGCTCAATATAGCTTATAAGAACTCTTTCCCTCAGCTCCACTGACAAAGATAAACTGCACAGAATACTCTTCATCTTATGAATTGTTGCCTTTTCTTGGGTTAGTCTACATTTAACTTTCTGAATACATCTTCCATCTGCCGTTATTAAAGTCCCTAAATAGTTCAATGCTTTGACTTGTATCAGAATGGTTCCATTCACTCTGATGTTGTATATGAGTATACAATTTTTCTTTGTAATAACCATTACTTCTGTTTTTCGGTTATTCAGACTAAGTCCTTAGTTTTGACTTTCTGTTTAAGTAAACATTATAAAATTATATTTCATGATCAATCAATTTTAAAAAGTTAGTTGCATGTCCTTTACCGGACGTAGCAGTCAACCCCAGCATTTTTTGGTTGTTCGTGATTCCTGTGCAAGATCAATCAATACCTGAGATTGTTTATTTATTTAAAATTTCAATTATTTAACCATTTTAGAAAATTACATGTACTTTGCAGGACACTGCAATCAACCCGAGGTTTATTTTCAGTAGTTTGCCATTGCTTTCTGAATGTGAAGTTAACAAAGTCCAGCTGACCAGTGTATGGAATGAACTCACTAACCCATCATTAGTGCACAGGAAGTTTTAGAGTGTTATATCTCACGGCCATACTGACCTCGTTTCACCATTACTAGAATGATATTGTAACATGTGTAAAACTGTCACAATAACTGGATTAATGGAATACTGAAACTATAACAATGTTTAAAGTTGTTTCCCAAAAGAAGACAAACTTTACCACCAGCTTACGCCTCTATTCTGATAAGCATTACATCTCTCTCTCTCTCTCTCTTTTCTTAAGCACTTGCACACAAACATTTAATTCTTGACCTATTTGAAAAGTTTGCACGAGTTATTGCTTACTGATCACTCTTTATCCAAATGCAAGATACTGGTCGCTGACTGCACAATATGCCTTAATTTATTTACATTTCTTCAACCAAATTTGTGGCGAACTTTCACCTGCAGTTTTATCAATTCTCAAGGTATTTAGTTCTTGTCATATTTGAAAATAATGGAAGTTATTGCTTAATTAATTTTTTTTTTATCCAACTGCTAGAATTTATTAACTGACTGCAGAATGTTCTAGTTAATGAGTTCAGAAATCAAGTTTCTATTTACAAACACATACTTCTCCTCTGCCTTTCTTCTTCTGCTCATGCAGCTTCCTGTTCTCCTGAATCTGTTTACTCATCTCGATGGCCCACAGCTCAGCGAAGTAGCTGGGATCTGTATAGAACTTCAGACTGCTCTTTCCATCCTCCCTGAAACACACCCAGTGCAAATTATATGTTGGCAACTTGTAGCACCAATTCAACAGCCAAATGAAGTATATTTATACAGTAAGTTAGCTGCATATCTTCTACAGGACACCAGTCAAGCCCAGCGTTGTTTGGTTGTTTGTGATTTCTTGGCAAATTTACATTTAGTAATTTGTCATTAGTTTCAGAACGACCAGCACTCATAGCATTGATTTATTTGGTTGTTTCGGGATTTGAGGTTTACAGATTGAGCACAGCCCACTACTGGCAACGAACCTTAAGCCTTGTCCTCATCAGATTGGACTCGAGTTTTGCTCTCGTTTGAGCTCGTCAGTAGTGCATATCCCTGACTGGACCCGGGATCAAACTCCGGATCACTGGTGTGTCAGGCGGGTGTGCAACCACTGACCATAATCAATTTTATTAATAAATGAATTGAGCAATAAATCAATTTGATTATTGCTCGCTGGACTTTAGGCACCTGGTGTGCCTTGCCAGATCACGAAAACCTGATCATTCGGGGCCACATCGATTGATGGATGTCAGTCTTGGCGATCGGGCAAGTTTTGACTACTGCCTACAAAGGGTGATGTTGTGATATTCTAGTATAACAATTGGTCGTGTCCAGCGTTAGTCGCATGATCAGTGGTTGCACACCCGCCTCACACGCCAGTAATCTGGAGTTCGATCCCGGGTCCAGTCAGGGATATACACTACTGACGAGCTCAAACGAGAGTGAAACTCAAGTCTAGTGCTTCCAATCTGATATGGACTTATAGCATTGTCTGAAAATCGCCCACAGCTGTGTTTTGAATGTGGTATGTGGGATACTGAAGTGTATTCATAACTCCTTTGCCACAGTGCCAGTTTATAAAGTAAAGATAACCATAACAAATAATTGTGTAAATAAAAACACACATTTCTGAGTATCTAACCCAAAATGCTTGCTGGGAGTTATATACAAGTTCATGGTTAAAGTCAAGAGCTTCATCTTCCTTGCACTTGGTTTTATCCATTCTGTCTCAGTCCCCTCCATAAAATGGCCAGCCGCCTGCCTACAACACTGCCCAAAGCAGTCTCCATATATCAAGCAATGAACCCCTTGGCTTTCTGGAAAAGTTATCCTCATGGTTTGAACAACTGTCCACAAATGAACTCATGACGATCTTCGGAATGAGAGGCACACAGCTTAACCACTTCACTACAGAAATCTCCAGAGTTACAAATAGTAACATATCACAGCTTATAATGTATAGTGTGTTTAACAACACAACCATCCAGACAATCATGCAGATGTAACTCCTGTGGGTCATCGCTGGAGCTACAGAGTTTGTGCTTTGTGTGACACTTTCCGCACTGTGGAAAGTGCAATGAAGTCGACCCTGTCGACTTTTAAGCGACCTTTTTAGGAAGTTCCTACTAGGGACAAACAGCAGTGAGAGAGCTGACATGTTGGCAATGAAGACACCTCTAGAGGAAACACTGAGATCCTGTGTAAATGACCCTCCAAATGCCCAGAACATGCAGGAACCAGCAGCAATGAAAGAGTTGATATGCTGGCTGACATGAAGACATTCAATTCAGGAAACAATGAACATATAAATGGTAAGCCTGAAAGTGGTGACCTTTTCAAACAGCGGAACCAGCTGGGAAAAGCTCCTCAGAGAACATCAAAGCAATCAGTGTGTCATGATAACATTTGGCACACCAATTTTATATCTGCTGAGCAAGGCTGAGAACCTTTAAGTTTACTAAGAGAGCACAATGATATCAGCTCTGTTAAGCAACCATTCATCATCATCATGTGCCATGCCAAAAAGCGTGGGTGGTCATGTTTAGCATCTCACACCAACATCAGAGTCGTGATCAGCTCTGTGTTCTTTTCTCGACCATGCCACGTGGCCAAGCCATCTAGATATTTACTATTCTGCTTTACCCTTATTCTTTACCCCTCAATCTTGCCAGTTATCACCAATCAATCAATCAATCATGTGCCATGCCGGAAAGCGTGGGCAGTCATGACTCGCCATTTCACTCGATCACCAGTGTCGTGGATCAGCTCAGTGTTCCTGTCTCGTCCATGCCATGTGGCCAAGCCATCCAGGTATTTTCCTCTTGGTCTTCCTCTTGGTCTGTTCCCTTCGATCTTGCCAGTTGTCACCAAGTTCTCCAATCCATTTCTTCTCATAACATGTTTAAAAAATGTTGACTGTCTACAACTAATTTCTCTAAGCAGTTTATAGTTTTCATTTGCTTCTTGTAGGACTTGCTCATTGGTGTTTTTGTCTTTTCACGGTATTCTTTGCATTTTCCTCAGAAACCACATTTCCATTGCCATTAGATGTTTTTCAGTTTGTCTGCTCACTGTCTACGCTTCACATTCATACAAAAGTACACGTTCTATGTAGCATTTCAACACACTTTTTCTCGTTGCAATTTACATCTTTTTATTGGTCAGTATGTTTTTCATCTTACAAAAGGCAACCTTCACCATAGCGATTCTTGTTCTAATCTCTTCAAGGCATCCCCATTAGATGTTATGACTTTTATGAGATAGATGCACTGATTAAACTATCATATAACAGTGCTGACAATCGCACCAATTCAACCATTACACAACAGTGTTGACCCAATCTTACCTGAACTTGTCCAGATTCTCCAGGGCTGACAATTGTACAGTGTTGACCCAATCTTACTTGAACTTGTCAAGATTCTCTAGAGCTGACAATCGTACCAATTCAACCATCACACAACAATGCTGACCCTATCTTACCTGAACTTGTCCAGCTTCTCTAGGGCTGGTGGAGCATCACATTTATCATAGAGTTCCAAGATGGCCCTGGGGACCGTGCTTCTGGACAACACTTGTTGCTCTTTGTGCACAGAACTTTTGAATGGTTTCTGCAAGTGTATATCCTGGAGGTTCACTGAAAGCAATAGAAAACATAGTACATAAGCCTCAAATCTGTCACTGCTTTTCAATAACTAATTAGAAGGATGTATTTAAATAAATACTTGGTCTCCGTGGCCAAAGGCTTGCGAATGCGGTTCGTGAGCCGCTTACGAGGCGTTCGAAACGCAGCCGCAACCGATTTGTGCAGCAGACCATGTCGCGTTGTGTTATAACTTGTTGGTATGGGAGCCGGTCGTTCAGAAAGCAATGGCAAACTACTGAACGTAAACACTTGCCTAGTACATCAACAGCAGCTGAAAAATGCTGGTGTTGACTGCAACGTCCTGCAAAGGATATGCAACATTTTAAAAAAAAATTGTAATAAAGAGGCTGCTGTAGTTAGGAATTATAAAGAATAAGTTGTAACTGCCCTGGTAAAGCTGCAATTAGAAATGTAACACAGCCAGTGTAATATTGGCCACACCCCCTTAAGTGCTGATTGGTCTATACAAGTATAGGACTAGCACCATATCTCTCATGGTGTGTTTAAAATTTTAAAAACCTACAGAGGCTACTTACAGTATGTACATCTGTACAATACAAGAGTATTGGTGCGAAAGTCTAGGGGAAACGACCACATTCATTTCAAAATATTATGAAAAATCAAAAAGCTAGATTTATTCCGGAGTGACATGTTAAAAAGAATACTAAACCAATCTTTGGAATGAATTACCTAGCATATAAAGAAGAAGGAATTGAAGGCTTAATGTATTAAGTCGCTAGTGTGTTACCGGGGTCCATAAAGTAACCAGAAAACAGTAACACTGTAACCTAGCTTGCGTGTCGTGATAGGTGCTGAAGGGAGGTGGCATGAAACTGGATACCTCAGCCCATAGCAAGTGTTAGCAGCAAACTCAGTCAATCATGAACGAGTCCACAAAGGTCTTAGCTTGAATTGGTTGGGGACCTATGCTTCACACCAGGGGATGAAAGGCAGGAGGAGGCATCAAATGATGTCTTTGAACTAGCTTTTCTTCACAGATCCACAGGCTATCCTATACACCACAATAAACTAGCTTCTCTTCACAGATCCACTGCCTACCCTATACACCCCAATGAACTAGCTTCTCTTCACAGATTCACTGCATACCCTATACACCACAATAAATCAGCTTCTCTTCACAGATCCACTGACTACACTATACACCACAATGAACCAGCTTCTCTTCACAGATCCACTGGCTACCCTATACCACAATGAACTAGCTTCTCTTCACAGATCCACTGGCTACCCTATACACCACAATGAACTAGCTTCTCTTCACAGATCCACTGCCTACCCTATACACACCAATGAACTAGCTTCTCTTCACAGATCCACTGGCTACCCTTTACACCACAATGAACTAGCTTCTCTTCACAGATCCACTGACTACCCTATACACCCCAATGAACTAGCTTCTCTTCACAGATCCACTGGCTACCCTATACACCACAATAAACTAGCTTCTCTTCATAGATCCACTGGCTACCCTATACACCCCAATAAACTAGCTTCTCTTCATAGATCCCCTGGCCACCCTATACACCACAATAAACTAGCTTCTCTTCATAGATCCAATGGCTACCCTATACACCCCAATAAACTAGCTTCTCTTCATAGATCCACTGGCCACCCTATACACCCCAATAAACTAGCTTTTCTTCACAGATCCACTGGCTACCCTATACACCACAATAAACTAGCTTCTCTTCATAGATCCACTGGCTACCCTATACACCACAATGCCGGGGAATGCAGAGCTGCAGCAAAAGTTATGAGGCTCATACGGTGACCTGGAGAACATAATGGACTTCATCCTGCCAACAGGACTGCACATATAGCATGAGTGATGACTTTAATGCTAAGAAAAAGAATAAGAAGAGAGGGAGTCTTCGTGACGAAGTGGTCAAGCCATTTGACTCGAGCTCCGAAGCTTGTGGGCTCGATTCCGGGCCGCGTCCTTCGGTTCACGAGTGAAATTTTTCGAAGATTCCTGTGGGTCGTCGCAAGAGCTACAGAGTTCGTGCTTTGTGCGACGCTTTCCGCGCTGCGGAAAGAGACAGAGCCACATGCAATAAAACCCGGTGCAATGAAGTCGACCCTGTCGACTTTTAAGCGACTTTTTTTTAGAAGAACAAGAGGAAGAAACTGTCTGAACTCTTTCTGTCTCAAGCAATGGAATATGTGTAAAATGCTATTTTCCCAAATATGCACACTGTGTTAATAATAATAAAGTTGTTGCATCTCCTTTACAGGGCGTAGCAGTCAACCCCAGCATTTTTTGGCTTTTCGTGATTCCTGGGCTAGTTTACATTCAGTAGTTTGCCACTGCTTTCTGAATGACAGACAACCATACCATTTTTTTAAAAAAAACACAGCTGTGTTTCGAATGTGGGTATGCGGGATTACGAACTGCGTGCTTAACCCCTTCGCAACGAGGCTGGCTGTGTTATTATGTATTAAGAAATCTGACCAGATATTTTAACATGCCAAACAAATGAACACGAACTATAACTGTGAAGTTCAACAAAAGGAAAGCAGCACAGATACAAACAAACATTTAGCTCAAAGTCTTTATAAATGAACATATGAACTAGAATACTTAGTTGGAAAACTGAAGTATCAGCCGTCAGAGTAGTCTGGAAATAAACTGGATTGAGGTGCAAAGGAGTCCGACAGATGTGAATTTCCTCCTCATACCTATTATATATATATATATGGAAAATGTAATGACGAACTTAAAAAATGATGAGACCAGAGACAATTTCGATCCACTGGTGGAAATCAAATTCCAGAACTTAGATATGCAGATGACAATGTCCCCCTCTCAAACAGCGCTAAAGGATTAGAAGAATTGATCTTGTCTGTCAAGAGACACAGTAAAGACCAAAATCTTTTTCTGAACTTAAAACAAACATAATGTCCACAGACCATTTTACGTTCCAACAAAAAAATAAATCAACATCAAGAAACTTAAAAATGTCACAAACTGAAAATCTTGACTCCATAACCCACAGCAGTGCCCAGAAGTCAGATGGACATAGCAATGCAGACAGTACTCAGAACCTATGGCACAACCCCAGCAAACAAGTTAAAGTAACAATTTTAAGAACCTGCATCTAAACTGTGGCAATATATGGCTGTGAGTGATAGACCGTTTCACAACCCCTAAAAACGAGGTTTTGGCTTTATATTAGCCTAAAACCTTACAGAAAAGTTCTTACAATATCGAAGACCTAGAAGAAGAAGAAAAATACTGACATTCTAGAAGATCTGAACACTGAAGAAACCTGGCACATAAACAGCTTCATACTCGCAAAGCTTTGGCCATATTAAAAATCACAGTGGTTTGGACAGAACGTTGATGGAAGGGATGGTTCAAGTGCTAGAGGTCAAACAGGAAAATGATTGACACAGGACAATGCAGACACTTTGAGCATGAGGGTGTATGAGGCAGGAGAAACTGCAACAAGAACTATAACTGGGAAGTTCAACAAAAGGAAAGCAGCACAGACAGTGGGAAGGGGAACTGCTAACCCAACCAAACCCAATAACAATTGTGAGAGGTGATAAGACCATGGGCATCAGTCTTGGCTAACTGGCAAACTGTGTGAGTGAAGTAGGAGCATGCGTACTTGATGTGAGGTCACAACAATTAGGTCTAACAATTCATAGGGGAAAGACAAAGTTAATAAGAATAAATCTAGCGAATGATAACCAAATTTCTCTTGGTAAACTTCATTTCAAGCTGTGGAAACTCATATTTAGGTAGAACTATAACAAATATGAAAAGGAGGTGGGGGAGAGGAGCGTGCAGAAAGAGCAGGAGAGAGAGACATGAAGAGATATTAAAATAAAATGAGCTTTTAAAACACAGGGAAAATTTGTTGAAGTCAAAACAAACAAAATCTAGCACCAAACATCTACCGTCAAATCAGTACTCTCAAATCAATACTATGGCGTGGATCAGACACATGCAGAATGACTAAGACAGTTACTAATCAACTACAAACATTGATTAATTATTAGAAACAGAAGTGAATAATATGGGGAAGAAATGGAGAGAGCTATAGGGGATAGCAAAGGATATGAGCACTTGGTTTTTGTTTTGTTTTTGTTTTTTGTTCACTCACTTGGAACTCAAGCATAGTCCACACATGTGCTACTACTAGTGCACTGGACTGATTTTTGCATGTGGACTAGCTTTCCCTATTAACAGTGTCCCTCGCCATCAAACGAACCCACTTCGACTTCTGAGATACTTGTAATTTATGTACCCAATTCAAGGATGCTGGTCTCCATGGCTAAGGGTTTACGGCCGCGATTCGTGAGCCTGCTTACCCACGCTCGAAACACAGCTGCGGCCGATTTGGCAGCAGACCGCATTGCGCTGGATTTTTATTTTTATATTAGTATGGGAGCCTACTACTGAACGTAACACTTGCCTAGTACATCAAAAGCAGCTGAAAAATGCTGGTGTTGACTGCAACGTCCCGTAAGGGATATGCAACAAAATTTAATTATGGGAGCCGGTCGTTCAGAAAGCAATAGCAAACTACTGAACATAATCTTGCCAAGACATCAACAACAGCAGTAAAATGCTGGTGTTGACAGCGATATCCTGTAAAAAGGGCATGCGAACAAAAAAAAGTCAAGAATAAGAAGTCAATATTTTTGTCCAACCAACTGCCGTAGGAATTGAACCCACTACCTCTGCATTAGTTCAATGGAAGCTAAAGAGCAAATGCTATTGCCCATTCGGCCATGCTGACCTCCAGCAGGTGGTGTGAGTTTGTTGAGTGTCTATGCTCCACCGGGGTTCAAGGTCAGAAGGAGAAAGATGAGCAATTCTTTCAGGAAATGCAAACCCCTACTATGCAAAGACGCAAAGGGTGAACAAGATGGAAGAACTGTTACAGATCAACAGTTTGTGAAACAAAAGAGCAGTGTGTGGTACACATACAGTTCAGAACACAAAAGAACAGATGTATGAATACTGTAGCAGGTAAGGCACAATACACCGCCACACACATGCGACAAATTATGTGAAAACAAAAACGGTTTTGGTCATTATGACATGGCTTTATCAAGGAGGCAGCCAAATTCAATTTTCAGGTGATGGATTCTCTCTTTCTGTCTCCCACTTTCCCCTCCCAGTTGCAGACAGCTCTGGAAGTGACACTGCTCACAAATTGGACACCCCACTTCACAAAGCCATGGCTTACACATGTGAAATTACCCCATCACTTCACAAAGCCATGGCTTACACATGTGAAATTCCCCCATGACTTCACAAACCTTAGGTGGCATTTGCTACAGAATTACCGTTAAGTTTTTTTACCAGGAACTCATGTGAATAACATGAACAGGTCTAAGTACCCTCTAAGAGAGAGTAATCTATAATGTCTGGTCATTGGTAAGGACAAAGGCTAATGAAAGTGTAGCTGCCCTACAAGAAGCTGGGGGGGGGGGGAGAGAGAGGAAGAGGCGCATAGTGGCTAGCATGCTTGCCTACCAGCCCAGTGGTATTGGGTTTGAATTTCCATCACCGCAGATTTTTTTAATTGACCTGGGCTCTCAGGTCGAGGCAGCCTAAACTGGGTACCAGGAAATGTCTTTGGAAGTTGTGTTATGTTATGTTATGTGATATTGTTATGTTATGTTATGTGATATTGTTATGTTATGTGATATTGTTATGTTATGTTATGTTATATTATGTTATGTGATATTGTTATGTTATGTTATGTGATATTGTTATGTTATGTGATATTGTTGTTATGTTATGTGATATTGTTATGTTATGTTATGTGATATTGTTATGTTATGTTATGTGATATTGTTATGTTATGTGATATTGTTATGTTATGTGATATTGTTATGTTATGTGATATTGTTATGTTATGTTATGTGATATTGTTATGTTATGTGATATTGTTATGTTATGTTATGTGATATTGTTATGTTATGTTATGTTATGCTATGTTATGTGATATTGTTATGTTATGTTATGTGATATTGTTATGTTATGTTATGTGATATTGTTATGTTATGTTATATTGTTATGTTATGTTATATTGTTATGTTATGTTATGTTATGTGATATTGTTATGTTATGTGATATTGTTATGTTTATGTTATGTTATGTTGTGTTGAATGATGTCACTGCACAGTGGGCCTTCCCAAGTATGCACAGCCCTCTGGCGCAGAAGCTATCCCAGTGTTTCTGCTCACTGTTCCCACGATGAGTTGATTCTGGTATCTCATCTATTTCCCACGAAGGCGGCACTAACGTGCTTGACCAGGCTTTACTCCCAGTTCGCGCAGTCGGGCTAGGGTCGGTGTCTCATCAGTATCTCATCAGGAAGAGGCGCATAGTGGCTAGCATGCTTGCTACCAGCCCAGTGGTATTGGGTTTGAATTTCCATCACCGCAGATTTTTTTAATTGACCTGGGCTCTCAGGTCGAGGCAGCCTAAACTTTGGAAGTTGTGTTATGTTATGTTATGTGATATTGTTATGTTATGTTATGTGATATTGTTATGTTATGTGATATTGTTATGTTATGTTATATTATGTTATGTGATATTGTTATGTTATGTGATATTGTTATGTTATGTTATGTTTTGTGATATTGTTATGTTATGTTATGTGATATTGTTATGTTGTTATGTTATGTGATATTGTTATGTTATGTTATGTGATATTGTTATGTTATGTTATGTGATATTGTTATGTTATGTTATGTTATGTGATATTGTTATGTTATGTTATGTGATATTGTTATGTTATGTTGTGTGATATTGTTATGTTATGTGATATTGTTATGTTATGTGATATTGTTATGTTATGTTATGTGATATTGTTATGTTATGTTATCTGATATTGTTATGTTATGTTATATTGTTATGTTATGTTATGTGATATTGTTATGTTATGTTATGTTATGCTATGTTATGTGATATTGTTATGTTATGTTATGTGATATTATGTTATGTTATGTGATATTGTTATGTTATGTGATATTGTTATGTTATGTTATGTCATGTTATGTGATATTGTTATGTTATGTGATATTGTTATGTTTATGTTATGTTATGTTGTGTTGAATGATGTCACTGCACAGTGGGCCTTCCCAAGTATGCACAGCCCTCTGGCGCAGAAGCTATCCCAGTGTTTCTGCTCACTGTTCCCACGATGAGTTGATTCTGGTATCTCATCTATTTCCCACGAAGGCGGCACTAACGTGCTTGACCAGGCTTTACTCCCAGTTCGCGCAGTCGGGCTAGGGTCGGTGTCTCATCGGTATCCTCCAAATGAGTCCGCACTGCATTGATTATATCAGCCCTGTCCATGATTCTTCCCGACTGTATTGATGTATTATTTGCCAGCTGCTCTGTACATTCGTTACCTCTGACTCTGGCATGTCTGGGTGTGTACATCCAAGTGAGTGATGTCAGGTGCGACTTAAGAATCCTATCTATCCATTCAGAGCTGAGGTTGACGGTTGGAATTTTCTGCAGCATCTTCCTGGAGTCTGATATGATTATATTTTTTTTTTGCACTCAAGCGTAGTCCATACACACTTATAGTAGTGATGGACTGAATTTTGCACATGGATTAGCTTTCCCTATTAACAGTGTCCCTCGCCATCATCAGGTGAACCCACTCCGACTTCAGAGGTACTTGTAATTTATGTCCCCAGGTCAAGGACGACAGGGTCAACATTTTAGTCCAACTGTCGGGTGTAGGGGTTGAACCCCTTACCTCAGCATCAGCATACCGGATGTTTAAGAACACACGTTCTTATCCATTCAGCCATGCAGACCTGCTGATATGATTATGACGTGTAACATTCTGTTCTGCTGGCCATGCCAGTGCTCTGGAGGCAGCGGTGATCTCCATACTTAAGCTTGATGTAGTTGTCTTGAATGTGCTAATATCCTCTTTGATCGTTCTCCCCATCTTTTGTGCTGCAAAATGTGCTACGATGACTTTGAGGCACACTTCACAGACCTATCTGTGTAGATGATGGTGTCGTCTGAGTGTGAATGTTGTTCAACCAATTCTTTAATCGCAGTGTCGACCGATGCTGTCAACTAATCTATGCAGTCTCTCCCTAGTGTAATGACCACCTGAGAGTGCTTTTGCAACCCCTCAGGGGTATGCATTCATTCTTCTTCGTGGTGAAGGTCACTCAAGTCACAGACCTGCTTGGTTATCTCTTCAGCCTCAGCCATCCAGGAGCGATGTCCTTTAAGGGGCATTCCCTTTCTGTCATCAAGAGCGCTGTGTAGGGGGTGTTTTTTTTTAATCTGTGGATACTCTCCTGTACTCCTTAACATGTGCAATTTTGTGCTTGGTGGCCATCATTGCAAAATCAAGGATGTGCTGCATGGCTGAGCACAAAGTGTCTTTTGTGCAGCTGAGTATGAGTCTCTTTGCTTCATTTTGCACCATGCCTAATCTCTCTAGCTGGGTCTTGCTGACAGTGAGGAGGCCCAGTCTGTAATCTTAACATTTAGCACAAGTCCCTGCTAGATAAGGAAGAGCAGGCGTTGCTCAATGTCGACGGCTGCCATCACCTGTAATGTTGTAAGCCCTTCTTGGCTCTGATTGTGAAATCGTCACTGTAATTAGTGTATGACCAACATCTATCAAAGGTGATCCTGAGATACTTCACTGTGTTTGCTCTGTTGATGTCTTTACCACCCATGCTGATGACTGGTGTGATCACATTAACTCTGTGAGTGTTCAGTGAGAACTATACCAAGGAACCCTTAACCGGGCTCACATGTGTCCTTGATTCCTCACACCACTCACTGAGTCTGTCTAGTTCATGCTGTGCCCCTGTTGTGATTTCATGCCTATTTTGTCCACATTGGTAGACAATGATATCTTCGGTGTAAGACATTGTTCTACTGAGGCCTAACGTCTGTGCGCTGGTGACACCTGCTGTGTATGCATTGAAAAGACTGGAGGTCCCGGGTTCAGGCCCCGGTGATGACAGGGATTTTTTTTTCCGTGGACTTCTAGCAATAAATTTCCCCTGGTCTCTGGGTAGTGAGATCGGACTCCCCTGTGTATTGTTGCGCACGTAAAAAATCCCTTGGCAGTTGGAAATCGAAAAAGAGTAGCCTAACAGCAAAATTTCGAGTTAAAAATCTACCCAAAGTATTTCGGGATCCTCGCCAGTGCTACGGAGCTGAGTTTCTCCAGACTCAGGCTTGAGTTAGGTGGAGAACGGAGGACTTATGGATTGTACCCGTGTGCAGTGATGTTGATCCATCGACTAAACTAAACTTAAACATTGAAAAGAACAGGTGACAGAGGTGATCCCTGGGGTAAACTCATAAAAACACATGGAGGTTAAAGGCCCATGCACCGCACCACAATGACACTGTTCTTTCTATAGGAGCAGCTGTGATCCAGTTGACCAAGTCCAGTTGTTGATTTGGTCAATGCAGTCAATTGGTCATGCAAAGCAAACACAGCCAGTGTAATATTGGCCACACCACCCCTCGAGTGCTGATTGGTCTATACAAGTATAGATTTTTCTTAAAAACTAGTTGTATATCCTTTACAGGACCTCTCAGTCAACCCCAGCATTTTTTGCTGTGATTTCTTGGCAAGTTTACGTTCAGTAGTCTGCCATTACATTCTGAATGACCGGCACACATACCATTTCGTAAAAATACAACGCAAGGCAGTCTGCTGCCAAATTGCCTGCAGCTGTGTTTCGAAAGCGGGAGCGGGATTACGAACTGAACCGTAACCTTTTCACCAGAGCAGGCATAAAAGTATAGGATTAGCACCATATGTCTCAAAATGTGTTTTTTTCTAAAAGTCCCTTTACTTTATACTAAAAAAAATCACTGGGTATGATGGCTACTGATAAGTCTGTTAGTGAACTGTTAGGACTGCAACAGAAAAAAGAGGTTAGAGAAAGAAAGATATGTTTGTAACGGATGTTAACAGAACATAAAAAATAAAAAAATAACACAAAGTAATGCAGCCTTAGACCATGTAGCCATGAGTTTTAACGTGTTGGTAAGGCAGCCGGTCGTTCAGAAAGCAATGGCAAAAATGGTAAAATGCTGGTGTTGACAGCAATGTCCTGTAAATAGGAATTGCAAAAAAAAATGTGATTTTACAGAACCCAATTATGGAAAACACAGGATGTTGCAGTGACTAGCCTTCATCAGCAAACAAATACACACACACACAACACAACATATAATCATGGAGAAGGCATAAGAACTGGATAGGAAGAATGAAAAGATGTAAACATGAGAACAATGAAGAGAAAATGAAAAAAAATTTAAGGAAAAAGTGTGCTACTTAACTCAGAATCCCAGACTGTGATACTGAATATTAACAGAATGCAGGTACTAGGTAAAAGCAGACACACATATATATAATACGTACAGACATCCACATTTGGATTCAGCTGCTTGACCTTATCTCGTACATCCTCAATCTTTCTCTGAAGTTGGTTGCCTCTTCTAAAGACATCTGTGGCCTCCTGTGACAACTCTCGGAACATGTCCTCCGCATGCTGACTGAGGGAGCTCAGCTCTCGTATCACATTGGCCAGAGTACTGTTGGTGACCCATTCAAACTCATCACGTACGGAAGAGTCAATATGCCCCCTGCTCACCAGCACCGGTTCAACAATACGTTTAATGTGCGGCATCGTGCTGCACAGACAGATGCTTGGTTTGAACCTAGTTCAACCTGAGGAGAGCAAAGGTGATACCATTATCAGTATTTCTGACAACTACAATTAGATATTTGGCTAAAACCTAGTTCGGCCTGGAGCATACAAATGTGATACCATTATAAGTATTTCTGACAACTACAATCAGATATTTGGCTAAACCGTAGTTCAGCCTGAGGCATACAAAGGTGATACCATTATCAATATTTCTGAAAACTACAATCAGATATTTGGCTAAAACCTAGTTCGACCTGGGGCATACAAATGTGATACCATTATCAGTATTTCTGACAACTACAATCAGATATTTGGCTAAACCATAGTTCAGCCTGTGGCATACAAAGGTGATACCATTATCAGTATTTCTGAAAACTACAATCAGATATTTGGATAAAACCTAGTTCAGCCTGTAGCATACACAGTTGATACCATCATCAGCATTTCTGACAACTACAATCAGATATTTGGCTAACACCTAGTTCAGTCTGAGGCATACAAAGGTGATACTTCTAGTGTTTATCACAACTACAATCAGATATTTGGCTAAAACCTAGTTCAGTCTGAGGCATACAAAGGTGATACTTCTAGTGTTTATCACAACTACAATCAGATATTTGGCTAAGACCTAGTTCAGTCTGAGGCATACAAAGGTGATACTTGTAGTGTTTATCATAACTGCAATCAGATACTTGGCCAAAGCCTAGTTTGGCCTGAGGAGTACATAAAGCAATTCTGCACAAATGTGATAACATTATCAGTATTTCTGAGAACTACAGTCAGATACTTAGCTAAACCTAGTCCATCCTTACGAGTACAAAGATGATACTGTCAGTATTTCTGACAACTACAATCAGATACTTAGCTAAACCTAGTCCATCCTTACGAGTACAAAGATGATACTGTCAGTATTTCTGACAACTACAATCAGATACTTAGCTAAACCTAGTCCATCCTTACGAGTACAAAGATGATACTGTCAGTATTTCTGACAACTACAATCAGATACTTAGCTAAATCTAGTCCATCCTTACGAGTACAAAGATGATACTGTCAGTATTTCTGACAACTACAATCAGATACTTAGCTAAACCTAGTCCATCCTTACGAGTACAAAGATGATACTGTCAGTATTTCTGACAACTACAATAAGATACTTAGCTAAATCTAGTCCATCCTTACGAGTACAAAGATGATACTGTCAGTATTTCTGACAACTACAATCAGATACTTAGCTAAACCTAGTCCATCCTTACGAGTACAAAGATGATTCTGTCAGTATTTCTGACAACTACAATCACATGCTTGATTAACACTTAGTTTGACCTGAGAAGTACATAAAGCAATACCACACAAAAGTCATTACATTATCAGTATTTATGAAACTACAGTCAGTCAGAGAAGCAAAAAAAGTAATATCATTAAATCAAAACAGTGATATCATTAAAGCAAAAAAAAGTAATATCATTAAAGCAAAAATGTGATTTCATTAAAGCAAAAATGTGATGTCATTAAAGCAAATAAAAGTGACATCATTAATAGGCAGGTCAGCATGGTCGAATGGGTAAGAACGTGTGTTCTTAAACATCCATTGTGCTGATGCCCCTACACCAGACAGCTGGACTAAAATGCTGACTGTCATCCTTGACTTGAGGACGTAAATTACAAGCACCTCTGAAGTCGGAGTGGGTTCGCCTGATGGCGAGGGGCACTGTTAATAGGGAAAGCTAATCCACATGCAAAATTCAGTCCATCACTACTATAATAGTGAGTATGGACTACGTTTGAGTTCAAAGCAAGGGAGAACCCCAAAAAAAATATTAATAGTGAACTACAATCACAGAAATTTAGTTTGAGAATTATTTAGCTAGAGAGATACAGTTTTCTTCTGATAATGATTTGTAGACCACAGAATGGTAACTGTTTTCTTCTGATGTTTGGACATTTTCTTTGCATCCCAGCCTCCTTCCCATCTTTAAGATTATGTATTATGTGGCATAAATTCCCTTCATATGTCTTTCTATATGTAAATTGTAAATAAATTATATAAGCAGATCCAAAAATATCTGCTCCAGACAGCCAGACATGTCAAGAAGATACGTCAATATTATCTTTTGCCATACAAAATGTAGTCAAATTAATAACCAGATATCTCCAGTGTCTAATCTCCTTAGGAGATGCAATCTTTTGCCAGCAGAGAATCCTAATGAACTGTTGCTTATAGCCTACGCCAATCTTTTGGTCAATTTCAAACTCAAAAGCTTTCCGAACCAGAAACCATTTTGAAATGAGTTAATCTCTTTGACAACAAATCACCTTTGGGCAAATAGTTATCAAGAGTGGAGACATGATGATTGCCTGTAAGATTGATAACTCCTCAATCTTAAAATACAAATTCAGCAAAGAGACTCAATGACACAGTGTCATCATCTTCAGACTAGAAAATACGACTCTTGGAAAACAGTCTTATGGACTGTTAGCTAAGCTGCTTACGATCATTTCCCTAGCTAATCACAACCAACATTTGATATCCGTCCACTAGAAATATGTATTAACTGGTAGGTTTCACAGTGTACACATGGCTACAGAGGGTCATCAAAGGATCTTAAGCTAAGAACCTATGAGCCTGAAGCATCCACTATAATTTTTTAGAATTTATTAGAATTTGGGCATGTGGCAGACAAAGTTAACTTGAGTGTGCAGTTCACTGAACATAATGAAAAGTTACTGATATATACAGAGGCTTCTACTATACAATTATGTAAACAAGCAGATATGATAGTGTCTTTCAAACTAACATGGGGACATTGAAACATATGACTTTGTGTTCTGTTGATGTCTTGGCAAGTTTACATTCAGTAGTTTGCCACTGCTTTCCGAACGGCCAGCTCCCATACCAACTCGTTTAAACCCAGCGCAACGCGGTCTGCTGCCAACGCGGTCTGCTGCCAAATCGGCCACCGCTGTGTTTCGAACGCGGGTAAGCAGGCTTGCGAATCTCGCGTCCGTAAGCGCATTGCCACGGAGACCGCAACCCCTATTGTACAGTAGTATTTTTGTTTTTCATTTTTCCTTCGGGGATAAAGACTGGAGGAAACGGTCCTTGTATCTATACGTATGCTGCTTTCTCCTGTCGAGCCTCGCCGTTATATCCTGCTTTCATTTGATGGCAGCACACGTGCAACATGTGTGTTCGCACAACGCCCAAATCACACAGCGTGTCGTGTGGGTTTGTCCCACTCGCCGGTCAGCTGGCCTTACATGTTGATTTCTCGTTCTCGACTTGGGGACATAAATTAAAATAGGTCAGAAGTCGGAAGGGGTTCGTCTGAATGGCGAGGGACACTATAAAAGGGAAGGCTAACCGTCACTCAAAATCAGCTCAGTGCACTCACTAGTGGTAGGAACAACCAGCAGTAGCAGGATAAAAACAAAAATTATGATTAAGAAACTCCACGGATGAAATAAACACACAGAGAGACGGGCCAATGTTCCGAACCAATGTCTTTATCATCAGGACAGCAAGAAAAAAACGATTATAAGTATATACGTTTTGTGTTTTTTTTTTTCTGTACTCCCGTTTATGCTCGACAGCAACAAACTCCTTTTATGATAGTAATAGTAGCAGTTGTTGGTGTTGAAGCACATGTGCTGACTACGCTGGAATTTTTAAACAAAAACGTATCCGGATGTTAAACACAACATCACTCTGTGTGTATGCGTCACATCTAGCTTATTAGGTCACGGTGTTATTAAAACAAAATAACACGCACGTGAAGTTTGGACGCCATTCTAGCATCGTCACCTGCCGTAGAAAATAAAGTATCCCAAAATAAAACCGGGCGATTGCAAGCCATTCCGCATTGAGGCAATGAAACCACGACACGCCTTCTATAGCGATGATATAAATTTGATTGTGGCTGAACAGAACAGATTTCGTTCCAATATAATAAAGTGCAGGACCCGATGTCCATGCCAGGCTGGGGGTACAGTGCTAGACGCCGATTTTCTTGATCAAACGGCACATTGTGGGTGCCGAAAAAACAAGGGGTGATTGACGCAGACATGTAACTAGGAACCGAATGGGAACTAGGAACCGAATGGGAAATAGGAAGATCGACTCGGTAAGCGTAGTGGCTAAGCGTTCGCTTGCGGCCCTGTGGCCATGTGTTCAATCAGCATAGAGTGTGTGTTTTTTGTTTTTTTTAATCGATCTTGGTTCTCAGGTTAAAGGGTAAAAATTCCGCCTCGTTCAACCTGCTTCTTCAGCGTCGGTTATAATTGAGCTCCGTTTTTTTGTTTTTTGTTTGATTTTGATTAACTCTCCTTTCTATGCTCTCTTTCGAGTTAGTCATAAGAAAGACTGGTTATACATTCTCCGCTGTGCTTGGTGGGTACGGGTGGGTCTTTTGGGGCTCACGCTGACTGGCATTTTCTGTACTGCGTTAGGTTGGTCTTGATGAGGACCTAGGCTCTCAGGTCGACTGATGAAGTGTCATGGGCTGTTTTATCGTCGTAAGTGACTTTCCGTATCTGTCATGGACTTATATAATCACCGAAATGTTGTCATTGCGTTATAATACATGCCTGATATCCTATGAACAAATTTAAAGTCATAACTCTGACACACCCCTACTTCCCATTTCCGCCATTCGTTTTTGTTTGGTTCAACCTTACTTTTTGGCACAGAATCTGTTAAATTGATACATGAAATGTGGGAATAAAGTCGGCCGGCGTGGTACTACCCACGTCACTCACCGAGTGCCGACTGAGCTCTACAAACATTAGTCTAGCACCGTATGCCCATTGTGCCTTAAAGTGTTTACAAGGATTCTTTATTTCTACTGATTTGCTCAACGAAAGGCAAAACATACGCGAATATAGGAGAACATTTCCATCAAAGTCTTCATCAACGAATACAAAAAGCAAGAATGCTTGGCGGGAAAAATTGTTCTCACCATTACAGATTAGTAATTCCCGTGTTACAGTGAATACAATAAAAACCTGGGTGTTTTCTTTAATCATTATTTCGTTGCAATATATTGTTTACTTATCTGCGATTGTGATATTTTAATTGTCCAGTATTCTTTTGCACACAGATAAAGACTAGTCGAAACGTTCGATTGATTGTGCCTGTGTGTGTTTGTCCTTTCTTGGAGTTACCGTTTTCTTTTTAGCTCGCTCGCTCGCTTTGAACTCAAGCGTAGTCCATACACATAGTAGTGCTGGACTGAATTTTGCGTGCGGATTAGCTTTCCATATTAACAATGTCCCCCGCCATCAGGCGAACCCACCCCTACTTCAGAGGCACTTGTAATTTAGTCCTCAAGTCAAGTACGAGAGGTTAACATTTTAGTCCAACTGTCCGGTGTACCAGCATCAGCACACCGGATGTTTAAGAACACGCGATCCTATCCATTCGGCCATGCTGACCTCCTACCTAGTTCTATTGTGTTCAATCCATGGGCGATGTGGCCAGTATCACCCCGCATACATTACTCACCCCACCCCCACCTCACTCACTCGGAAATCGCCCTTGGTGCTGTCCGTCTTATGAGGCCGGATCGACCCCGAAGCCACGTGACCACGACAATGTCTAATTTCGATGAATATTTGAGTTGGGCGGGCTGGTGAGTACACCGGGCAACACCCTACGACAGCTGCAACAATGGCTAAAGACGAGAAGAAAATCTCAGCCAGCAATTGCGAGCAATCTGCAAAAGGTAAATGTTTTTCGTCCTTATCCGGGAGGACTAGATTAGATATCAGACATCATTAAACATCTGGTGTTCTGATGCCAAGGTAAGAGGTTCAACCTCTAGACCGGACAGTTGAACTAAAATACTGACTTCTCGTCCTTGACTTGGGGATGTAAATTACAAGTATCTCCCTCTGCAGTCGGAGTGGGTTTGCCTGATGGCGAGGGACATTGGTAATAGGGAAAGCTAATCCACATGCAAAATTGAGTCCAGTGTTACTAGAAGTAGTTTGTATGGACAACACCTGAGTACAATGCGAGCGAGCGCAAACAAACAAACAAACAAACAAATTACTCAAGAGATCCGGGGAACGATTTACATCATTAGATGTTAACTTTCAAAAATTTCCCAAAGCGAACCATGTGATTTCTTATCCCAGGGGTGAGTAAATGGAAAAACCTAATCTCGGAAAGATACGTATATTATAAATAACTGAACATATAGAGAAAGTTAAGTTATTGGGCTCATCAGTCACCTCCGTAGGCACAAGTTTAGTTAACTGGAGGTTGTCAGCCACCTCCGTACACAGTCAAACTTTGCTCATTTGTAACCTCCGTGCAAATAGACACACTTAAGCTATCGGGCTTCTCAGTCATCAACGTATACACAGATAAACGTCATCCCCGTACACAAAGACACAATTAAGTTGCTGAGTTCATAAGCCATTGCTGTACACAAACAGTTAAGTTACTGGGCTCACCACACATCTCCGTACACAAAGGCAAAGTTGCAAGAGCTTATCAACCAGTACCGTGAACATAGACAAAGTTAAGATATTGGACTCATCATACACCTCCGTATACATGGCACATTTAAGTTATTGAGTTCATCAGCCATTGCTGTACACATAATGTTAAGTTATTGGGCTCACTATACAATTCCGTACACACATGCAACGTTATAGTGCTCATCAACCAGTACCGTGAACATAGACAAAGTTAAGTTATTGGGCTCGCCATATACCACCTTACATATGGATAAAGTTATATTGTTGGGCTCATCATGCACCTCCATACACATAGACAAAGTTATAGAGCTCATCAACCAGTACCGTGCACATAGACAAAGTTAAGATATCGATACACCTATCACCTTACACATAGACAAAGCTATGTTATTGGGCTCATCATACACCTCCGTACACATAGACAAAGTTATAGAGCTCATCAACCAGTACCGTGCACATAGACAAAGTTAAGATATCGGGCGCCCCATACACCTGTCACCTTACACATAGACAAAGCTATGTTGCAGGGCTCATCATACACCTCCGTACACATAAACAAAGTTAAGATATTGGGCTCACCGTACACTTACTTCTGTGCCGGTCTCCGTGACTAAGGGCTTGCGGGTGCGATTCGTGAGCCCGCTTACCTGCGTCCGAAACAGAGCTGCGGCCGATTTGGCAGCAGACTGTGTCGTGATAGATTTTAACGTGTTGGTATGGGAGCCGGTCGTTCAGAAAGCAATGGCAAACTACTGAACGTAAATTTGTCATGTCATCAACAACAGCAGTAAACTGCTGGTGTTGACAGCGATGTCCTGTAGATAGAATATGCAAACAAAACAAAACAAAACAAAATAACTTCTGTATACATAGACAAACTTGATATTGGGCTCACCATACACTTCCGTACATACAGACAAGCATGAGTCATTCCTTTCTATCAGCCGTATAAACAGAATAGATAGTCTCATAGTGTGTAACAGACGAGTGAATAATAACACATGTGCGTTGTTGTTAATAGCGGTGCTAAACAAGAGGTAACGGAATGTTACATTGTGTACATATAAACAGAATCAACGCAAACTATCCCTAAAACAGGAAGTAACAACAAATTATACAGGCGAGGGGGAAGGGTTAAGCTCCTTATCTATCGACCAATATAGTCATTTGTATTCAAGAGTTTGCACGAAACACACGAGCACGCGTGAGGCTCTCCAACACTTAGCCGTGCCAATAAACGACAGCCTGTGGTCACAGACTTTAGTGAACGGTACTTGCAGGTCCACCATAGCCGCAAGCCGATGAAGTACGCAACAGAGGGACCCTGCGGGTAAAAGGAATCGTTTAAAACCTCGAGCCGTGGCACGAGGGCTTTACTCAGCCCGCGCCTCTCAGGCAGCAGTTAATGATTCCAGTACAACACAGACTAAAAGCCTAGATACTTGACAATGCTCACAGGCTGAGCATTACCGAGACATTCGAAATGTGTCACTTGTAATTTGTCTCCGGGTTGTGTGTTGACAATCCTGACTCGGCTAAATTTGCAATGCGATTGGCTCTTAAATATCCTAGTTAGGATCGTGTGGGTAAGCTATGGGAAATATTCGTTAGTGCTTTCTAAAGTTAATGCGATCATGAAAATGTGATTGAAAATTCGTTTACTTATCTTCTCTGACAATCTTGAAAGACGTTTGAGAAAATCAGGCGGCGGGGAAGAAAGATTAGCAAATACATCCATCCACACACGCGGTTAGATGAATAGACTGGATTAAAGCTAGACGGGTCGGCGGCCATTGAGAGAGAGAGACAGAGAGAGAGTAGGTGATTTCCTGCTGAGAAGCTAAAATTACGAATACAATTAGTGGAACGCGGTAAAGCTGTGGAAATGTAAACAATATGAAATAACACGAAGTAAGGCAGCTGTACAGAACGAACGAACGAACAAACAAACAAACTTTATTTTCAAAGGGTTAAGAATTGGACACGCAGGCCCGTCTAACATTCTGCCCTTCTATCACTCTCTTTCATACATTATTTCATTCACACATAATTCAAAATGTGCTACTTATCTCAGCATCCAAGACTACAAATATAGTCTGGGATTCTCAGATAAGTAGTCCGGGATTCTAAGATAAGTAGCACATTTTTTATTAATTTTTTTTTCGCTTTCTTTTAATTGTTCAAATTTGTATTAATCTTGCTGTTCTTCTAATTCGGTTTATTATGCCTTAATGTAGTCACTGTCATTTCTTGCCCGTGTTTATACATTGTGTTTTGTGTATTTGCCGATAAAGTCTAGTCGTCTTTTTTTGGGAACGGGAACGGGAGCAGGGGCCGAATATGAATTAAATTAGATGCTCCCCGCCAGGGTCTAGGCGAAGCCGGGCCGGGTCAGCTAGTTGCCGATAAAGTCTAGTCGCCGCAACGTCCTATGTTTTCAGTATAAACAATATAAAATGACACAAAGTAGTGCAGCTTTACATAACAGAGTTAAGACACATACAGAACGTTGCGGCGATTAGCCTTTATCAGCAAACAAACACATTGACAAACACAACATACAGTCAAGGAGATCTCCTGTGACTACATCAGAAGGTGACGACAGGACGAGAAGAACAAAAGCATGGAAAAATGGAAGCAATGAAGAGAAAATGAGAATTGAAAAAACTTTTAATTGAAAAGAATGTTAGTTGAAGAAAATGTTTAATTGAAAAAAATGTTAATAGAGAAAACGTTCATACTCACCTCACCGTTCGGATCTGTAAGTGACTAAGAAAATCTCCGATGTATTATGATACCCGGTGCTGGGTGTTACGGTTCAGTGAGCACATAGAAGGAAGGGGGCGGGGTAGGAGGAAGCGCCTCATACTTCACTAGTACATCCACTGTGATTGCTCAGATACCCTTACCAGACCAGTTACCGTCCTCCTAGGTGGGATATATAACTAGGTGGGACATGTAACCAAATGGGACATATAACCAGGTGGGACATATAACTAGGTGGTAGAGCCATGCGATAAGGCGACCAACTACTATCCATACTCAGTGTTTCTTCACGAATCTCACCACGAACCCAGGAACGTTTCTTCCACTTGAACTATGAACAAAAGCAATTATCAATTCGGGAGTCACAGCAGCCTAGTGGTTAGAGGCTTGCCTGTGGGCCCACTGGTCATGGGTTCGAATCCCAGGTCGACGCGGCCTAAACATTGGTACCAAGAAATGCCTTGGGAAGTAAAGGCAGCCGATATGATACTGACCATATCACCCTCTGAGTGCCGACTTGTCTTAGTTTAGTTTAGTGTAGTTTAGTCTAGTTTAGTTTAGTTTAGTCGACGGATCAACATCACGGCACACGGGTGTAACCCATACGTGCTCCGTTCTACTCCTAACTCAAGCCTGAGTCCGGAGAATCTCAGCTCAATGCACGAACTCCGTAGCACCGGCGAAGATCCTGAAATACTTTGGGTAGATTTTTAACTCGAAATTTTGTCCGGGCAGTGCCGTTAGGCTAATCTTTTTCGATTTCCAATAGGCGATTTTTTTACGTGCGTAAAAATACACACGGGCGTCCGATTTCACTACCCAGAGACCAGGGGAAATTTTGTTACTATTACTAGAAGTCCACGTGAAAATATCCCGGGTCTCACCGGGGCTTGAACCGGGGCCTCCAGCACTCGAGGCGGTCACCATACCACGAGACCACTCATTTCCCCCCCCCCCCCCAAAGTGCGGACTGGTCTTTAATAATATGGATCTAGTAATATATGCCCAGTAGCCTAAGGGTGAA
Source organism: Cepaea hortensis (assembly GCA_963921405.1). Lineage (NCBI taxonomy): Eukaryota > Metazoa > Mollusca > Gastropoda > Stylommatophora > Helicidae > Cepaea > Cepaea hortensis. The sequence continues at coordinate 88,719,015 of OY992886.1, forward strand.
CAAAAGGGCCCATTATATTTTAATCAGAAAGTCGCATAAAGGTCTTTAGTATGTGAGTATGCTAGAATCATAGGTTACAAGTGGCCAGACAGCAACAAGAGATGCAGGAACAGCAATATGTTACAGTGAACTGAGCTGGAAACGGAGTTTTACGGATCTGCTACGGTCAACATTTAATGTGGAGACGGCACTTGATTTTTTGACTGGCTTGTATAAAGACAGCTCTGACACGTGAATCCAACATTTTATATTACCGTCTTACGATGCATACATATTCAATACGAGCGCTGACGCGCGACAAAAATTGTTCCCTTGAGATTGTATGATTCAATTTTTTAATGTATTTTAATGAAGAATGATGGGGTAAACACGATAAGCAGCTGTAACAGCAGGATAATAATCTAACATGGAGAAACGAGTAATTCAAACAGAAGGGAACGAAAGAGATACTCAGCTGCGTTAACAATCATTAAATAATTTTATTTTGTGTTGTTTTTGTTTTAAGTAAACGACACTTTTCTTCTTTAGTCCGAAATGTTTGCTTTGGGCGAAAATTCGGTGTGCCTGTTGAGAGATTCGGTGAGCAGAGCTGTGTAATTTACGTTATTCGACCGACACATCCGACTTCTTCGGGCGTGTGTTGACCGGGGTAACCTTCCCGGATGGGCACTTGTCTATGCCTGTAGACGTACCGGGTATTTAGTTTCACATTGTTGCGTGTCCTTTGCATGCCGTTGCGTTCAACCCCAGGCCGAGTTACTAGGCAAGCTTGCGTTCAGTTGTTTGCCAATGCTTTCTGAACTATGAAGTCCAACTGATCCATTTAGGGAATGAACCCCATACAGACAGACAGACAGACAGACAGACAGACAGACAGACAGACAGACAGACAGACAGACAGACAGACAGACAGACAGACAGACAGACAGACAGACAGACGGACGGACGGACGGACGGACGGACGGACGGACGGACGGACGGACGGACGGACGGACGGACAGACAGACAGACAGACAGACAGACGGACAGACGGACGGACGGACGGACGGACGGACGGACGGACAGACAGACAGACAGACAGACAGACAGACAGACAGACAGACAGACGGACGGACGGACAGACGCACGGACGGACAGACAGACAGACAGACAGACAACGACAGACAGACAGAAAGAAAGAAAGAAAGAAAGAAAGAAAGAAAGAAAGAAAGAAAGAAAGAAAGAAAGAAAGAAAGAAAGAAAGAAAATAGTGGCTTGTTCACAATATGAGACATAAGGAAAGAAGTAAAGCAGTCCCCCCCCCCCACCTCCCCTCACCCTCCACACACACACACACACACACACACACACACACACACAAGTGGACACAGGGCCATAGAGGGCGCTAGACGTGCACGGAGCTGAAGAGAATGGCTGAGAATCGCAGGACAGTACAATAGGCAGATAAGCTGAGACACATCTAATGGCCGTGGTAATGTGCTTTCAGGGGGGAAACGGACAGATTTACATGGACGGACACAAAGACAGTCCGTCAAGAAACACGTGAAAGCCGTAAATTGATTACAGAAATTAGATGTAGACTTTCAAGACCTTTTTCGGCATGTTATGAGTAGAAATACACCTGAAAACTAAGCTACAACTTGCAAAATTTATGGGAAAAAAGCAAACGGAAGGCAACGAGATACATACCAGGATGGCTAGACCATATGGCATGATGGCGAGAAGAACACAGGCCTCATCCAAGACTCTTGGTAATTGTGTGAGATGGAAAGTGCTTATGGCACATGATGATGATGATGATGATGGGATAGTGGATTACAGAAGCCTTCTCTGAGCTTATTAATACGATAATCATGATAGTGGTGATGAAGCTAGGATAATTTGTGCGGACTACAGGAAGTAGCGAACAAATACACCACTCCTTGATCGTTTTTTATTAAAGAACTCGGGACCCTCGCACGTTTTACCTGTGTGTGTGCGTGCGTGCGTGCGTGCGTGCGTGTGTGTGCGCGCGCGCGCGCGTGCGTGCGTGTGTGTGCGCGCGCGCGCGCGTGCGAAAGAGAGAGAGAGAGAGAGAGAGAGAGAGAGCAAACGAACGAACTTTGTTTTCAAAGAGTCACAAATTGGTCACGCAGTGCCGTCTTACGTTCGACCCTTTCAACAACTCATCTTTCGCTCATAAATTATCTATTCTGCGTGCTATATTTACATTTTTTTAAAAATATTGTCAAATGAATTTTGTGAATATAAACAATGCACATTGCTATATTTTGAGACAGACAGACAGGTAGGCATACACACCACACACTCACCCATGCATACACACATACAAATACACCTATATACACTCATCATTTACACAACCCCTCACAGTTATACACCTATTAAATAACACAGAAACATACACTCCCACACACACATATATCCATACACAATCACATACATAACATTCATCCATCCATCCATACACAAACATAGACTGACAAAACATACTCTCTCTCTCTCTCTCTCTCTCTCTCTCTCTCTCTCTCTCTCTCTCTCTCTCTCTCTCTCTCTCTCTCTCTCTCTCTCTCTCTCTCTCTCTTCTTCTTCTTCCTCCCACCCTGACACGTAACACTAAATTATCCAGCATAATGACATTCGCACAAGGCTAAAATCGCAGACCGTCCAGTTTGGCAGAACGAATCATACAAACAAGGCAGGCTGTGCCGACGCTATACAATAATACTACATACGTGCAATACTAACATGAAACAGAAAATGACAAAGTGACAAACTGACAGGAACCATCTGGTTAAAAACAACATCCCTGTGCCAGGACAGTCTAGATTAATTGTGATGCAGGAAACCGAATCTGGACCAGCTGGGGCTAAAGGATGCGGCGCAGACGGTAAGTGGACACATCTCGGAACATAGTGTTACTACGAGGGCTATTCCAAAATCAACCACCGATTGACTGGTAAAAATAAACCGGTTGCCATAGAGACAACGTGCACTGCTTGTATCATTCAGTAGTATTTTAGCTCACTACACATCAACTTGCATTTGTCGCATTGTTAAGTGGTCCACGAATCGTGAACAAATAACTATGGACACTGGTACTGTCTTTTCCCGCCAGCTGTGAAATTCGTGATGTGATTGTTTTTTTCAAGCAGAAGGTCAAAATGCGGCCAAGATTCATCGTCGATTGTGTCGTGTGTGCGGTGATGACGTTATGAGTGACAGTTCTGTGAGTGATTGGTGCAGGAAATTATGAGTTGGGCGTAAAAATGTGCACGATGAGGGTGGACATGGCCACGTGGCATAATCGCTCTGGTGATCGATTGAGATGGCAACTATGGCCGCGCGTGCTTATCAGCTTCCCACACGATTCTTCTTCTTCTTCAGTGTTCCGAGCCATTGAGGTTCTTTGCTGAAGATACAATCCGTCTCCATTCGTCTCTCTGGTTGACCTTCTCTTGCCAGTCGGTGATTCCAAGTGCTTGTAGGTCTGTATATATATTATCTCTCCACCGTCTTCTTGGTCTACCTCGGGGTCTACGGTCATTTATTTCCTAAGTGTAAATATTATGTTATCAACACACACACACACACACACGTGCGCGCGTCGCTTAAAAGTCGACAGGGTCGACTTCATTGCACAGGGCTTTATACTATTTGGCTCAGTCTCTGCAGTGAACTGCGGAAAGCGTTGCACAAAGCAGGAACTCCGTAGCTCCAGCGACGACCCCCAGGAGTCTCAGGGGTAAAATGCACTCTTTAACCGAAGGATGCAGCCCGGTATCAAACCCACAACCTTTGGAGCCCGAGTCAGACGGCTTGGCCACTTCGCCACGGAGCATCCCACTAACAAATACATCTACATACACACATCATTTACACAACCCCTCTAAGTTATACACCCACTAAATAACACAGAAACACACACTCCCCCACACACATATATCCATACACAATCACATACATTGTCATTACTTCCATCCATCCATCCATCATTCATACACAAACACATGCTGACAAAACTAACACTAGCTCTCTCTCTCTCTCTCTCTCTCTCTCTCTCTCTCTCTCTCTCTCTCTCTCTCTATCTATCTATCTCCCCTTCTTCTTCTTCCCCCCACTCCCGACACGTAACACTACATTATCCTGCATTATGACTAACACACACCGGGGGATGAGCGGTCTCGAGGTATGGTGTCCGCCTCGAGTGCTGGAGATCCCGGGTTCAGGCCCCGGTGAGGCCTGGGATTTATTTTAAAAATCCACCTGGACTTCCAGTAATAAAATTTCCCCTGGTCTCTGGGTAGTGAGATCGGACGCCCGTGTGTATTGTTGCGCACGTAAAAAACCCCTTGGCAGTTGGAAATCGAAAAAGAGTAGCCTAACGGCGCTGCCGGGGCAAAATTTCGAGTTAAAAATCTACCCAAAGTATTTCAAGAACCTCGCCGATGCAACGGAGTTCGTGCATTTAGCTGAGTTTCTCCGGACTCCGGTTTAAGTTAGGAGGAAAACGGAGCACTTATGGGTTAAACCGTGTGCCGTGATGTTGATCCAACGACTAAACGACTAACGCACACAAACTGACATACCGCTAAACTAGCATCCCACACGCCATTACCAACTAGCACGCTTGCCTGCCGGCCCAGTGGTCACGAGTTCGAATCCCAATCGAGGCAATTTTTTTTTCTTTAATTGACCTGGGCTCCCGGCGCAACAATAGAGCGCCCATTGGTCTATGAATGAATCAACAGACAATACATGAGAAGAAGACAGTAAAGCATGTAGACATGTAATACAATACACATGTAATACAGGAGACATGTAATACAGTACACATTTAATAGAGTAATCATGTAATACATTCACATGTAATACAGTACACATGTAATAGTAATACACAGTAGAAATGTAATAACAGATGATGGTAGACGTGAAAACGAAATCACAAAGAGAATAGGAATGGCCAAAAATGCTTTCAGCAGCATGAAATCAGTATTAACATCTAGAGATATTAACAACGCATTACAAATAAGAATTGTGAAATGCTACGTATATTCAACACTACTGTATGGCTCGGAAGCCTGGACATTGAACAAGCAACTAGAAAGTCGCATAGAAGCCCTGGAGATGTGGATATACAGAAGCAAATATCGCATTTCATGGGGGTAGGGGGGAGGAACAATCAAATACAAAAGTTCTAGAAAAATTGGAAATTGCCCCAGAGATGTGGACATTCAGAAGAATATATCGGATTTCATGGAAACAAAAACAATCAAATACAGAGGTTCTAGAAAAACTGGGAATGAAAAGAGATGATGAAAGTAATAAAAAAGAGGCAAGTTAAATATATCGACCATGTTAAAATACACAACACTCTTATGAAAACCATGTTGGAGGACACGGTTGAGGGCAAGCGAGCAAGAGGTATACAACGATACAAGTGGGAAGTTAACATCAAGAGAAGGACGACCATCAATCTGACAGAATGCACCGTTAGGACGAGAGACAAGACAGTGTTGGAGATCCACTGCAGTCAACTTTCATTGTGGAGACGGCACCTGATTGATTGAGACGGTAAGCTTGACTAGAACACGATCACGGTAACAAAATGGACGTTGCGGCCAAAACCTTCGTCAGCACAGAAACAACAAACACACATCGATTGGTTCATGACAACATGGGGCTAGCTATATACAACAAAACAAAACAAACAACAACACACACAAAAACAACAGCTATATACCCACTATGCTTCAAGGCTTGCAAAAGAGTCTTTTACCATATTTGTACACAGCAGATACTGAACTGGTCGTAATTAAGCGTCTCTATTCTCCGCTCACTATAATCACCAGAACCCGTTTTCCATTCCACGAAATGCCATTTATGGACTTGAAATTCTTGGGAACTCCCATTATTCATAGTCATTTACGATAATGAGAACGAGCCTTTTTTATTCAGGCCGGAAGCACATCGGCTGTCCAGGCATATGCCACCGTTTATATAGGAAATCGGGGTCTACAAGCTTTGCTTTGAATATCTTACCCTCGATCAGATGGCATGCGGTAATAAACACAAACCCATGACAAGGAACAAACACAAAGTACAGGGTGTTCGTAAAGTCTGGACAAATGGGTAATATCATTTGTAATGCAAATGTTGTTGCGTTTCACAAAACTTTCGTGAACTTGATGCAATAAATCCACATTGCCTTCAATTTTGGTACATTCACTCCTTATTCGTTGAGTCAAGCGTATTAGATTTGTGAATTAACTGAAAAATATCCAATTATCCTATGTGTCCAGACTTTACGGACACCCTGTATAATTGGGAAGATCAACATAAGGAAAGATACACAGAAGCGAGCGAATGTTTCGTTCAGTCTTTATCAACGGAAACTAAACATCAAAACAAGAATATTTATCTAGGAAACCGAAGTATCGCAAAAAGTAATCCACGTGCCTGAACGAACAAGAAAACTATAAGTTCGGAAAACGGAAGTGCGGAAGGCGGAGCGAGATAGAGGTGTTAAAAAACAAAACAAAACAACGGAATAAAATATATTTTTATAGTGCATAAGAGTAAAGTTAAAGTCCCTTTAACATGCCAATGGAGCATTAGGCACCCTGTGATAAACCCATATTTGTATAGACCACTCGGTGGGTATCACACCGAACGTCTTTACTTCCCAAAACACTTTCTGGTACAAATGTTAGGTTGGATCAGCTTTTTAAGATTCAAAACTGCCCCGATGCGGATCGACCTCCAGACCACCGACTGGTACGGCGGGCGAGCGTATAGCCGCTACACTACCATAGCTTCCTTTAGAATACATGCACGTGGAACAGGGATGGGGCAGTCAGTTCGATGTTCGACACCAGACGATAGGTGGCTACAACCCAAGCGGGTGTAGGTCAGGATTGAATGTTACGATCATACTTTACTGTGTAACCGGAGGGTCTGGAGTGTCAGGCATTGGTAGTACCCACTGGTCCAAGCTGGACATCCAGCTCACGCCTGTGGCTCCTAGTAGCTGCCAGCATGCGACAGCGGTCACCCCCCCCCCCCCCCCAGGCAACAGCGGTGACAGACTAACTAAACCAGGCGTGGGTAGCCGATTTGGTGTCAAACCAGTCGGTGAACTAGGGTATGCCTACCCAGCATGTGAAGACAGGATTCGGCAGACTGCGCGGAAGAAAATATTTGATGATTCAACGGGCAAGACTGCGTTTAACTGCAAAGCGTTGTGGCACGTAATGAGCACGGCAAGGCACGTAGAGCGCCCTAGTCATCCACTGCACCTGTATTGTCTCCAGTCGTCTTGACTTGTCTTGCCACTGGACTCAGATGGACTCAGGCGAACGAACGAACGAACGAACAAACTTTATTTTCAAAGGGTTAAGAATTGGGCACGCAGGCCCGTCTAACATTCTGCCCTTCTATCACTCTCTTTCATACATTATTTCATTCACACATCATTCAAGGCTAACAGAGAACAACAACAATATAAAGGATATGCATTATAAAGGCATGGGCGAGACAGTGAGGTCGACAAATTGCGCAACTCTTCCTCACTTTAATCCAATTCATTGCGCAAGTCATTCTTCATGGAATTCATCATGAAACCTGGGAGACTGCTGCCAAAGACCGAAATTCGTGGCGCACATCATTACGCATGGGTGCAATCACTTGTGAAGCAACCAGGACTGCAAGAGCAGTGAAGAAAAGGCGGGACAAAAAATTACCACTGCAGGAGATCCTCCTCCTGGAGCGTCAAGCATTCTCTGTCCACATTGTCCAAGAATATTTCGAGCCAAAATAGGCCTTATGAGCCATCTTAGAACCCACGGCTGCATACTCTCAACCCCACTGGGTGAAATGAATGGTCATCATCATTCTTGATGGACAAACAACATAACATACTGTGTAACCCAACTGAGTGCTACTTGTTTCCATGGATCCTCGTGAAATGGTACTTGTCTCTTGCAGAACGTCGACTTCTCGTTCAAATAGCAATGGCAAACGTAAAATTGTCTAGAAAAACAACGCGGGGTTGATCACTTTCTGCATAGGACATGAAACTGTGTTAATGCTGTGCTTTCTCCTGCAGCCTGGTTATCCTTCCCCCCCCCCCCCCACACACACCAAACAACAAGTGGTTTCAATTCCTTACGTTACACGTTCGCCTGTCTACGCAGACAGTCGTCTGGGTTCAATTCCCAGCAGAGGCAGGACTTTGTTTTTTCCCGCCGGGTACGGTACGGCTGTGAAGTCTACCCAACCTCATAAACATTGGTACCTGGTGCTGCTGTTTGTTGCACAATAATAATTACTCTTTAGGATGACGTTAATCAGCGCGCATTTTGGTAAATCCAAAACACACTCCCCATTAACTGGTGTAGCGCCGGTTCCAATTTGGCCTTTGGCTGCAAAGAACACTGGCAAGTCAAATCTTGGGTACCGGGAGGGCTTGTGATATTTATAGAAACCGATTTCTCGGTAGCTTGTTCTTGTCAATTCTATTCTTGGTTCTGAGCAACACAACATACATCATTGTTGGTTTTGGTTCTGGTCGCAGTGCCGTTAAAATATTCATTGTGTTACCCTTTCTTTTACAGTGGTTCTTAAACAACTGGTTTCACCACAGACCGGGGCGACCTTAAATATCCATCTTGTTACTATTTCTCTGATAACGGTTCCTAAACTGTCAGTGTCTCCACATATTAAGGCGCCGTTACATATCCATTAAGCTACCATTCATTCTGACAGCGGTTCCTTAAAGGTTCGCTACACCACCATTATTCACAGCAGCGTTAAAGATTCATCTTTTTTTGCCATAGCTCAGACAGCGGTTCTTAAAGAGTTCGCTTTATCATAGATAGAAGTGGTGTGTAAATATTCATCTGATTACCATGTCTCTGACAGTGGTTCCTACATGGTTGGTATTACCGCAGATCACAATGGCGTTAAATATCCATCTTGCTGCAATTTTTCTTTCAGCGATTCCTAAACGGTTTGTTTTATCATAGACAGAAGTGGTATTTAATCTTAAATCTTCGTCTACTTACCATATTTCTGACAGTGGATCCTACACGATTGGTATTATGGCAGATCGCAGTGGCGTTAAATATTTACCTCATTGCGCTTTTTCTGACAGCTGGTTTTGGCGCGGATCGCAGTGGTGTTAGATATTTATCCCGTAACCATTTCTCTGACACGGCTGGTGTTATCAAACATCACAAAGGCGTTAAATATTCACCTCTGTGCCATTTTTATGGCAGTGGGTCCGACACGACTGGTGTTACCACAGATCACAAAGGTGTTAAACAGTCATCTCTTTACCACTTTTATGACAGCGCACTGGAAGTTTAAGAGTAGCGCGCACTTATCCTTTTGGCCAGGTTGACAGCCGGTGTGATGCTAGCAAACTTGAATCCACTCAGACTGTGCGACCTCATGCAACACGGTCTGAGACACACCTCTCTGGGAGAAGTTATCTCCTTATTCCCCAGCCTCCACAATTTATTTTATTCTGATCTGTTAGGTTAGTCATTAGTGGCGGTTCCAACGTTACGGCAAAGAGCCACCCCATAATACTCTGTTCCTGTGCCAGTGAATATCACATAAAATGCTCCGCACTGCCCCATGTGAAAAGTGGAACAGACAGCAGTCCCGACAAACCAACAACACGCACAGGCATACATGCATGAAGGTGCTGCCAGAATACCAACACAACAGTCCGACAGCGACTAGAAAATCAGCAGTTGCACACGCATTTTGATCTGTGGACACAGCTTTAGGATTAGTTCTCGAATCCGCCTTCCAATTCTTTACCTACTTTCTGCCTTTACGCTTGTGTGAAGTTCTTACTTGCTTTCCAGCTACCGAAGTTAGTTCACGCTATTGATCCAGGGCTGCGAATGAACTGATTCTCTGTATAAACATAGGCAAACTCTTCGACAGACATTTCTAGAATGTTCTTGGGTATAACTCGTATTTGATGTGTTGCTTGGTGTCTAAGATGTATCATTCGTCTGACGTTATTAGTGTCTTCAAACAGTCGTCTCTGTTGAATGTACACATAGCTGGTTTACACTGAATTCTGTGAATGTTTGTTCTGGAAGAGATAGGCACTACCTTCTTTCGTCTAGCTATTGACACTTCGTTTTGAGACAGTATTAGCGTGCTAAGACTTGCTATAAGAATTGAGTCTTTCTTATTTTAATCTTCTTTGCATATCTCTCTCTCTCTCTCTCTCTCTCTCTCTCTCTCTCTCTCTCTCTCTCTCTCTCTCTCTCTCTCTCTCTCTCTCTCTCCCTCCCTCTCGTTAAATATAACGCAAGATACAGCAAACGCATAAATATAATTTACATATTCCCAAGCCCGTAATAGACTTATGCATAAAACGCTGAGACGGACTTATGCAAAACAAGCTTAGAGTACTCCGCAGCGTAATTGTGGAACATTATTCCGCAGGAAATCGAACAACAGACCATCTCTTATCCATAAAATAGCAGCTATGTGAACAATATCGTAGTGCAGATAACACGCATCTTTAAAATTAGTTCGAAACATTCTTCTACATTCTGCTCAGGTTTATTTCCCTCAGCCTTATAATAATAATTAGTATTACTTCTTCTCGTTTTTAGTTCACGCCCCTGTGGCGTTGGTGATCACGTCTGTCCACAGCTTTCTATCCTGTGTGTAGCCTATCATGTCTGAACCCGATGTCCCTCCATGCCATGATATCTAACTGTCCGGCATCTTCTCTCTTGGCCTCTCCCTGCCCCCCCCCCCTCTCCAACATTTCCGATATCCCTTCTCATGATGTGCCCAAAGAATGTGGTCGTTCGCTCGCTTGAACTCAAGAGTAGTCCATACACGCGCTACTACTTATAGTGCACTGGGCTGATTTTTGCGTGTGGTTTAACTTTTCCTATTACCTGTGTCCCTCGTCATCAGGCGAACCCACTCCGACTTCATAGGTACTGGTAATTTACGTCCCCAAGACAAGGACAAGAAGTCAACATTTAAGTTCAACTGGCCGGTGTAGGGGCTGAATCCGCTAGCTCAGCATCAGCAAACTGGACATTTAAGAGCGGCTACTCATATCCATTCGGCCATGCCGGCCCCTGCTGTCTTCTTCTGCTGCGAGTAACTAGTTCTTTCAATATATTACTACTCTTGTTGCATCAACGTCAGGATAATGAGGGGAGGAAGAATGAAATAATCCATGGAATTGTAGAAATTCAAAGGGCAGAATGTTATAAGACAGACCAGAGTTTCCAATTCTTAACCCCATGATAATAAAGTTCGTTCCTTCTTTCTATCACTGCCTGCCTACCTACCTACTTCGCTATCTACCTACCTGCATAAATCCACCCATCCACCAGCACTCTCTACATAAATCCACCCATCCACCAGCACTCTCTACATAAATCCACCCATCCAGAGAACTGTCGAAATGTGGAGTTATTCCTGCGGCTGCGATGAGAACGACCTTCTGCAGAGAAGCTGATGATGATGATCATGATCATGATGATGATGATGATATTATTTGGAATGTACCTTACGAGTCAATTTCAGAAACGGGGGTATATCATTGTGACATATGATGAAAATGATAGACGGGGGTCAAATAGCATGAAATCTACAGCTCTCATTGGGATTAAAAGATACTGTTGCAGAGTGTCTGAGTCCACAGAGACACTAGAACATCAGACCCAGAAATTACCGGAGCCGAAAAAGGTAAGGTGGTGGACGTTACATTATATCAGCCAATTAGTGCCGTTTGGTGGAGAAAATCTGGGCCCAGCATTATATTTCCGAAATGTCATGACGTTTTGGAGACGGAGTTATTTACCGAGTCTGCCAGTCAGTTTAGCCGTCAGTTCGTTTGCATGAATGCTTTCACACAAGCGTTATCTGTGTATGTGTGTGCGTGTGTTTTACATACGTGCATATGTAGATACATACATTCATCAATTATATTTTCATACCAACAACACTTGTGTAACGTAAAGCAAAATATTACTGTCACATCAACAACTATTGTGTAACACAGCACTATATTACTGTCACACCATCAACTAGTGTGTACCACAGCACAAAATTACCGTCATACCATCAACGATGTGTACCACAACACAATATTACCGTCATACAATCAACCATGTGTATCACAGCACGATATTACTGTCATATCATCAACCGTTGTGAACCACAGCACGATATTACTGTCACATCATCAAATGTGTACCACAGCACAAACTTACTGTCACATCATCAACCGTTGTGTACCACAGCACAGTACTACTGTCACATCACCAAACAACTGTGTAACACAGCAAGCACCACACTATTACTATCACATAACCAAACATCATGTAACAACGCGATACTGTTGTCACACCACCAACCACTATGTAATACAGCACAACATTACTGCCACATTAACGACCGTTGCCATAGTATTTCCACCCGGAAGCTATCAGTGGGGGAGTCAACTGACGGAAACTGTCAACACCAAATATCACAACCTTTGCCCTTTTGCCAGTTCGCCCGGTGTATTACTGCTAAATCCCCCATCATTAAACTTTCATGGCATTCATTGGTCCGGTGTCGGGCATTCGTTAGTTTTGTGTCGTGTTGAATCGTTGAACCGCGCTGATTTGTTCGTATGGCAGCGCTGTTATAATCTACTGAGAGGGGAAGGGATTCACAAGACAGGGTACACCACTAGTCATCTTAGCCTACGGGAGGAGGCGGCGGTGGTGTAGTGGCTAGACACTTGCCTACCATCCTGTTGGTCTGTAACGGGTTCAATAATCGGGACGGGTTTGACTATTTAAAAACTGATCTGGACCACTAGGTCCAGCAAATGTCTTGGGAAATAAAGGCTGCCGGCGTGAGACTGACCACATCACGCACAGAGCGCCCATTGGTCTATACAAAACATGCCATGAAAGTTTAATGATAGGATTGTACCAGCAATATCATACAAAATCACCCCGTAAGCCCAATGAGGCTCAAAGCATGTCGCTTGAAGTCGCTAAAAAGTCGACAGGGTCCACTTCATTGCATCGGGTTTATCCCATATGGCTCAGTCTCTTTCCGCAGCGCGGGCTGCCGAAAGCGTCGCACAAAACACGAACTCTGTAGCTCCAGCGACGACCCCCAGAAGTCTCCGAAAAATGCACTGGTGAACCGAAGGACGCGGCCCGGATTCGAACCCACAACCTTCGGAGCCCGTGTCAGACGACTTGAGCACTTCGCCACGAAGACTCCCGTCAAAGCATGTAAAAGGCTCCGTCACTTTAACCATCTATCCTGGCCGGTTCACCTGCGATTGTAGGTTGTAGATTATTACGCCGTAATAAGGTTACCAGTCAATAGCATGCCACAACAAGCAATGATGTACAGACCAGAGGGAAACAGAGGAAGAGGTCGACCACGTAAACGTTGGACGGAGGGAATAGCAGAGTCCATGGGAATATCGATATATGAAGCCCATAATCGGGCACCCTCACGAAGTTTATACTTCACCTCGACACCGCAAGGTACAAGAGGAACATGATGAGATGAGAGGAGAATCTGTTTATATTCCTACAAGACACAACATTGTAGATATAGACAAACGTCATGGGAACGATAAAAGAAGAGGAAGATTTTTATATGCACTTTTAACTCTTTATCTATTGAAAGGCATATACCATACGCTAACAGCTCGTTTGGTTTTATTTTTCTCCAAGAATAGCTCAAACGTTGAAACCTGTAGCACTAGTGGCTAAATTTTACGTTTTCTATACAAAATGTTTCCCTGTTTGGCTAACGTTTTACCCAGGTGCTAGACGGCCTTGGATTGACCTTAGATACCACCCCCTTTCTCCACAAAAGCTAATAAATTGCACGTCACAAAGTAAATAACCCCCATAGCTATACAAACACGAAAGAATTCCACTTTTCTGTGGGATCTAAACCCAGGACCACCGATAAGCCATTACGCCAGCTGCAATGTTAACGACGGAACATGCGCGCGCGCGTGCGTGCGTTTATGTGTGTGTGTGTGGGGGGGGGGGGGTTGTTTTTTTCCGAATGGGAAAAAAATGACAAGCTCGGAAGATGAAAAATAAAAAAGGGCGAACGTTTCGATCGAAGTCTTTATCAACGGAACTACAAGATAAAAACAAAACTACAAAATATATGAAATATGAACAACGCAGTGAGACACTTCCCGTAACTAACTAACTAACTAACTCTCTCTCTCTCTCTCTCTCTCTCTCTCTCTCTCTCTCTCTCTCTCTCTCTCTCTCTCTCTCTCTGCGCGAGCGCTCGCGCTTGCGCAAGCGTGTGTGTGGCGCGCCAGATAATAATATCAAAATAAATTATATAAAAACATTAGTGGTTACCGCTTGCCATGCAGACTGTACAGCGTTAGTCGCTGCTACATGTGCCCATCGTATGACCCGGCTGTAGTCTGTAGAGTACCGTCTAGATCCCGGTTCGGTTCCAATTAGGCATGCGCCCTTGGCCAGCAAGAGCCTACCTACCTGGCGTTGGATATCCCGTCCCTTGATTACGTTCAACAACAATAATCCACGTTCTTTGTGGCGGGAAAGTGGGGATTAGGTTGCCTCTATAGCTTTCACCTTGACCTAAAACACACTGCATACGACTTCCGCACCAAAATGTTAATGAAACCCGCTTTGTGAATCATCTTTCATTTCACCACAGGCCATATGTGTGTGATATTCAGAAACAAAAGGTGTATTTTTAATGACTGCAGTTTTTTTTTTTTTTTTTAGTTTTTTAGTTTTAGTCGATGGATCAACATCACGGCACACGGGTGCAACCCATAAGTGCTCCGTTCTCCTCCTAACTCAAACCTGAGTCTGGAGAAACTCAGCTCAGTGCACGAACTCCGTAGCACCGGCGAGGATCCTGAAATACTTTGGGTAGATTTTTAACTCGAAATTTTGCCCGGGTAGCGCCATTAGGCTACTCATTTTCGATTTCCAAATGCCACGGGATTTTTTACGTGCGCAACAATACACACGGGCGTCCGATCTCACTACGCAAGACCATGGGAAATTTTATTATTATAAGTCCACGAGAAAAAATCCCGGTCATCACCGGGGCTTGAACCCGGGGCCTCCAGCACTCGAGGCGGACACCATACCTCGAGACCACGCAGCCCCTGACTGCAGTGTTTGAAAATATTGCCGGTCCAAGTTTTGCATTTACCTATTATGTTGCATGAACCAGAGGAGCGGCTGGCCGAGTGGCTACAACGCCGGACTCCCCTTTGGGAGACCTGGGCTCGATCCCTCGGTAAGGTGTGGGATTTTTTTTCCTTAATTCCTCAGGCTCAAAGACCCCTCTGCCATCCACCGCAAGGTACTATATTGGCAGTAAATGACAGTTTTTGACAGTTGCATGAACTTTACAGAGGGTGAATACAACAATTGGACCGGCAGTATTTTCAAACACTGCACAGTCATAAAAATGCACCCTATATCAATTGTAAAGGTGGGTCGGGGTAGGATGTGTATCTCCGTGGCGAAGTGGGTAAGTTGCTTGCCTCTCGCTCTGAAAGTTGTGAGTTCGATTCCGGAACCTTCATTCTGTTCGCGAGTGCAGTTTTCTCGGACACTCCGGGGGTCGTCGCTGGAGCTACGGGGTTTGTGCTCCGTGCGATGCTTTTGGCAGGCCGCCATGTGGAAAGAGATCGAGCGATATGAGATAAAACCCGGCTCAATGAAGACGAACCTGGCGCCTCTAAACCTCTTTAAACTGTATCAACTGCTGGGGAACTCACGAGGCCACTGACAATAGCCTGAGAAATAAATTCACGGTTATTGATCGACGTTCACAGAAGTAGAGGAAAGAAGCAGGCAAACCTCAGACCCGTCCGTCCAGATAATGAGGAAATCCATTGTGAACCCTACAAGTTAAAATCAACTTCCTCAATCCTGCCCGGATAGCCACGGGAACTTAACATGATTACGGGGAGGTTGGGTGTGGACAATGGCTGGAAAGTAACGGATCAAATATATTTGTCTGTGTTCTCGGAGGGAAAAAAAACTCCGTTCTTGTTTATTTATTTAGATCAGAGGCGGCTCTGGATTGGGACATGGGGTGCACTGGGTTGAAGGAAAGCGCGGATCGCACTGCATGACACCATTAAATGCGGAGCAGTCACGCCGCTACAATGGTTGTTTATATAATTTCTTCAGTGCGTCAGAAGAAACGTGTTTTCTCTTGCAGAAATCTTTGTAGACGGTTATAACAATAACAACTATGTTTTAAGCTCACCTTACATGCTACGAAAGCCGGCTCTGTGCGAAGGATTTACGAATGTAATTCATAATCCCGCATACAGCGTTCGAAACACAGCTGCGGGCAATTTGCAAGTAGACTTCTTTGTGTTGGTTTCCATACAATGATATGGTCGTACAGAAGGCAATGGAAACTACTGAACGCAATCTTGCCCAGGAATCGGTCAACAAATGCTGGAATTGACTCCTACGTCCTGTGTTGTTTATCCATCAAGAATGATGATGACCATTCATTTCATCCAGTGGGGTTGAAAGTATGGAGCCGTGAGTTCTAAGATGGCTGATAAGGCCTATTTTGGCTCGAAATGTTCTTTGACAATATGGGCAAAGAATGCTTGACGTTCTGGGAATCTAGGCTCAGATTAATAATCCTGTGACCGAGTCAGTCAAAATATTGAATATTAATTTGAAGATGATTTTTTATCCAAAAAGGGTAATGGCTTAAGTGTATATTCGGTGTGAAGAGAAGCCGAGAACTTATGGACTGGATGGTTGGATGTGGGGTGAGGTTAATCTGCCGGCTGTTCAATGCATAGAGAAGTGCCTTCCATTATATGCATCCCTTACATCAGGCCGGCCCCCCCCCCACCCACCCACACCCCCCACATACACACACACACACACAGAGGTAAGAGGGTGAGTTAATAAGTAAGTCACCAATGGCTGTAGAAAAATAACTAAATATGATAACAACTTGAAACCAGTTTATTTTTATACATACATTGTCCCTTTATCATGCTTCGCCACCTCATACGATCATTAGAGTCGTGGATCAGATCAGTGTTCCAGTCTCGACCAAGCCATGTAGCCAAGTCATCCACGTGTTTACTTCTCTGCCTTCACCTTGCTATTCTCCTAACATTCCCAACCCCAAAATTATTTAAAAGATATCCACATACTGCCTCTGCTGGATTCAGGACACTCTTCAGCTGCATTTTTACAAATCAACAAGCATGTTTCTGCATGGAAATACCAAATTAGCAGAATGACACACCATCCCACTGTCTAACGCAGTACTGTCGCTGATCTCTGGGTAACCCGACTGCACTTCACTTTAAATCTAACACATCTTCACTCGTACGAGCGATCAGGGGAATCAAAACAATGCACTCCCTTAGTGAATAAACACAGAAGCCACAAGCGATATGTTGCACGAATTGTTGCCTGGCATATGTCCCTGCATCTCGCCAGGTGAATTCTATATCAAATAGAGTGAATAAATGAATAATACTTAAGCTGAAACAAAATAACAACACATAATTACAGCCATTGTTAGAATGTGGAACACCCGGGAAGGTTAACTCGGTCAACAAATGCCCGCAGAAGTCGGATGTGTCGGCCTAACGGAGCAAGAACGCAGCTCTGCTGTAAACAGGCACAACGCAATCACATCCGAAAAAAAACTCCGGATGAACGCAGAAGAAGAAGAAGAAGAAGAATGTGGAACATCTGTTATCCCCATTGTAATTTCAAATTTAACACGAACTCGTTCTGCTTGCACAAACCCGACTGGAACCGCCTAATTGCTTAAGTCTCACTATATTTGGGCAATCGTTTATTGTTCCTCGAATACAGTATACCAAACGCTTTTTCTTTGTTCACGCTAAGGACATAGTTTATGAGGGAAAGTCTTATGAGCGCCCCCTTTTTAACTCGAGTGTAGTCCACACACGTGATACTACCACTAGTATTTGCTACTAACATGCGAGTGCACAGGGCTGATTCTGCGTGAGAGTTAGCTTTCTCTGTTACGTGTCCATCACCATCAGGTGAACCCACTCCGACTTCTAAGGCACTTGTAGTTTACGACCCCAAGTCAAGGCTGAAAAGACAACGTTTACATCTAAACGACCCATGTTTGGAAGGAAGCCATTATGCCGCGGTCAGAAGACACAGTTAAAAGGGCGCCATGCAATGAGACAATTATGCAGACTGACAGAGCATTACATACAACCGGAACTATAATATAGTACTGCGTGCCGATTGCGCTGGCGTGGTAGTAGCGTGTGCAACAAAACATTATGAAAGCTACTAGCCGTGATTACTGGCCTTCCAATAACGGCCTGAGCTCTTCAACATTCAGAGTTCACGCTGAATTCGCACGTTTCCGCAACTCTGACTTAACTCTGAACTCCCACGTTCCCCAATTATAATTTAACTCAACTTTGAACTCGCACGCCCCCAAACCCTGAGCCTCCTCTCAACACGCATGCTCCGCAACTCCCGACGTAATTCTGACTCACGTGTTCTTTAACTCTGGCTTAATTCTTACTCTGTCTTAAGTCTAATGCCACATTTTTTGGCTAACTCTGACCCGATCACGTGAATATTCTATGATTTTTTTTTTTTATTCGCATATCCCTTACAGGACATCGCTGTCAACAGCAGCATCTTTCAGCTGTCTGTTGATTTCTTTGCAAGATTACGCTCAGTAGTTTGCCATTGCTTTCTGAGCGGCCTGCTTAGTTATCCCGCAAGTCACCAGCGGGGGTCGAACCGCGACCAGCTCTCACCCACTACGAGACTCTGCGTGATAAACGGGATTACGGAGAAAGTGTTGTAACTCCTCGGCCAGAGAGACCGGCTCTATGATATTATGTTAAAAATTCCCCCCCCCCCCCCTTTTTGGCCCACAATAAAACGACGCCACTGCCTAGTTTATTATCCATAATCTTCTATTACACACTGAACTCCGGTCCAAATGTTCACTAACTAGCTTAACCCTGATCTTGCATCTCACCTAACCCCAGTTAAACAAGTCACCTCACGTTTCTAGTACCCACAACCCGAGATACCCAACAGCATGTTCCTGTCATTCCAATCCCAGCCATGTGTAGACAGCGGCAGGTAAGCTCACAAAGATCCATTCACGTCTAGGCGGCTAGGCTGGCTCCTACCTGAGCTCATACCTTTCTCTAGCCAGACCGGTATAGGCAACATCTCATCTGTTACACTCTCTGATGCCACCCCACCCCCACCCGATCTACCTTATTCGGCGTATCTGCTACATGCATTTCATGGATTCTATTATCTGCGACAATAGTTTGCTGTTCATCGTAGTTTTTATGTATTTCCTAGCATGCACACACACCATATGAGAGAGGCAGAGAGGGGGGAAAGAGAGGGAGGGGGAGAGAGAGGGAGGATATATATATATATATATATATATATATATATATATATATATATATATATATATATATATATATATATATATATATATATATATATATATATATATATAGAGAGAGAGAGAGAGAGAGAGAGAGAGAGAGAGAAAGAGAGAGAGAGAGAGAAAGAGAGAGAGAGAGAGAGAGAAAGAGAGAGAGAAAGAGAGCTTCGGCGCACTGATGGTTGGGTAAGGTGGTTCAGCTCCGGCACCGACATTAAGCTGAACTTAAACGTTGACATCTCGTTCAGAAAGCAATGGCAAACTACTGAAAGTAAACTTGCCTAGAAAATCAACGTGAGGTCAATGGCAACGTCCTGCAATGGACTATTCGCTATATAGAGAGATATAGAAACACAGAGAGAGATAGAGAGAGTGAGAGACAGAGAGAGTGATAGAGAGAGATAGAGAGACACACAGAGAGTGATAGAGAGAGATATAGAGAGAAACATATATAGAGATAGACAGAGAGAGATAAGGAGACAGAGAGAGATAGAGAGACAGGGAGAGAGTGACAGGGAGATAGAGAAAGATAGAGAGAGACAGAGATAGATGGAGATAGAGAGAGACAGAGAGGGTGAGAGAGATATAGAAAGAGAGAGAGAAAGAGAGAGACTGAAGATGAACATGGCAAAGTGTCTCTCAACTATTTCACTCGGCTCCCCTAAGCTAGTTCACTTCTCTTCCCCCCCCCCCCCCCAATCGTCGCTTCTCTCAACAACCACATTCTCCGTTTCTCTCAACTCTGCCACTCACCGTTTCGCTGAACCCATTTAATTTACCATCCGTTTCTCTCAACTGCCGGTCTCTGTGGCTAAGGGCTTGCGAACGCGGTTTGTGAGCCCGTATACCCGGGTTCGAAACACAGCGGTGCTGGTTTTTTCGAAAAAGGTATAGGGGCCGGTCGTTCAGAAAGCAATGGCAAACTACTGAACGTAACACTTGCCTAGTACATCAACAGCAACTGAAAATGCTGGTGTTGACTGCAACGTCCCGTAAGGGATACGCAACAAATTTTTTTCTCTCTCATCTCCGTAATTCTGGGTTCCTGTCAAATCTGGCATTCGCCATTCCTATCAACTCTTTTAATTGCTATTCACCATTTCACTTAACTCTATCATTCACTGTTACCCCATCAACACATTCTCAACCGTTTACCCCATTCACTATTTCTCAAAACTACATCCAACATACAACAGTCTCTCTAAACCCACGTAATTCCCTGACATACACGTCGCCCTACAGATTAAAACATGACAAGTGAGCAGCATTACTTCATCGCCTCCTTGGCGGGGCATCACACAGCACATAGCAACCAGAATGCCCACAAACGATACAGCAAGGGGCTTCCACGTATTATCTAGCATACCAGGCTGAGAATTTGGATAAGCTTGCAGGGGTCAGGCCAGGCCTGTGCTGTACATCTACGCAACTAGCAAACGTCCGTGCACATGTATTAGCGCCACTCAATTCTGAGATCCCCTTCCTTGTTGACTGGCACAGCTGTAGTTCTCTAGTGTTGTTTACTAACTGTTTTTAACACACACAAAACTGCTTATCCATCATACACTGATGAGCGTCTAAAAGGAAGTACTTTTAATGTATCGCTGTCATCGCCATTTTTTGCCCCGTGTCCGTGGAAAGAGACCGAGCCAGCTGGTGTGCAACCCAGTGCAATGAAGATATGAAGTAATATAGCCCGGGCGTGTAGATACAGCAACAGCAAATAGGTTTTAAGTTAACGCACTCTTCATTGTATTCAAACAACGGCCGAACCGAACCGCCAAACAACCCGCCCATTAGAATGTACTCTCTTCGTTAATTTACGCGCGACTATTTTTTGACTGCAGCAGAAAATGTGGTCGAAATTATAAGAGGGCTGTCGCTGTTATACTTCCGGTTCGCTGTCGGTGGAGTAGCAGAATCAGCCCCTACAACAATTTCAACGTTGAATTTTCGTTCAGAAAGCAATGGCAAGCTACTGATGACGGTAAAATATGCCTAAACAAGCCACTTGGGGTTAGGGTTGATCGGAACTCCCGCCAAAGGACGGCTGGGACAGTCACCGACCAATGAACGGTGTCTTCTCGTTGTCCTTTGTCTCTTTATCTAAACGAGTTAAACGGTGTAATGGTTGACTTCATTGCATCAGGTTTTATCCCATATGGATCGGTTTCTTCCCACATAGCGGTCTGCTGAACGCGTCTCACAAAGCACGAACTCCATAGCTCCAGCGACGACCCCCATGAGTCTTCGAGAAAATTACACTTATGAACCGATTAATGAAGTGCGGATTCGAATCCACAACCTTCGGAGATTGAGTCAGGCGGCTTAACCACTTCACCACGAAAGGTAGGTCACCATTAAAAAATATTAGCATGGAAAACAGAGAACATGTCTTCATCAGACAAAGAAGAAGAAGAAAACAAGTCACGGTGCTGGCACTACAATCACTGCGTTACGGCATAAAAAACAGAATTAACTATAAAATATGTGGCACGAAGGGGTTTCTAATGAAAACATTAAAAGTGTGATAGAAATTACAATAACAATGCCACTGTCTTGTAACCTGTAAATAATAAATATTATTGTTAAGGGTGTCAAAGAGTGTTAAGTACATGACATCACGGTGGCGAGAACACGATGAAGTCAAAAGAACAGTTTAAAGATGGCCGCCCCACTTTTGACATGCACCAAAGAGGAGCACCGTTCTGTTATACGTTTGTTTTTTAATCAGTGAAGGGGTGAAACCTATAGAAATTCATCGGCGAATGAAGGTTCAATATGGTGACGCATGCCTGTCAGTCCAACAAGTGTATAAGTGAAGTGTGGTTAACGAGAAGTGTATAAGTGAAGTGGGACGTTTCGACCCGCAATCAAATGCAAACGACGTGGACTTCTGAGTAAAGGTGTCCTTTCGCAACATGACAAAGCTCGACCCCCATACTGCCCTGCCCGTGCAACGGTTCAAGACCTCCACTATGAGTGTTTTCCACATCCCCCGTACTCGCCAGAACTAGCCCCAAGTGACTTCCACATGTTTGGACAACTCATAGAGTCATTTAAATGAAGAACCTTTCGGCCCGATTAAGAGGCACAGCTGGTGGCGCATAAGTGGTTGCACACGCACCAAGAGAATATTTTTCTACAGGAATCCAAGCACTTTATCCGCGCTGGATGACTTGCAGTAAGAACACAGGAAGGTATATCAGATAGGTTCACAGTCAATACAGGAGTGAGGCAGGGATGTGTGCTCTCTCCCCTGCTATTCAATATCTACATGGACAGAATTTCCAAAGAAGCAAGTCTCGACAGACCAGATTCAGAAAATTTAGAACTCTTTACTCCAGATGAAACAACTGACCCACAGGGAATAAATGAACTTCTATTTGCAGATGATCAGTGCCTGTTTTACAGCGATGAGGGCAGACTACAAAATCATATTACTAATCTGAGTTCAACCTGCAGCAGATACAATATGAGTATAAACACAGCCAAAACCGAAGTAATGCAAGTTAGCAGATCGCCAGGCCCACTAAATATACAGATAAATAACACACCTCTGAAACAAGTTAAAGAATTCAAATACCTTGGAAGTATGATCACAGAAGATGGCAGATTGGACAGAGAAATTGACATCAGATGTCAAAAAGCTAGTGCACTTACATATCAACTATCACCCTTACTGAAACATCCAAACATACCCATGTCCGCAAAACGACAGATAATAAACAGCATATTCACACCAACCCTATGCTACCAATCTCAAACCTGGACTTTATCCAAATTACACCTTCGCAAAATCAACACCTGCGAAATGAGATGCCTGAGGAGAGCTGCCAACTTAACAATCCGAGACCGAGTAAGAAATGCTACTATCAGACAGACTGTGGGATCAACACCTTGTGCCACATTTATTGACAGACAGAAGATCAAGTGGTTTGGCCATGTCATTAGAATGCAACATCAACAACTACCATCACTGGCCTTACATCAAAGATCATCTGCGACGAGACCACGAGGACGTCCAAGAAGAAAATGGATTGACGACATCAGAGACATTGTACAATCACACGGAATGACACTATCCAGTGCCGTCCACCGGGCGCTGGAACGCAAATTATTCCTCCCCACGTCGCTTGACGGCAGAAGTGGAAGATGATGATGATGATGATGATGATGATGATGATGACTTGCATTGTAAGCAGTGGTAACTACATCGGAAAATGATACATTTGTTCTTTACTAATTCAGAATATATTCACCGGAAGAAAAAAAACTTTACGGTTTTCATTTGAAGACCCCTCGAATGTTTAATATTTGGTTGTGTTATTTACATCTGCACAGCTTTACCAGAGTCTATAACGCATGTTATCTTTTTTTGTCTGTGAACACAACCAGCTATAACAAATGACTCTATAACATATCTTCGCGTGTGCGTGTTCTTCATCTCCCACCTTATTTCCTCCTTCGTTTTATAAAGACAAGCGAAAAATACAAGGCATGTTTATTCATGCAATCATATCTCTCTTCTGCACCCAAATCGAAGCGCACGGCCAGTTGAGTTTAGAGCACGATTATCTCCAGTGCGTCCATTCAAGCTTCTGGGTTGTAGCTATAATTATTCGCTCGATGCAAATGCTGTAATGGCAGCTAAGCCATGCCAGGCAGCGCATTGTGTCTCTGCGGCCGCTGATCCCAATGAGTATAATCTTGTCACAGTCTTTATACTCACTCACAAAACCCCGCATCTAGACCTTAATGCAGTGGTTCTCAACCTTTTTTGGCCCATTCCCCCCTTCACCATATTTTCAGAACGCCATTCCCCCCCTTCCTATCAAAAATTTGGCCCGTTCCCCCCTTCACCGTATTTTCAGAACGTCATTCCCCCCCTTTCATATTTCCTATCTAAAAATCCCCTCACCCCTACACAGTATACGTAAAAGTGGAAGGCAAATGTAATAGCATATACTAAAACAAGTCTAGACATCCACATAAAACATGATTTGTGGGTCTACTTACTTTATAAAATGAATTTTAGAAGGACGAGACATACATAACTGTAAAGTATGAAGGGAAAAACTATGTCAAATAATCGGTTCTTGTATTAACACGATCTTGAAATGGTCTTCATTCCCCCCCTGGAAACCCTGAAATTCCCCCCTGGGAGGGAATTCCCCACCGGTTGAGAACCACTGCCTTAATGAATGTATTCTTTCGAACTGTATCCCCCTTTGAAGCATAGGCCCTCGACCAATTCGCGCCAGGGGAGCCCTATCTCTTGCTATCCCCCGCAGCCCTGCCCATATTCTCCTCCGTATTCATCATATCTGTAATCCCTTCCCCTTTTGTTTTAGGTTCCCCATTATTTCCTTCGCCTTGTGGGTTCCAGACATCATCATGTGTCATGCCGGTTAGCGGGGCGGTCATGTCTCGCCATCTCACGCGATCACCAGAGTCGTGGATCAGCTCAGTGTTTTTGTCTCGACCATGCCACGTGGTCAAGTCATCCAGGTATTTACTTCACTGCCTTCCCCTTGTTCTCTTCCCCCTCAATCTTGCCAGTTGTCACCAAGTTCTCCAATTTATTTCTTCTCATAACGTGACCAAAAAATAAAAAAACTTTGACTGTCTATGTCTAATTTCTCTAATCAGTTTACGGTTTTCATTTGTTGGTTCCAGACAAGGGAGGGTCTAGTTATACTAGCCCCAGGTTATCTCCATTTGTGTCCCATCCAGCGGCAGCGTCTTTTTAACTGCATTAACTGATCAAGTGCCATGGGATGATCAATCGTCTTCAGCGACTTCCCGTATCTGCCATGAGCTTATACACCAGTGGTTCTCAACCTTTTTTGGCCCGTGCCCCCTTCACCTTATTTTTAGGACGTCATCCCCCCCCCCTCGCCATATTTTTATAACGTAATTCCCCCCTTTCGTATTTCCTCCCTAAAAATTCCCCCGGCCCCTACACAGTATACATAATAATTGAAGATAAATTTAATAGCACATACTAAAACAAGTCTAGACGTCCACAAAACACGTGATTTGTGGGTCTACTTACTTTATAAAATGAATTTTAGAAGGGTTAGACGTACAGAACCGTAAAGTATGAAGGGAAAAACAAGATCAAGTAATCGGTTCTTGTATTAACGCAATGTTGAAATAATCTTCATTCCCCCCCCCCCCCCTGGAAACCCCAAAATTCCAGAACCACTGTTATACACAGTAGTTGTCCTTATACAACCCCCTTTAATTTGATATATAACATATTTCTGTTGCCATATTAACTTTTAAGTCATATCTGTGACGTACCCCTAGGTTCCATTTCCCGCCATCCATGTTTGTTAGGTCCAAAGCTACTTGTTGTCTGGCAATGAACCTGTAAATATCCGCATGTTCTTTGCGGCACATTACAGCATACCTACACTTAACTGTACCTAACAACAGGGAAACCCTCGCAGATGTGAAGCGTTACATATTCTACTGTGGGTAAACTGATAATAATAAAATTAGCCACCCGATGAGAAGTTGACAAGGGTCCTCAAAGGATACTACAAACTGAAGACGTAATCTAAACACGCTAGCTGACTTAACTCCCCCACTGCTCAAAACACAGATACTACACAATACATGTAACTCAATACAACGAATACGGCTTTGTTTTATTATCTATCATTTATCTGCAAATTGTCACTGCGGGACTACTAATGGCGGGACACAGTAGTAGGAAGAACATAGCAAGTAGCAGGACACGCTGGGAATTGCACGGTGGCGCTAACGCGACCAGGCTAATTCAATGCAGTTCGGTGACAGTTGACCACCGTGCTTCAGCCATGACTCACTGTCATTCATTCATACAGGAAACATACACTGCGTGCTTGTGTGCAGCCCACGTCTATTAAACTGTAGCATCTCAAACATTTCTGATACGTCACATCTGTTGTAGGTGAATCTTGGACAGCGAACAAACAAACTGGGATGAGCTTGGGGGATGCGAAGAGGTTATTTCTGAAACGAACGTTTCGAGATCGACATGAATTAAGATGTTGACTTCTCATCCTTGACTTCGGGGTGTAAATTACAAGTACCTCTGAAGTCGGAGTGGATTCGCCTGATGGCGAGAGACATTGGTAATAATGAAAAGCTAATCCATACGCAAAAATCAGTCTAGTGTTCTGGAAGTAGTTGCCCGTGTGTGGACTACACTTGAGTTCAAAGCGAGCGAACGCAAAAACAAAACTGTGAATACCTTGGACGACCACTGTATTTAACAACGACTCTTCGCTGGCTGTCGAACGAGGGGACGGAGCACGTATGGTAATGTCTTGAGTGCAGTGATGTCGGTTCTTAACTCAACTCAACTCAACATAACTAACAACGATTGAATGGAAGACACTATTGAAAGGACAACACTACAGACAAGTACAAGAAAGCCAGATTGTAATTTGGCCATACAATAAGAAGAGATTCTCTCTCTCTCTCTCTCTCTCTCTCTCTCTCTCTCTCTCTCTCTCTCTCTCTCTCTCTCTCTCTCTCTCTTCATGTCATGACGACTGGACAGATCAGCAGCGGGAGAAGAGGCTGCCGAGAGATATGATGCTGGTTGGTCCTAGGCGATGATATGGAGGAATGATATCAAGAGAATCGATCCGGAACAATGAATGTGATGTGTGGAGAGACATGATGGACTACGCCAAACTTCAAGGCACTTGAAGGTCCAAACTGTTTCGGAGAATAGTTTACTGTCTCGGAGAATAGTTTACTGTCTCGGAGAATAGTTTACTGTCTCGGAAAATAGTTTACTGTCTCGGAGAATAGTTTACGGTCTCGGAGAATAGTTTACTGTCTCGGAGAATAGTTTACTGTCTCGGAGAATAGTTTACTGTCTCGGAGAATAGTTTACTGTCTCGGAAAATAGTTTACTGTCTCGGAGAATAGTTTACGGTCTCGGAGAATAGTTTACTGTCTCGGAAAATAGTTTACTGTCTCGGAGAATAGTTTACTGTCTCGGAAAATAGTTTACTGTCTCGGAGAATAGTTTACGGTCTCGGAGAATAGTTTACGGTCTCGGAGAATAGTTTACTGTCTCGGAAAATAGTTTACTGTCTCGGAGAATAGTTTACTGTCTCGGAGAATAGTTTACTGTCTCGGAGAATAGTTTACTGTCTCGGAGAATAGTTTACTGTCTCGGAAAATAGTTTACTGTCTCGGAGAATAGTTTACTGTCTCGGAGAATAGTTTACTGTCTCGGAGAATAGTTTACTGTCTCGGAGAATAGTTTACTGTCTCGGAAAATAGTTTACTGTCTCGGAGAATAGTTTACGGTCTCGGAGAATAGTTTACTGTCTCGGAAAATAGTTTACTGTCTCGGAGAATAGTTTACTGTCTCGGAGAATAGTTTACTGTCTCGGAAAATAGTTTACTGTCTCGGAGAATAGTTTACGGTCTCGGAGAATAGTTTACTGTCTCGGAAAATAGTTTACTAGCACGCCTCACTGTTTCCTCTGGTTGGCAATGTCTCAGTCAACATTTTACTAGTATGCCTCTAGTTCGCAATGTCTAAGTGAATATTTTATTAGCACTGTAGTTTTCACATTTTGAAAATTGTGTTTTGCAACGGAAGATACGGCCTTCTTTGTACTACAGTAAAACTTCGATTAACCGTCACCATCGGGACCAGGGCTGTGGTGGATAACCGAATAGACGGAAAACAGAAATCTCTTAAACATAAGCACACTAACGTGATTTCACGGCGGACTTTGGACGAAAGAGAAAACAAAATCCTTTGAAAGTGAATAATACAAACATATTGTATTTAATTTTACAAAACGATTAATATACACTTCAATATAAGAGTAGTAATGTACAGAAATGTATTATAATATTATAAACCAACGCTATTTTAAAATAATCTAATAATCTATTACCTCTTTCTGTGTCTTTAAGGCTCGAGCTTTCTGCGCGGCCATGTTCCGTAACTTACGCAGAAGTAGGATCTGTGTTTCATTTTCTTCTTCTTGCATTTCATAACATTATTTCTGCTTCCGAGTGGCTAGTAGTAGGTTTTTGGTTAAGAACTGATACTTCATCGTTATCAATTTCTTCTTCTTCAATGGTAGTCAAACTATAAACAATTTTATCATCGTTCAAAATTTTACAGATGTCTGTCTGTGTGTTGATATTCGGGGTTTTTTTTTTGGGGGGGGGGGGGGGGGAAGGAGGGTTTATAAGATGGCGGATAACAGAACCTGAAGATTACACGAGTAACCGTTAATCGAAATTTTACTGTACTTCCAATTGTCACGGGATTTTTTGGCGTTACTGAACTCTAATGAAGTGGTATTTGACATTGCGATGTGAGATGATGTGAGAGGACCACAGAACACCCCCCCCCCTCCCCCATGCCAGCCTAACATACAGGGGACAAAGTGCTAGCTAGACACCTGTTTCCTACTTCGTCGATGATGTCACTATCAGACATATCGCCTTTACCCCAGAGAAACGCTGCTGGTATGCATTTTATGGGGCTGAAGACATGTGATCACGTATAAATCCCATTTCCGAGGGATCCGAGCCCAAGCCACTCGTTCGACATGTGATCACACAAACTATTATGCGGCCCCTACCATCATAGTCCTAGCCCGAAGACGCAGGAAGTTTCTTAACAGGTTACTCGTCCATTTCAAACGTGTGCTCTTCTCATAAACCCATTCTCGGTACGATAGTGTGGCGTTAACAGATGCAGCTCGTGGCTTAGGCTTTCCTTTAAATTCCTTCTTGGTGGGCTTCTTGGGCTTGGCAGGAAGTCTGCTAGATGCTGTCGTCAGTTTCCCAATTTCAACAATGATCAAATGGTTGCGAGCCTGTTTGTTTGTTTGTTTGTTTGTTTCCATTTATGCCGTTAAGCGTCGTGGGGAGGGGTAATTGAAGTTCCGGCGCCTGTGACTAGCGTCTTTCCTCCAATGTCCTTCATGAATCTTGAGCAAAATTTGAGAATCAAGTAAATTCCCTACCGGTTTGCTAGACCAGTCGTAGGATCCTTACGTACTTAACCCTAGTATATTTGCTACTACCACCAAGTCACATCATCCACTGGTCACCTGCTGGCAAGCTTCGAGCTGTGCCAGGTAGGACTGACCGACCGACATTGAAACTTGCCCTCAAAGTATACTATGTGCCCTCAGTATCGGGAATATCAACCCGATTCTCTTTCGACAGGCAGCGGGCAGACTCTGAACGGACAGACAGTATACAGAGTGCCCGGGGTCAGAACGGAGTTTTCTTATCTCTTAGGACCGACTGATCCATATTCGAATAACGAAGACACAAACAATATATTGCACGATTTATTACCTGGCATATTTCACTACATCTCGTCAGGTACATACTGCAGAATTCACACAACATAAAGTAAAATAACTAGATCAATCCTTCAATCTGAAATATACACATATTCGCACAGTAATGTCGATTGTCTACCACGGTAATTTTAAACTGACTAACATGTCTTTCTGCTTGCACAAGGCAGTATGTATCTGAAGAGATGCGGCGAAATATGCCAGGCAATAAATCGTGCAAATCTATTGTTTGTGTCTTCGTTTTTCAAATTCACTACGGGAAAACATTGTTTTGATCCATATTCAACTGCTGTTGTTTGGCCTTCATTAACTTGAATCTGTCAAAATCAGTTAACTGTACTCGCCTTTCACTTGTGGCCAGCGTTTTGGGTGGTCTATTCCCAATTCTTGTTAATATCTGTTTTCTCCCGGGCTTTCCTAACAGTTCCCGTTCGGGCAGAGTGAGCGATACTAACAGTACTCCGTGTCAGGTGCAGAGCCCTGAAGATCGAATCCTTGCGGTTCATACCGGAGCATGGGTCATCGACAAGTGCCAAGTGTTGGTCAACAACATCGACTATGGCTACATCCAACTTGTTCCTCTTGTACCTTGCGTTTTCCCCCTGCCCATCGTTTACTATAGCTACGAGTTTACCTGTATCATCTCCGTGGGCAATCTAGGCCACAAGGCCAATCTCGGTTGTTTATGCTTCACCTCTGCAACCTCATGGAACAAGAGGAACACGATGATATAAGATGAGATGACATGAGATATTATCTCCGTTCACAGCTTTCATATAATCTACAGTTTTTTTCTTTTTCTAACACACGTGTGCCGTTAAGCGGGGAAAGAGGAGAGCTTAAGCTTTGTTTATAGGCCACATGCGTTGCCTTGACTGCGTTTACGGTTTATCCCTTTGTTTAGTGTATCCCTGGGGTTTTTCCTAACTCTATATTTAGATATTAATAGGTCACGTGGCCAAGGATTTAATGTACTATCACAGTGTGATCATGGCCTGGCTGTAGATCGTTAGTGGCTGACATCAATATAGATGACAAACTCCGCGTTGTAGTGTATAAATGGTTTATTGAGTCATCAAATACATTTTCCTGCTGCCGATGATAATACAGACACCTTTGTTGTTCCTCTCATGGCCGAATCCCAAGTGACGCGTGAGCAACCCCTGGATACCTAAACCCATTCGTGCTCACGCGTTCACTAACTTTATTTCCCCATTAGTTAATGAATGCGCAGCATTCATTAACTCTCTAACTACTAACCTAAATCCCTTACTGTTATATACCTCCCCTTCTTCAAGAAGACTTTTTCTCTGGAAAAGTCTCAACTCCAACCCTTAAACACTTAACTCAATACTGAAATATTTCTTCTTCTATACCGATTCTACCCAACAATCCCTCAACATATATTTCATAATTCAAATCTCATCCTCTTATCTCATCATAGCCAAACGCTAACCAGAGACATACCTTATACAATGTCAGTAATACAAAACCCTACTATAAACTCTCTACACAACTCTCTACAAAACTCTCTACAAAACTCTCTATAAGCGAACCGCTTTTAAGTGTCCATCTAAATTATGATTGACAAAAATTGAAGATATTTTCCTTATCTTTTTCTCACTTAATCACATTTTCACTATTCCAGGATAGACAGAAAAAAGTTTAGTTTAGATTGGTTTGGTGCGAACCGAAGAAAATTAGAAAGTAAGAAAATAGTAAGAAGTAATCACATTTCTCTTCCCATGCATTCTCAAAACTTTATAAAATAAAGTTTTCAAAATTTATCTTCATTGCCGTCAATAATAATTTTTGTTATCAAAACTACAACCTTTTGTATTATTCACCTCGTCAATTTCAACCATTCCTTCAAAACCTCCAGAGTCCACTTATTTAAATGCCAAAATTCAACCTGGCATTCCCCCCATATTCTCCCATTAAACGCTGTTCAACCCAGCTCCTATTTCAACCCCCATCTACCCAGTATCGCCCGTCAATCCCCTCATCCATGGCTTTCAATCCATGTATTTACATTACGAACCGTCTAATGTAGTCCCTAATTCAATCCCCCAAATCATTTTTAACGGTTTAACTCTTTCCAACCCCCATGTAATTATCAATTGTTGCTGACAACCCCAGCCACTTTTAAATATACTCCTCCATTACTTTCTCTACTACATACTGAGTTACTACGCTAATCACCACAACTTCCCTCTTAACTCAATCATGTTTCACCCTCAATTTCTATTTATAAACGTTATACACGTTAAGCAACTCAACTTCAAGTCACAAAATTCATAAAACGAAGCATGGCCCTTGCTTCATGTTTCATATTTTCTGCAAGCTCCCAAGAACAACTCTTCATTTTTCCCCATAACTGAACGTCAACCTAGAAATTATTTTAAACACACCCAGGGTAACTCAAAAAAAGACAAAACCAAAGTTTTGTAAAAATAAACAGCTAAGGTAACATATCATCACATTTTATAAAGAACAACTGAAGTCAAAACAATAGAGCAAACAATATCAACCCCCTCATTCTTTGACATCATTTTTATCCCCACACATTATTCAAAATAAACATACGTGATGAAATGAAAAATCATATATATACATACACCATAATATATTATGACTACTAATCAATTATTTTCCGTCTAAGAAAAACTCAACACTTCAAACTTAAAAATCAAAATGATAATAAAGCATATGTCAATTACTCCTAACTTAATACAATATCATGTCTACTCATCACGACAACTCTCAAAAACTCTTAATTAAGTTATTTGCTAACTTTCTTCATTTGAAATTCACAATTACCGTGTTCAACTTCTTCTTCTATCTGCAATCTGCAGAATATTCTACCAAGCTATTCGTCACTTCTCCATTTTCTTAATAACTCCAAATTTTTTTCTATAAGTGCAATCTCTACATCAATGTCGTCATCTTCCCGAGAAGAAATATCTTCTTTCATAGCACCATCCTCATCAGTTTCTGACTCTTCATCCATCTCTTGTTCCGCGTCTGTATACCCATTACTAGAAACTGCTAATCTTTTCCTTTCTAAATCCAATCTAATCTTTCTACCTTGATGTCTTAATGATCTTTCAAATAGTGGCATATCTTCATCACTTGAGGAATTTTCTCTAAATTTTCTTTGCCTCTTAATTTCTCTTTCTTTCTGTCTATCTAACTTTCTTTTTACTGCCTGTCTAGTATTCATAAATGGAGCGTCTATTTTCTCTTTGATTGATTCTTCACTATTATAACCGTCATACGTGTTGTTTTCCTCTGTCACGATCGTTTTTGGTATTGTTTCTTCTTGTTCACCAGTAGTAGATGCTGTTATTATTTGTTTTTGTACCAATTCTCTCCCATTATCTATAGGTATCGGATATTCCGTTTGTCTGACAATCTGTCCATCTGAAAATAATTCTTCTGAATAATAATTGTTATTATTATCCTCTGCATCTTTTTCCTCATTATCCCGTCTTAAGTGCTCTACATGTGAACGTGCAACATGCCCTGTAATTTGATTTTTTATAGTATATGATACTGGACCCTTTTTATCTAAAATATAATATCCCGGGACCCAATGAGCATCAAACTTAGAGTTTCTCCTATGTTTTTTGTAATAAACTCTATCACCTAAACTCCTGTAAGTGTGCATTTTTATTTGTGTATTTCTTCTGTCTTTCTCGAGCCTTAATTATATTATTTCTTAAACGTATGTGTGCTTTGTGCATTTCTTGCAACCTCATTTCCTGAAACTCCTCCCCCATATATTTTCTTCTAGGCTTTAATAAATTGTCAATCGGTAATATTGGTTCTCTTCCATGTAGTAGGTAAAATGGTGAGAAACCTGTTCCTTCATTTTGGTGTGTACGGATCTCCCCCAGTGCTGTTCCCAAATAAAGATCCCAATCCATATCGTGTTCTTCTATATTTTTCGCCAGTATATTGTACAATGTCCTATGTTGTCTCTCATTTTTGGCATTCGAAGATGGTCTGTAATACGAAGTTTTTATGTGCTTTATATTCAAATCTTTCAACAATTTTTCAAACTTTCTATTTACAAATTCTTTCCCATTGTCTGTAAGTATTATCTGTGGACACCCAAACCTTGGTATAAATTCTTGTAAAAACATATTTATAACAGAATCAGAACTCTTGTCTGGAATTGGATAAACTTCTGGCCAGAGACTATATGAATCTATGATATGTAGTAGATATACATTTCCCGATAATGTTTTTGGATGAGGACCTGAAATATCCAAACTCACTTTCTGCATTGGAAATTGAGGAATATCTGTATCTTGTAAGGGACATTTAATTATCTTCATGTTTCTTAACCTACACTTTTCACATGCATCAACATATTCATATACGCTTTTAAATAAATTCGGCCAGTAATATTTACTGCCTTAACTAACTTATCTCGTCCAAAATGACCATTATTATCATGATATACCTTTAAAACTTCCCGTTCTAAATGTTTCGGAATATATTTTCTTAATCCCTCACCTTTTTCACCGACATAATATAATTGATTGTCTTCTTGCAGCTCTAAGAATTTTCGTTTAAAACTGTTTTCCCCTGTTTCTTTCAATTTTTGTTTAATCTGTATTATTTTTGGATCTAATTCCTGTTCATTTTTCATATTAAAATGCATCAACTGTGTATCTTCCTCTATTGATTCATAATCTTGTTCTGTCTGTGAACTTTTACAATTTATTTTAGCAGAATCTAATATATTTACTTGCCAATTCCTGTCGTCAATTTCTGGTTCTCCCTCATCTTGAGTAGTGGTTTCAGATATTGTTGTATGTGGAATTCTAGACAATAAATCAGCGCATGTATTATGTTTTCCTGAAATATACTCTACTTTAGCATTGTATCCCTGTAAATTTAGTGCCCATGTTTGTATTTTCCTATTTTGTATTGGTGCTTCTAATATAGACTTTAATGGCATGTGATCAGTTTTAATAATGAAATTGGCGTTATGTAGGTAATAATTTAGTTTTTGGAGAGCATAGTGTATAGCGTAGGCCTCCTTCTCAATAGTCGCCCATTTCCTCTGAGATTTGATAAGTCTATGTGACAAGAAATAGATTGGTCTTTCATTCTTAACTCCTGGTATTCCTGAGTCTTCTCCTTCATACGGTTGTGTTAAACATGCTCCTTTGGCATTATCTGAAGCATCTGTATACAAAACCAATTGTTTATTTAAATCTGGATGTGCCAATAGTGGAACTGTTGTTAAGCTATTTTTTTAAAAAATCGAACGCCTTCTGACAATCTTCAGTCCACTTAAACCTTGCATATTTACAGGTCAATTTTTATAATAGGTTCTGCTATCTGTGCAAAATTTGGAACGAATCGTCTATAATACCCGGTCATACCTATAAAAGCTCGAACTTCTCTCACGTTGGTCGGAGAAGGTAAATCTCTAATAACTTTAATTTTATTTTGATCAGGCTTAATTCCCTCTCTATTAATAATGTACCCTAAATATTTGGTTTCTGTTTTTAAGAATTCACACTTACTCAGTTTCAACTTAACATCGTGTATTCTTAGCCTATCAAATACCAATTTTATATGTTTTAGATGATCTTGTACGTCTCCTGATGTATATATTAAAATATCATCTATATATGCCAACGCAAACTTTTGAAACCCACGTAATACTTCATTTATTAATAACATGTAGTGAGATGGAGCAGTTCAAACTCCGAATGGCATTCGTAAAAATTCGTAAGAACCCATATGAGTACAGAAAGCACTTTTCTTTTGAGCATCCTCCGACATCGGGATACATCAGAATCCTGATCTTGCGTCTAGTGTAGTGAAGAATGTAGAGCCATTAAGTAAGCCCAAAATATCATCAATCACCGGCAATCGGTACGCTACATTCTTAGTAATTTTGTTCAACGCCCGGTAATCGCAGCAGAATCGATGCGAACCATCGACCTTGGTCACGATCACGATCGGAGATGACCACTCAGACTTCGATCTTGTTATTATTCCCGCTTTTAACATATCTTCAATTGCCTTCTCTACAATCTCTCTGTTTCTTAAAGGAGTTCTATATGGTTTTAAACTAATTGGTGGATGATTTCCAGTGTCTATTTCCATTGTAACTGTACTAGTTTTTCCCAATTCTAAATCATTAATTGCAAAAACGTCTTGGTTTTCTTTCACCAATTGTTCTAATATTTCTTTATTTTCCGGTGGGGCTTTTAACTGTGATAACAATTCTTGTTCTCTTGTCCTTTTGGCTACTGTATTTATTTGAGATGGATATTTTTTGAATGTATGGATCAATTCATTATTCCGTCTTTTCCAGCTTCTTTTATAATTATTTCTGACATTATTTCTGAGCATGGGAGTTTCTGAATAATCATTTCCCAACATGTTTTCTTTTTCTGTAGTTAACATGTTATCATTATTATACGCTACTTTAGCGATTACACAGCCTCTATATAATTTAATATTTTTTCCTGTATTGTTTAGGAGCATCACTGGAAAGCTGAGATGTTTATCTAATATTATTAACCCATCGGTGACTTCCAAGCCAGGTTCATCTATTATTTCTCTCTCTCTAATTCCGTTATTTTAACTGTTTGTCCAACAGAAAAGTACGGATTTATTTTTCATTTTTGCCTGTATTAAATTAACCGTTTGTGGTTTCAAATTCATGGTCGTTTTGACTCTAACTAGTGTCGACACATGCATATCCTCTTCTAAATCCACGTAAACATCTTGGAATTTTAATTTATGTAAATCAAAATAAAGTCTCACCCCATTATTCAATAAAAAATCTCTACCCAATATCATATTTCTATTTAAATCCTTGACTACATGGAACATATGTCTAACACTTATCCCTCCTAATTTAAAATTTACCATCGTTTGACCAAGCACTTCTAAATTTTGTCCAGTTACCGAATGAAGATTATCCTGAATTCTAAATATTTTGAAATTTTTTAATATTCGATATAAAAATGTTTCTTTAATCACACTAACTTGCGCCCCCGAGTCAACTAATGTTCTAATTTTATATTTCCCTATTTCTATAATACATGAACTAGGATCAATCATATTTAGTGACAACTGTTTTATCTCCCCAAGTTGAGGCCACTTCTTGTGTTTTTTATTTCTAAATGTCCTACTATACTCATCATTTGGATTTTTAATATATTTATTCATCTTTTGGACCTTACTATTTTCCCCCCTACTGCCGATCCTGTTCAGTAAGCGGGATGCCAATTTCCCTGATCTCCTGACCTTATAAAATTTCTCTGCACCTCTCCATAATTCCCATTTGTCTGAGCACATCTATTATTGTGTGTATTCGCCTGGACACGTCTGTTACCACAGAAGCGAAAAATGTGTCCATGTTGGTCCACATTTGTGTTATTTGTGTTACCTACCATGTCTCTTACAGTATTTCTCACTTGTCCTTCTCTACCTTGATTATATACGTTACTGTTTCCTTGTAACATCTGTATATCTCCTTTTCTTCTTCTCCATCCATATCTATACTGTCCTACTTCCATAGGTTCTTCAACTCTATCCTCTGAACTACTACCTAACTCTCGTCCTACCCTCAATCTAAACCTTCTTCTCAAGCTTTCCTCTTGTATAGCTATATCTACAGCTTGTGACAACCTTGCAGAATTCTCTCTCATTAATTTAAATTTCAGTCCATCTGACCTAATCCCATCAACAAAAATCCCCACCAACATCCGTTCCACTTCCTCAGCTCGGACATTCTGACCCAAAAATGACTCTTCGGCTAAATTGATCAGCCTATCACTGTATAATTGCACACTTTCTGTAGTATTTTATCTCGTCTGTCGCAACACTGAGAATGCGTGTTGAGGGTCAGTAATCTCTGCATATTTGTGAGCTAGGTCGTCTTTGAATTGTTCCCAGGTTTCACCTCCTCCAGCTTCTAACTTTCTTCTTATATGATCAGAAACAGGACTTGCACTAGTTCTATAAGCCAAATTCTTTTTATCCTCATCCGTAGCGTTCACTAGATATGCATGTTTCTCAATGGATACAATCCATTTCTTAAATTGACTCGCCTGTCCATTAAACCTCTCGACATCACTGACTACACTTTGCTGTCTTAACACCGAGTCCAACTTTGATATTGCCCTACCAACTCCACCAAGTACTTGTGAAAGATCTTGGGCTTCCATTCTAAAAAAATCTGAAATGGAAAATACAGCAGTACCAAACAATCTAATATATTAATATGTCCTAAATCAAGCAGTTGGAAATCTTAATCTAAAATTTAACAATACCTGTTATACTTATAGTCCTGTCATTTGTCCAATCGTTTTTCTTATTCAAAACTGATGATCTGCCGTTGTAAAAAATTTTAGAACGATTCCAGCGTTTCACAGAGTATGGTTGTTGTCCAATCGAAAAAAATTGAAGGAGTATGACGCCCAATAGACAATTATTTGACGGTTGTCTTCTTCTCTCGCAGGAAAAATAAAGGAAGAGCCTCTGGATTCCTCACTTCAATCGATATTCTTCATGCCGCTGATTGTAGAAAAACGGAAAAACGAGCGTACTTGCTAGGTTCCTCGCTTCAATCGTAGTCGGTGCCTTCTAACTTACTTTCGATAAATGGCCCTTCTAGTCGTCTTCATGCCGCTGATTGTGCCCGTCTGGATTTGAAATGACAACGATCGAGACAATAATCGATTGATTGATTGATTGATTGATTGATTGGTTGATTCGGCTCAATATAAGCGTTGACCAACAACTGCGGACTGTATCTTCAGACAACCAAGGTCAACTTCAATGTACTTCAGACGATAACGGTTAAATCGACAGTTCCAGCAATACCAGATTTCACGGCAGCATATCTGGAACATCCATACGTTTCGAAAAGAACGAGCAGGTCAACACAGGATTCAACATTGACGATGGCTGCTCTGTTTCACCACTCGGAACATTATGTGTTGTGTGGCGGTTTTAACAACCATCAACCCCATCACAAAGACTTGAAAATACGACATAAGTTGTTCCTCCAGAGTGCAGGACTTCAACACAACCTTCCATGACTTCTGTTGACTTCTATATTCCAATTTGATTTATTTTATGATGACCCATGTGATCAGTAGTGGCCGCGACAGCACGATTCAGAAATCCTGGTATAATCGGCGCCAAATCAGGTCATATCACAGTGTGATCATGGCCTGGCTGTAGATCGTTAGTGGCTGACATCAATATAGATGACAAACTCCGCGTTGTAGTGTATAAATGGTTTATTGAGTCATCAAATACATTTTCCTGCTGCCGATGATAATACAGACATCTTTGTTGTTCCTCTCATGGCCGAATCCCAAGTGACGCGTGAGCAACCCCTGGATACCTAAACCCATTCGTGCTCACGCGT
This sequence comes from Cepaea hortensis, assembly GCA_963921405.1. Classification (NCBI taxonomy): domain Eukaryota; kingdom Metazoa; phylum Mollusca; class Gastropoda; order Stylommatophora; family Helicidae; genus Cepaea; species Cepaea hortensis. The sequence continues at coordinate 88,758,297 of OY992886.1, forward strand.
TCACTAACTTTATTTCCCCATTAGTTAATGAATGCGCAGCATTCATTAACTCTCTAACTACTAACCTAAACCCCTTACTGTTATAGTACAGTACTTGTGCTTAAAACTTCTGATGCGCTAGCAACGGGGTAGAGGATTCAATTCCTACACCGGTCAGGTGGATTCCAAAGTAGATTTCTCATAAGAAAATAATGGTAAACGTCTTGTTAGTTAGAAAGCAATGGTACACTTTTTTTTTTTGCATATCCTTTTGTACATGACATCGCTGTCAACACCAGCATTATACTGATATACTGCTGTTGTTGATGTCTTGGCAAGTTTTACGTTCATTAGTTTGCCGTTGCTTTCTTAACGACCGGCTCCCGTACCAACTCGTTAAAACCCAGCTGCCAAATCGGTCGCAGCTGTGTTTAAAACGCGGGTAAGCGGGATTACGAAATGGCACACTGCTGAAGGTAAAATTGCCATATTTTATTTTTCGATCGCTCGCTTTGAACTCAAGCGTAGTCTATATATGCGCTACTACTTACAGTGCACAGCGCTGATTGTTGCTTTCCCTACTACCACTGTAATGGAGGTTCGAAATGTTCTTAAACATATGAAAGCAGGCAAGCCCCCCCCCCCCCCCTCCGTTCAGATAACGTCACAACAGAAATGATTAAAGCTTTAGAAGAATATGGAATAGATCAAGTCACCAGACTGCTTAACACGGTGGTTCTCAACCGGTGGGCAATTCCCCCCCCCCCCACTCGGGGGGGAATTTTAGGGTTTCCAGGGGGGAATGAAGACCATTTCAAGATCGCGTTAATACAAGAACCGATTACTTGATATTGTTTTTCCCTTCATACTTTACAGTTATGTACATCTCATCCTTCTAAAATTCATTTTATAAAGTAAGTAGACCCACAAATCATGTTTTATGTGGATGTCTAGACTTGTTTTAGTATATGCTATTAAATTTACCTTCCATTTTTACGTATACTGTGTAGGGGTGGAGGATTTTTAGATATGAAATATGAAAGGGTGGGGGGATGACGTTCTGAAAATACGGTGAAGGGGGTCACGGGCCAAAAAAGGTTGAGAACCACTGGCTTAACACATTATTATATGATGCCCGAGAAATACCTTCTGAATTATGTAATTCTATATTCATTGCAATCCCAAAGAAATCAGGAGCCTTGAAATGTGATCAACATAGAACAATTAGTGATTGATTGATTGATTCATTCATTCATTGATTTAGGAATCGACATCACAGCATTCGGGGCATTCCCATACGTGCTCGTCCCCATCCTCAGCAGCCAGCGAAGAGTTCCAACACTAACAGTACCAGTAGCAATCTGATTATGAGTCCGTCTCGCCTTTCCTCTGAACGTTGAGCGTCGGCCAGATCCCTTCGTCACTCCTCGCTGTCTCATTCTTGCCAGACCATGGTAATCCATTTGCTCCTCCGAGGTGTGCACGTGCTCCCACAAGGCCGCAACCACGTCTGCCTTGTCATGTATCAATACTCCACCAAGTTCTGCAGAGCCAGCCAATCTGTCCGCCTGTTCATTTCCCATCACACCGGCATGCCCCGGAGAAAAGATCCAGGCGATGCTTGTCACCCGTGACCTTCGAAGCGAAGCAAGCCACTCCGCACGAAGCCTGCCCGTCCTCACATGCGTCAGCATGCTTTCTGAGTCAGTTACAATCACGATGTCTGTGTATGTCGTATTCTCCATCCAGCGGAGAGCCGCAGTGACTGCCTCCACCTCCATTCTTAAGCTGGATGTTGTGGTTTCATATGCCAGGCTCTCCTGCCCCAAACGTCGACCATTAGCTTTGGCTATGAACCCCCAGCCACTTCTCTCACCTCTTGACACCGAACCATCTGTGTAGATAATCACATCACCCGAGTGAGCATTGTCCTGAATTAGTTGCTGGATTTCCACTTCCGTGGCCCCTGCTGGCCACTCCCTGCACTCCCGGCTTAATGTGATTATAACTCTGCACAAGTCTGACTGCTCCGCTGACACTCTGACCCACTCCTCTCCACGCCTAATGTTCTCCAAAGGACACACCTGTCTGATCGTATCCTCCGCCTGAGCCATCATCCGTGATTTCCTTCTTATCAGTCGCTGACCCTTAACTGCGTCCAGTGCCTCATGCAGTGGGTGGTCTGTGTCTGCAGCTACTCTGAGGTATGCCTTAGCCTGCATCACCTTAAGTCTACCAGCAACAGTCGGCAGACCAAGGATGTAACGAATACACACTACTGGGATGTCTCTAGTGCATCCCAGAATGACCCGCATAGCTTCGTTCTGTATGCGCTCTAACTTCACCAGCTGACTCTCTGAGACAGTTAGTATAATGAGTCATATCACGAAGATTTTGCTATGAATTATCATGCAAAGAGTGAGGAAGAAAATGCAACCTGAAATAGGGGAAGAACAATGTGGGTTTGTAGAAGGAAAGGGTACAGTAAATGTTGTGTATATGCTGCGATTAGTTATTGAACGTTCTATAGAAGTTAACAAAGATGTACATCTTTGCTTTATTGACTACACAAAGGCTTTCAATAGAGTAAGACATGTCAACATGGTAGATATGCTTGCATATCTACAAATTGATGGGAAAGACATTAAAAAAAAAAAAAAACATATATTGGAAACAACAAGCTGCATAAGGATTGATAATGAAGTGGGACAATATCAGCCTATTAAGAGAGGTGTTAGGCAGGGATGTGTAATGTCTCCAGATCTGTTTTCCCTGTACAGTGAAAATATTTTCACAAATGTAGAAGATATAAATGGAATCAGCATTGGAGGACGAAACATCAATAACATTAGATATGCAGATGATACAGTATTGATTGCAGACAATGAGCAGGATCTGCAACAATTAGTAAATGCGGTTGTTGCACACAGTGAACAACTGGGGTTAGAATTAAATTGTAAAAAGACACAGATTATGGTCGTCACTAGGAAGAACGAAATACCACAATGTAATATACAAGTAAATGGGAATGCTCTTCAACAAGTGAATCGGTACAATTATCTCGGAACAGTCATAACATCTGATGGGAGATGTTTTGAAGAGATTAGAACAAGAATCGTCATGGCAAAAGTAGCCTTTAGCAAGATGAAAAACATACTGACCAATAAAAAAAGATGTCAATTGAAGCGAGAAAAAGAGTGTTGAGGTGCTACATAGAACCTGTACTTTTGTATGGATGTGAAGCTTGGACAATGAGCAGTCAAGCTGAAAAATATCTGATGGCTGTAGAAATGTGGTTTCTGAGGAAAATGCAAAGAATACCATGGACAGACAGAAAAACCAATGACCACGTACTACAGGAGACAAATGAAAATCGTAAACTGATTAGAGAAATTAGACGTAGACAGTCAAAATTGTTTGGACATGTTATGAGAAGAAATGAATTGGAGAACTTAGTGACAACTTGCAAGATCGAAGGGAACCAGACCAAGGGGAAGACCGAGAAGTAAATACCTGGATGGCTTGGCCACATGGCATGGTCGAGACAGGAACACTGAGCTGATCCACGACTCCAGTGATCGAGTGAAATGACGAGTCATAACCGCCCACGCTTTCCGGCATGGCACATGATTGATTGATTGATTACCACTGTCCCTCGCCATCAGGCGAACCCACTCCGACTTCTGAGGTACTTGTAATTTACGTCCCAAAGTCAACATTATTGTCCAACTGACCGTTATAGGGGTTTAACCCGCTACCTTGGTATAAGCATACTGGAAGCTTAAAAGCGAGCGCTGATCCCAATTTTTCTAGTAAGCAGCCAATATATCATGCGGTTGATTGCAATACCATGTACAGCAAATGCAACTAACTTCATATTCTTATCGACAGTTGACGGGATTTCATTCTCAATATGGCCAAATCTCGTTTTGGAAGTCCTGAAACTACAGTACATAACAAACAGAGAACTGCTGAGCGCAATCAAAGTGGGACATCAGTCAAACATTTGGCTTCCATTTTTATTTGTAAAAAGTCACGAAATATCCTGGTTAAGAGCAGACTAGAGTTAAAAATGAACGGCAAACACGTACAACGAAGACGAGTGTTTCAATGGTAAATATATCAAAAGATGCAGTTTAAATATATTCAGGTTGACGTCTAAATGTGGACGAGAAGAAGACGAATCAACGGAGCACTTTAACAAACTGGTTCTGGTGTGGTTGAGCAGTTATATTGTTCACCACTGGTTCAGCCCTTAGAATGCAGGTTCGAATCCCTGCGCAACGCTGGGAATTGTTGACAGAATCATTGATTTATAGTGATACTATACGCTCTCCTGATCCTGATGGTGGGGTCGTGTACCCATCAGACGAAGAAGCAGCTAGAAGAAGAAGAAGAAGAAGAAGAAGAAGAAGAAGAAGAAGAAGAAGAAGAAGAAGAAGAAGAAGAAGAAGAAGAAGAAGAAGAAGAAGAAGAAGAAGAAGAAGAAGAAGAACAACAACAACAACAACAACAACAACAACAACAACAACAACAACAATTGACATCAGGGTAGCCAGTACCGAACGTAGGCTTGACAAAGGGCAACAAATGGCAGCAGCTTACATTAATTTGCCAGCAAGTGGCGCATGCCACAAAACCAATGACTCATACACAGCAGGCCTTGATAATGTGAATTTGAATATAGGGAATAATAAGATGCTGGGGGAAGCCAGGAAGTCCGAGATTCTCAAACTAATTATACATGTACAAATAATGATTTGTACTTACATACGAGTGACTTGCGCGCTTGCCTGTCGGTCTGGTGACACTCTGTTGGCCATGGGATGAGTTCGCATTTACATCAAGCGGATGTTTCTTTTCCCTCCAATCTTCCTGTTGTGACGACATACTTTCTTGTTCTCATAAATTAATCACCAAAAAACGAGAAGTAGATGTTCTCATGAAGGGCCGCATGTAAGACGGGCCTGCGTGTCCAATTTGTAACTATGAAAATAAAGTTCCTTCGTTCGTTCATGACATGCCCAAAGAATGTCGATAGTCATACTAAACTCTCTTTCTTCTTTTCTTCTGTCTACTCGCCTGGCCTCATTGTTCATACTAATGTCTTGTTGTTGTTGTTGTTTTATCTACACGCCTCATGTAACTGAACTAGTACTGACCTATCCATATTCTCTTCCAGGGGGATCTTTAATGGTACAATGACTTAGTCGGTAATGTCTGTTTACTGCCAGCAGGATCGCGGTCAATGTGGTTCGCTTATTCACGCTTGAAGACCAGTAGTTGGATTCTGTGGGACAACCAATGTGCTATGTTGTCAAATGTTCTTTTTTTTTTTTTTTATCTTTTTCTTCTACGTCTCAACCATCCCGCATTCTTGTTTTCCATCATTTTCTTTGTTTCGTTCTTTCTTTTCTTCGACTTTTTTAAAAATTCCTCTTCATCTTTCTTCTTCTTCCTCGTCTACTTCTCCTCTCCTTCTTCTTCTATCACATAACCTCAACTTTAGGGGTGTGAAGATTGGCGCTTTCATAATCAAGGTCTCCGCGAATACATACTGTCCGTTATATTCAATATAAAATAACACAAAGTAATGCAACTTAACAGAACACAATTATTGATTTCTGTAACTGTGTTCTGTAAAGCTGGATTACTTTGTGTTATATTACCATGTTTACATTTCCACAGCTTTACCGCAGTTCCAATAATTTTATTCGTCCATTATATTTAGCCAATCGTCCAGAACCACTACAGTCTAGCTATTTAACTTCCGCGTCCTTTGTGCAATTGAAAACCAGGTCACCCCACGAGGCATGTGACTTTGCCTTTAGACAGGGGAAGGAAAGGACCTTAAGTAAGGTAGCTGGTCAACTTATACCGCGCGCGCGCGCTGTGTGTGTGTATGAGAGAGAGAGAGAGAGAGAGAGAGAGAGAGAGAGAGAGAGAGAGAGAGAGAGACCTATATAAGTAAAACGACAGTAAGGAAGGCATGGCTGTAAAACGAGTCAGTGGCCAACCAATATGACGTAGGACACAAAGTTAAAGACACTGTAGGTGTGAAACTACATAAGGCAGGATAACCGGCGAATAATCTAGAGTCTTTCCAGCAGGATATGGTAAGAGCAACGTTCTGCAAAGAGCTCGGCAAATGATGAAGATACAGAGAAAACATCAACGCTGTACACCGCAAGTGACAATCATCATTACACAGACAAACTGATCCACAAGCTGAATTTCCAGTGTGGCCAAGGTCCAAGGACCTGCATTTCCAGTATGGCTAGAGTCCGAGGATCTTGATTCCCAGTTTGGTTAAAGTCCAAGGAACTGAATTCCCACTTTGGCTAAGGTCCAAGGATCTGGATTCCAGATTGGCTAAGGTCCAAGGATCGCCATGCCTTTCCGCAGATGTGATACTGAAGCAAACTTCTAGATAAAGAGAGGGCTGTAACAGCCACCGTGGAGACCATACTATGGTACCCGGATGGGAAGACAATATCTACACTGGCTTCACCCAGACAGACGTTAACCACTGTTCATGACTAGAGCAGCCTGAACGTCAGCACAACAGACGCAAGAACACAAGTCTCCCACAGACCTTCCAGAGCAACAGACCCAAGAACACAAGTCTCCCACAGACCTTCCAGAGCAACAGACGCAAGAACACAAGTCTCACACAGACCTTCCAGAGCAACAGACGCAAGAAGACAAGTCTCCTACAGACCTTCCAGAGCAACAGACGCAAGAAGACAAGTCTCCTACAGACCTTCCAGAGCAACAGACGCAAAAACACAAGACTCACACAGACCTTCCAGAGTAACAGACGCAAGAATACAAGTCTCACACAGACCTTCCAGAGCAACAGACGCAAGAACACAAGTCTCACACAGACCTTCCAGAGCAACAGACGCAAGAAGACAAGTCTCCTACAGACCTTCCAGAGCAACAGACGCAAGAAGACAAGTCTCCTACAGACCTTCCAGAGCAACAGACGCAAAAACACAAGACTCACACAGACCTTCCAGAGTAACAGACGCAAGAATACAAGTCTCCTACAGACCTTCCAGAGCAACAGACGCAAAAACACAAGCCTCACACAGACCTTCCAGAGTAACAGACGCAAGAATACAAGTCTCACACAGACCTTCCAACCAACCATCCTCATAATATTACAACATCCTCACACTCGTTTCGTGCTCCTAAGAAAAGCTTCTTATGTAGAGCGTAACCAATGATTGCATGGTGATTGCTTGGTATGGAACAGGCCACGAACACTGGGTATCGAGGGAGCGGCTTTAGTGTGATGGCTGGACGCTCGTCTGCCAACATGGCGGTCATAGGTTTCATCAGCATTGGGGCGGGTTTGAATTTGTTTTTAATGACCTAGGCTCGGTCATCGACCCTACCTGAAATGAGTACCAGGAAATGCCTTGGAAAGTAAAGGCAGCTGGGGTGATACCGACAACATGGCCCACCAAATGCCAATTGGTCTATACAAATATGGGTCCTGCAGCATTTTCCCAATGAGTCTAAAGACGTCTAAAAGATGCTTAACTTACAAGGTATTGGGACGTACCGATTGTTCAATGTACAATGGTTGGTTGATGCAGAATGAATTAATCAATGGACGCCATGCGGGGGCCCACGGGAAAAGTGGAATGAGGGAAACACACTGAACACATAGCAATAATTGTGTCCATCTCGATGGCTGTAATGTGGTTATACAGCTGAGTGCGTCTCGGGAGAGTCAATGCACAGAGGCATGCGTCTCGCGGAGAAATTTATGGGTTTCAGAGTCGGGACTGTCGTGCGGTCGAAAACAGATGCAAGGGGAGTATTAAGGTATGCTGTTTTCTGAGATGTTTCAACTTAAATGTTACAGAAACATTCTGAGAATACCGCGCGGGGCAAGAAGAAGAAACATACTGACATTCTATCAGATCTGACCGTGGAAGAAAATTAACTCATAAACAACAACTGAAACACTCTGGGCATATTAAACATTCACAGTGATTTGGAAAGTAAAGCGATTGAAGGCATAGGTCCTGGGGGAAGAGACAGGGGTCGATCAACACGAAGATGGGCACAGAGCATTGATGACACCTTGAGCATGAGAACACATAAGGCAGGAAACTGGCAGTGGTTTGAGAATGTGTTCGGCAGGCCGTGATGTGAGCGAGGTTCTAATAAGGACCCGTTTCACGGCGTTGTTTCCTGATCCTGGACATCTGAGATCCTAAATATTTAGAAACGTTGAATATATGTTGTTACTTTCTGCATGTGTGAATTTGGAGTTGATAGACGGCCGTGATCGATGTTAAGAGTTCGCGGATCTAATAATAAAGACAGTACGACAAATTAATACTGAGATATGAAGTGTAGAAACGCTTTGTTAGCGTCACGATGTTTTACACACAGAGGGATCGAGAGGCACAGTAGCCTAAAACATGTGCCGATGCATTGTTGTAGGTAGGCTACTTTCCATCTATAGGCGGTGGTGGGACCGGTCGCCTCTGGCTATGTCAGAAGGTGTACCTCTCCTAGTTCAGGAAGCAGTAGGCTTGATTCAGCCAAGGAAACCAAGCAGCTTTCTTCTAATACCTTCTAGTATCATTATCCCTGCAGATCAGCATGGTCGAATGGGTTAGAACGCATGTTCTTAAACATCCGTTGTGCTGATGCCGAGGTAAGGTGGTTCAACCCCTACACCGGACAGCTGGACTAAAATGTTGACCTGTCGTCCTTGACTTGGGACGTAAATTACAAGTACATCTGAAGTCGGAGTGGGTTCGCCTGTTGGCGAGGGACACTGTTAATAGGGAAGGCTAATCCACACGCAAAATTCAGTCCATCACTACTATAAATAGTGTGTATGGACTACGCTTGAGTTCAAAGCGAGCAAGCGAGCGCAAAAAAAACATTAACCCTACCCCTTTCAACCTCAGAAGAGAAGTTATATTAGGGTCCACTCTGGCTCAGATTAATAATCCTGTGACTAAGCCAGCCACAAATGGGATATTAATTTCAAGGTGATTGTTGTCCAAACAGGGTAACAAGCTGCTTTTCGCTCGGATAGTTGGCAAAGACGGGTGTGACCGGCTAACATGCCTTTGCTCCCGAGGACACTGGAGCGGTGCGATAGAGCCTAATTTGGCTTTTTCAACCAGTGGAATATGTTGAATAGACGCAGCTACACTCTACACACGCAGTCATTTGGACTAAAATGTTGACTTATCATCCTTGACTTGGAGGTGTAAATGTCTAGTACCTCAGAAATCGGGGTGGGTTTGCCTGATGGCGAGTGACACTGGTATGGACTACGCTTAAGCTCAAAGCGAGCGGGAAAAAAATAGACAGACAATTGAACAGATGGACAGACAGACATCGACAGAGACACTGGACAGTCGTGATGGACAGACAGACACCGACAGAAACACTGGACAGTCGTGATGGACAGACACCGACAGAAACACTGGACAGTCGTGATGGACAGACAGACACCGACAGAAACACTGGACAGTCGTGATGGACAGACACAGACAGACACACTGGACAGTCGTGATGGACAGACAGACACCGACAGAAACACTGGACAGTCGTGATGGACAGACACAGACAGACACACTGGACAGTCGTGATGGACAGACAGACACCGACAGAAATACTGGATAGTCGTGATGGACAGACAGACACCGACAGATACACTGGACAGTCGTGATGGACAGACAGACACCGACAGAGACACTGGACAGTCTGGATTCACGACAAAGGAAAATGTCAGCACAAGAGTTGATTGATATACGGTGATCTAGAACGGAAGTTGAAGTTCATATCGTCCACGCCAGTTGTCGAGACACCTGTGACATCAATGACTGTGGAGATAATGATGATAGCGATGTGTTTCAAATCGTGATGTACATACCAAATGCTTTCCCACACTCTACCTCAGCTGCCATGATATAAGCACTACACGGCACATTGCGCCTTGCCAATAAATTGCACGTATTTAAAACGACTCGAGACATCAAACTGCATTATAGCTGCCACTGCCACACAAAAATATCGTTCATGTGGCAGTTGCTAACCATATCACTTACGGATGGGCGTTGCACGTTTCTCTCTAGTCCGTTCTTAACCAGGATATCGTGGCTTTCAACAAATACAAATGTTCCCGAAATATTTGACCCGTGTCCTCTGGTCACGTTCGAGAATTCTCTTTCTGTCACGCAGTTATTCAAGATTCCCAAAACGAGATTCGGATATCTTATGATAATGAGGTTTTAAAACAATGGTTTAAGGTGCAATAGAATAGACTTAATTGTGCAGTTTTATCCCGTACGGCTCGGCCTCTTTCCGCAGGGCGGACTTCCGAAAGCGTGCACAAAGCATGGAATGCGTAGCTCCAGCGACGACCCCTAAGGAGTCTCCGAGAAAATTGCACTCATGAACCGAAGAGAGCGCGAGGCAAGCGGCGTGAGCATTTCGCCACGGAGGATGTTGATAATAACGCCTGATCAACCACTGATAAAAGCATATAATCTAAACATTTCTGGATTTAGCGCCAGAAGAACTTCTAAACGAACGATTGTTAGATAACCCCAATAGTCTACTAAACACACGGATAAAGGCAACCAAAGCCACACATCTAGCCTTGGGACAAAGCTTAGGGTTTTTCCACCCCTTAATGGCAATTAACACCCCTAAAGTATGGAACCTAAACCTTCAGTTATGGAAGGCTTGACCCATCATCGTGAAGCAGATACTTTGCAGAACGTCGCTCTCATCGCAACACGCAGATAGGTTCTCAACCCTTTGTAAGTTCTCCTACCCCACGCCTTATATTTCTGCAAACGTCCTGTGTCCATCTGTGTGCTGCTCGACCTCCACCTCCCCTTGCAGGAACCGTGCCTTCCACCACTGTTCTTCCCAAGCCTCTGTGACTACTGCATTTGCATCTGCGCCATGAGAAGTGAGTGTGGACTGAATGTCTCTATCTATATACTTATATAAATATATGCGTGCATGTGTCTGCACATGCATATGTGCATGTATTTACCTACAAACATGCACCAGTTCACGCTGCTTGTATTCATAGAAGATGGTAACTGCACAAGACATGGCAATATAAATTGTGACTAACAGATTACTGTAGATTAAGATCCCACCCCTATGTTGCCGAGATGCATACAGAAAGCACATACTAGTATACTGCAACCTGTCATGTACATCGTAAGAAAAGGGAGGGGGATAGCTGGAGATTGGATACCTGATCCCATAGAACAGTTTTCAGCACAATGTAGCCGATCTAGAACATGTCGACATATAGGAGAGCCTTACGTGAGATGACTGAGGGCATATGTTCCATTGCCAGATAAAGGACAGACGAAGAGGGCGTTTAAGATCCGGAATAGAAACAAGAAATAGAACCCCATCTTTAAAGACTTTTCAAATAATATAGTATGTACATCCCTTACTACCGCTGTCTTTGCATAGTATAGTATTGTGAGTTCATTGTTTCTCCGCGGTAATCTTACTACACACATTTACTTTCCATTCATCATCGCCATAAAGTGCCTTGCGCGAGTGATCATGCTCTTACACATTTCTCGATCTTCAACAGAAAAATCAATGTGCTGATTTTCCCAGTTGTTATAATATGTTCTATTTGGCTGATGCTCTGAATAAATTCCAAACATTGCGAAAGCCACCCACAACAGAAATGTTACACTTCTTGTGCGGATGAGGAAGTAAAGGGTAAACCAGAAGTTCTCACGGGTAGGTTTAAGAGTGGTAACAACGTTAAATTTGTAGTGGCCTGACAAGTTTATAAAGCACGCGCTCACACACACCAGTTCACGCACTGGCATACACGCCACTTCACGAACTCAAGATTCTGATATCATATGACACATACACACATCAGTCACACACACCAATCATTTAACCCCAAGGAGAACAGTTTCAAGAATAACGAATGACTGTGTGGTGCAACAAGTGCACCGCAGCGGATCAATGCAGCAGTGAAGACAGGCATGCTGGAAACTTATCCTAAAATTGCCGCCAGCAGTCGGCATATCATTTCACTCTGAAATTATGTCTAGTCTATCATATTCAGTGCGACTCTTTTCTCTCATCTCTTCTCTCTGAATATGCATACTTCTTTTTTTTCTTATTTCGCTCGTTATCCCCCATTGGGATATAGCCCCAATCCGACCCATCTTTAGCTACCTCATACAGCTCTCTCTCTCTCTCTCTCTCTCTCTTCTGTCCTCTATCCCCCTTTGGGATATAGCCTCAACCAACTCACCGCAATCCGACCCATCCTTAGCTACCCCATGCAGCTCTCTCTCTCTCTCTCTCTCTCTCTCTCTCTCACTAACTCACTCTTCTGTCCTCTATCCCCCCATTGAGATATATCCTCAACCAACTCACCGCAATCCGACCCATCCTTAGCTACCCCATGCAGCTCTCTCTCTCTCTCTCTCTCTCTCTCTCTCTCTCTCTCTCTCTCTCTCTCACTAACTCACTCTTCTGTCCTCTATCCCCCCATTGAGATATATCCTCAACCAACTCACCGCAATCCGACCCATCCTTAGCTACCCCATGCAGCTCTCTCTCTCTCTCTCTCTCTCTCTCTCTCTCTCTCTCTCTCTCTCTCTCTCTCTCACTCTTCTGTCCTCTATCCCCCTTTGGGATATAGCCTCAACCAACTCACCGCAATCCGACCCATCCTTAGCTACCCCATGCAGCTCTCTCTCTCTCTCTCTCTCTCTCTCTATCTATCTATCTTCTGTCCTCTATTTCCCCCCCCCCTCCCCCGAATTTGGATAAAGCCTCAAGCAACTCACTCCAATCTGTCCTATCCTTAGCTACCCCATGCAGCTCTCTCTCTCTCTCTCTCTAGCTCTCTCTCTCTTCAGCTCTCTCTCACTCTGTCTCTCTCTCTTCAGCTCTCTCTCTGTCTCCCTCTCTTCAGCTCTCTCTCTCTCTTCAGCTCTCTCTCTCTCTCTCTCTCTCTTCTGTCCTCTATTCCCCCCTCCCCCAATTTGGATAAAGCCTCAAGCAACTCACTCCAATCTGTCCTATCCTTAGCTACCCCATGCAGCTAGCTCTCTCTCTCTCTCTCTCTCTCTCTCTCTCTCTCTCTCTCTCTCTCTCTCTCTCTCTCGCATTGGATCATTGTCGGCTCTGTGGCGGAGTTACTATGTAATTCGCAGTCCCATATACTTCGGTTCCAAACACAGCTGCGGGCGATTTGGCAGTATATACTATACCGCCTTGGGCTAATTCTCAATGATATGAGTGCCAGTCGTTCAGACAGCAATGGCCAACTACTGAACGTAAACTTGCCAAGTAATCACAAACAGCCAACAATTCTTGGATTTGAGTGCGGTGTCCTGTTAAAGGATATGCAAGGAGTCGCATAGTCCTCAACCAACTCTCCAAGCCATTCTATCTTTTGCTTTCTCTTGCAACTCTCTCCATGTCCTGCCCATATGATCCATTTCTTCTATGTATGTTTCTATATCCGCCTTGATTTATTTTGCTCTGCTGATTCCAGACATTGGCATGTCTAGTTATGCTATTCTCGGGTTTTCTCAATGTATGTCCTATCCAGGGCCATCTTCCTACTTCTTGACACACCTGTATTTGTCTCGTTCTCTCCACGAGGTCAGATTGGTGTTCAGTCATACTATTGTAGTCCTTTTATGTTGTGCATGCATAAACTGCTACATATTAATGGTCACAGTATTACAACGTCTACTATCTGCATTCTCCGATGCTTGTTCTGAATTTGGTTTAATAATTAGCAAAAAGAAGACAAGATTATGTCACAAGGTGCACATGGGGTACCATCAATCTTTATTAACGACGCCGAACAAGAGATGGTAGACCATTTTACATAGCTAGGATCAGTGGTAAATAGCAAATTATCCCTAGATCAGGAAATCAACATCCTGATTGGTAAGGCAGCAACAACAATGAACAGATTCAGAAAAAGAGGCTGGGAGAACAGGAAGCTTACTGCCAAAACAAAAGTCCTTGTCTATCAAGCCTGTGTCCTTAGTACTCTTCTTTATGGCAGTGAAGTCTGGAGAACTTACTCACAATGAGAGAAACGTTTAAACAGCTTTCATATGCAGTATCTGCCAAGAATACTTGGTATTAAGTGGCAAGACAAGATCACAATTACTGAAGTATTGGAAAGATCAGGTTGTGTGACGGTATATTCCATGCTCAGTTTTCGTAGACTTGGATAGGACACGTTAGGAGGATGGATGATGGTAGAATACCAAAGGACATCTTTTTTTGTAAATTACAGGTGTGTAAGAGATTTCAGTGTCGGCCTCTACTACGATACAAAGATGTGTGTAAGCGGGACATGATTGATACAGGCATTGATAATGCACATAGGGAGCAAGTCGCCGCTGAACGTGTTGCATGGAGAGCAAATATCAGAAATGGAATAAAGACAAAGGAGAAAATTATTGCAGATAAGTCACACACTGAGCGTGTGAGACGTAAGATGGTGCATGGTGGTGAAAATGGCCATGTGTTCACATGCATCCACTGTGGACGAACATTTACAGCGCCAATTGGCCTTAACAGTCACATTCATAAACCGCCATGGGCTGTAGTTATTAAGCCATTTTGAAGCACAATGAAACAAACTATCGTCTGTCAACTCGGCAAGGTGCCAATATAATATATAATGGTCAGTAATTTACCAAAGCATTTTGTTATTTATTCAAGGTAAGTCACAGTGTTACTATTCTATGGACCCCAGAAACACGTATGGTGACAGTACATGTTGAAGGTACATCGCAGTCCATCATGAAGATGGCTACTGAACAAAAACATGTCCCCATAATGTAAAATGCAAAAATATTGCCCTAGAGGGCGTCGCGGTAGTGTAGTGGCCGGCACGTTTGCTGCTAGTCCGGTGGTCATTATCTTCAAATCACAAATCGATGTGGGTGGCGAGTTTTCTTTTTTTTCATCCAGACTTACTGGTCAACGCAACCTAAAATGTGTTTGGACATAAAGATGACATCTCCCATCGAATGGGACTTATAGGACGGAGAGAGAGAGAGAGAGAGAGAGAGAGAGAGAGAGAGAGAGAGAGAGAGGAGATGGGGAGAGAGAGAGAGAGAGAGAGAGAGAGAGAGAGAGAGAGAGAGAGAGAGAGAGAGAGTCAATCCATTAACAGACTACAGATATGTAAGTGATAAGAACTTCGTCGCGGAGCAAGCACGATAGTAAGCTTCTTATCGTCAGATGAGATTGCTTTCCCCGAATATTTCGGTCCTGTACGTGTAAATGCCGGTCTCCCTGGCGAAGAGGTTAACGACTTTCTCCGTAATCCCGTACATCCACGTGAGGAACACAGCTGCGCGAGATTCGGTAGCGGATCGCGTCGCGTTGGTTACTTAAGGAGTTATGTGAGCCGGTCGCTCAGAAAGCAGTGGCAAACTACTGAGCGAATTCTTGCCAAGACATTAACAACAGCTGAAAGATGCTGGGATTGACTGCAATGTCCTGTAAAGGATACGCGAATAAGAAAAAAATACATGTAAATAAAATCTATCACATCAAAAGTTACTTTCCACAGAGTTAAATCTTAACAACAAAACTGCTATTATAACAGTTAACGGCGCAGAAAAATAAATATACACGCGTACGGTGT
This sequence comes from Cepaea hortensis, assembly GCA_963921405.1. Taxonomy (NCBI): domain Eukaryota; kingdom Metazoa; phylum Mollusca; class Gastropoda; order Stylommatophora; family Helicidae; genus Cepaea; species Cepaea hortensis. The sequence continues at coordinate 88,773,961 of OY992886.1, forward strand.
TGGGGAGAGAATGTAACAACAAAACCATGCATTCAATTATCACAATGAGCATGCCCGTCTGACTTCTGGCTGTGAATACTGGCTTGTGTAAACAACTCCAGCAGAAGCCGTCTGTCCCGCGCGTGCTGCCATCTATGTGACCCCGCTTTAACGTTGCCTGCATAAACACTGGGTATACTGCTCAATTCCGCTCAAGCAAACTACCATCCCCATCCTGGCGGTACGAATCATTGACATGCGTTGAGATAAGCGGGGTTTCTACGGTGCTACTACTAATGTGCCGCCGTTATAATTATCGGGTTGTTGTTGTTTTTTTGCATATCCCTTACAGGACGTTGCAGTCAACATTAGCATTTTTCAGCTGCTGTTGATGTACTAAGCTAGATTACGCTCAGTAGTTTGCCATTGCTTTCTGAGCGACCGGCTCGCATACCCAGTAAGTTACCAACGCGGCGAGAACCGCTACCGATTCTCGCGCAGGTTATGTTACTCACGAGAATATACGGGATTGCGGAGAAAGACGTTAACCCCTAGACCAGGGAGACCGGCTTAGCTTGTCTTATGTCGGTGTGCTAGCGGAAATGTAGTGTCTTTTGGCTAAGATCAAAGAGTAGTATCTATGCACTTTGACCTGACCAGGGCCACCAGCAGAGGCGGTCATCTGAATGACACACAAGAGACCTCATGGGGCGGCTCTGGCCCCTGGGGAACAGCGAGCCGTTATTTAAGAAAGAAAAGTAATAATAATAATAATAATAATAATCATAATAACGGTAGTGTAATGCGGTTAAATGATGAGAAGACATTGAGGTGACATGATTAAGTGATGTTAACACCAGTCCTCACACTACGTGGTCTGATGATGATGTTGACGAGAACAGAAGACAGTGAGTGAACTGACGTGTGTGTGAGAGAGAGAGAGAGAGAGAGAGAGAGAGAGAGAGAGAGAGAGAGAGAGAGAGAGAGAGAGGAGAGAGCGAGAGAGTTCTTTGACTAACATGATGACGACAACAGGAGGCATGATCATGTCAGTCCACTGTCTCCTGTTCTTCTCAACATCACCTCAGACCAGTCAGTGTGATATCAACATAAGTTGGGGATGTTTCCCAGAACCACTGGTGTCTGATATTATTATAAGAAGAAACTACATACAGGTAGATAGGGCCATTTACCCTGGACGGAATCTGTCTAGACGAGGGGAACCTTACACAAATGCATGCCAGCCGGACACCCTGACCTTTAAGGTTTATAACTAAATATGACACGCTTCCCTCAACAGAAAATTAAAGAAGAAGAAAGAAAGAAATGCAATACTCTGAGAACTCTCAGGAACCAGTTATCAATTGGGGTATAGTCATTGCACTCCAGACAGGTCCATAGGTGCTCAGATCCTCCCCCCCCCCCCCCCCAGCATATGCATCAGGGTCCAGTGGCTAATAGTGCCAGTTCTGTGTTGGTTGACGAGGCACCTCGTTTTCCCGATGTACCTCTCGTGTCTGGCCGTGTCCTTTCTTACTCCCAAGTCTCTCATCCTAGACAACGATGTGGATTCACTGACGTCAAAGTCCTCGACATCTCTTTAAGGATGTTAATAACATCGGCGCGATCCATGGGCTGGCCATCAGCAGGGGATGCAGAGCTGGCCAATTTATCAGCTCGTTCATTTCCCTCGACTCCCGCATGTCCCCAGGACGAAGTTGAAGGTGACTTTACGGACAACGGACTTCCGCAGCGAATCGGTCCACTGTCTACGTACAGATCCTACATCGACCCGTCGAATCATGCTCATTGAATCACTTAGTACACACATGTTGGTATAATGCTGTGATTCCAGCCACATGAAAGCCTGTGTTACTGCCATCGTCATGCTGCTCGTGGTCACGTAGTGGGCACCACTGGATTCTTGAACGGTTCGGCCCGCTGAACAGGCTGTAAATGCCCACACACTTCTCTGCTTAACAACAGATCCATCTGTATAGATTAGCACTTCGGGGTTGTCTGAGTGTTCATTGATGAGCGCGTTGACCTCTGCATTGACAGCGGCAGGGTTCTGCTCTCTGCACCGTCTGTCAAGTGTTCTCAGGAACCAATGAATTCCAAATATAGAGGTTCTACTGTTAATAGTGTGTGACCGAAGCATTCCAAAAAAAAAAAGACGTAATCTTATCAAAAGTCAGAGAAGAACACATCGTGAGTTGCCTGGTACAAGATGAGTGAAGACCCTGTTAGTGTGATCACTCTTCTGCCCGGCTACGTACCATATCTCAAACACTTCCAACGCCATTTCATCCTTGTTAGTTAAGAGTCCACGTGTAATGAAAAGAGAAACACTCTGGGTTCTGCATTCAACTAACTATAGGGACACGCCCACCAAGACCACTTGGAAACACTTTAGCTCATTAACTCTTAAAGAATGTCCCGCCTTGATGTATGTTTGGAGCACATCTTTCTTGCTGAGTTTTCAAACACTCATCATCATCAAGTGCCCTGCCATCTGGGGTAACCTTTCATGTCGCTACACACATCTCGATTCTTGGTGTTCTGGATCAACTCTGTTGTTGGTATTTATCCATGCCACCAACTCTGTCCATCCAGCATCATTTCTCTTGGTCTGCCTCTGCCTCTTTTCCCATTGACCTTTCCAGTTGTCATATTGTTCTCTAATGTCTCTTTTCTCATCACATGACCAAAGAAAGCTGTATGTCTATTTCTTATTGATGTATATAATGTTCTAGTTTCATTAGCCCCTTTCAGGCAATCGTCGTTAGTTACTCTGGCAGTCCAAGGAATTCGCAACATCCGTCTCAGGAACCACATCTCTGTTGCTTCCAAGTTCTTCCTAATTTGTTAATTTACGTTCCAAGATTCACTGTTCAAACACCAGAGTCCAAATAAAAACACAAAATATTACAGACTATCAGTTCGGTCTTCTTAGCGTAGATGTTAAGGACGTTGTTTGTAATATCGTATACTCTCATACGAAACAAAGCTGCGCGAGATTCGGCAGTGGATCGCGTCAAATTGGTTACTTTACGGAGGTATATGAGGCGGTCGTATGCATATACCTCTACAATTTTGTCAGGGTAATAGCCTTAAGCCAGTCTCCGTGGTGAAGGCGTTATGAACACAATTCGTAATTCCACTTACCTGCTTTCGAAACACAGCTATGCGCTATTTAGCAGCAGACCGCGTTGGCTGGGTTTTAACGAAATGGTACGGGAGCCGGTCATTCAGAAAGCAATGGCAAACTACTGAACGTAAACTTGCCAGACATCAACAACAGCAGTAAAATACTGGTGTTGACAGTGATGTCCTGTAAAAAGGATATGCCAAAACAAATAGCCTTATGGCCTACTCTTAAAATTTCCAGCTGCCTTGGGATGTTTAATGTGCACAGAGTAATGTTTCGCCTTTGTCTGAGAATGCTAGGTATCCAATCTCACTACTCACAGATAAGGGGGACTTGTGTGATATAATTAAATACCAATGGTTCTCAAAATATTTCCAGCACAGTTATCAGTTGGGGTATCTTCATTGCACTCCGGACATGTCCATAGGTGCTCAGATCCTCCCCCCCCCCCCCCCCCAGCATATGCATCAGCGTCCGGTGGCTAATAGTGCCAGTTCTGTGTTGGTTGACGAGGCGCCTTGTTTTCCTGATGTACCTATCGCGTCTGGCCATGCCGATTCTTAATCCCAAGTCTTTCATCCTGGACAGCGATGTGGATTCACTGACGTCAAAGGCCTCTGTTCTCGCCATATCTTTAAGGACGTTAATAACATCGGCACTATCCATGGGCTGGCCATCTACAGGGGGTGCAGAGCCAGCCAGTTTATCAGCTCGTTCATTTCCCTCGATTCCCGCATGTCCCGGGACATGCACAGTGATGAGACTGAACGCTCGATACCTTTTGAGTCATAAGCAGTCACTGTAATCTCACAGCTATGGCTACTCCCACTAATTGGGATTGAATCAGGAACCAATGTATCGGGACGTCAGTGTTTTAATTACTGTAGGTAACCTACCGATTTCTGTTTGATTACAAGATACATTTCATGGGCGAGTTCTGGTAATACACTACTGTAGGTAACCTAGAGGTTCCTGTTAAATTACAAGATATTTAATTGGTGAGTTCTGGTAACAAGCTGTGAACTCATGCCTATACTGCCAGGAGTTTAACTGTAAATCTCACTATCTACTACTGAACCTACTGTTAGTGACCATGTCCACAATATTATTAACAGTTCCCTCTTCGACAGCAGGATGAGAAAACAGTGCTTTGTTCTGGCAGATTATTTAGTCCATAGAATGGTATGAATTTTCTGAAGATGTCAGTCACTCCTTCATTCCAGATTTTTCTGAATGTGTCACCCCTTCATTTGTGACCTGTTTATAAACTGTTTTCCTCTTGCCTTTGACTTCCCCTCTTTGACAGCAAATCCCAGCTGTCATGACAAGTGAGCTCTCCGTTCAAGTGCAGAGTTGTCCACTTATTTGAGCGGATACTCTGTCCCCTGAACTGTTTGTCATGCTCTTGAGCAATGCCTGTCCTCTACAACTTGGAGGTCAAGTTGGGAATTTCTCTTCTTCAAGCTGAGACCATTATATAATACTGTCGTTTAAAACTGTCGTTTACTGCCAATATAGTACCTTGCGGTGTATGGCAGAGGGGTCTTTGAGCCTGAGGAATAAAGGCCGCCTGGCTAGTGCAGTCGCCGCGAACTGTGCAAGTTAGGATTTTCTTTTTGCCCCCGACAGAAAAAAATCCCGCACCTTACCGGGGATCGAACCCGGGTCTCCCGAATGAGAGTCTGGCGTTCTATCCACTCGGCCAGCCGCTCCTCTTTTATATAATATTATATAATATAATTATATAATACTAAAGCAGTAAAACAGGGTATTAAAACAAAATAAAAAGAAAGCCACACACACACACATACAAAATATTACAAAAACTCAGATTAAAGAAAACAATACTGACTGAGATCAAGATCAGACAATGAAAGTACTTCGACCATATAAAGATACACTCGCCAGAGTAACTAACAATTGTTTGGAAAAGATAATGAACATTTATTGTCAAAACAAACAAAAAGTTGTCATCTACTCCATATAGTACCTGTCAGTGTAAGACAAGAGGGTCTTCAGCTTGAGGAATCATGACGCCTGGCTAATGCAGTCACCACTGAATTGTGCAGGTTAGGGTTTTCTTTTTGCCCCCGACACAAAAAAATCTACATCATACAGAGGATTTGAACCCAGGATATAATGAATGAACATATACAACTATAAGAAGAAAATAATGCCCTGTTGTCAAACAATGAGAAGAAAAGCACAGGAAATTATCGTCACCGCTGTAAAGATCAGCAGTCGAAGAGGCAGACCAAGAGAAATTATCCTGGGTGGCCTAGGACAATGGCATGGGGGAACAACATCAACAGAATGTACAAAAACACCAAGGACCCTGATCTCTTTGTTAGAAACAAATATGCTGGAGGAAAAAGTGGTGAAGCAAGCAAGAGGAAGTTAATGTCACATGGTGGACAACATCAGGTGATGGGATGGAAGAAGTTTGTTTATGAACACCATGAAGGCACAGGACAAAGGGCATTCAGAGATTTATTACAGCCAACCTTCAATGCTGAGATGGTGCTAGATGGTAATAGCTGATAATGATTCTCTCTCTCTCTCTCACACACACGTCACATGCCAAGGGTCTGTAATATTATAAAGCCATCAGATTTTATAGGCCTGAATAGTTAGTTAATTAGTTAGTGGCAGTTCCAACTTCACAGCAACGGGTTGTTCCCATTATGCTCTGTTCCTGTGCCAGTGAATATCACACGAAATGCTCCCCACTGCCCTATGTGAAAAGTGGAATAGACAGGAGTCTCAACAAGCCAACAGCCCGTACAGGTACACTGTGGATAATGCCACCGTCAGAAGCCAACACAAAAGTCCTCCACGGAAAATATAGTTCTTTGTCGATGGAAGCGGCAGTCACTAGACAACCAGCAGCTACACATTACTGCATTAAAAGTTGAGGATCGACTTCATTGCCCCTGGATTTATCCCAAATGGCTTGGTCCTTTTTGGCAGGGCAGCCTGCTGAAAGCATCGTACAAAGCATGAACAATATACCCCCAGGAGTCTCCGAGAAAAATGCAAACATGAACCGAAAAGGCAATCCAATAAATTTCAAGCGACAGACCGACCACCATCGCTCTGAACATGCAATTCACGCTACAACAACAGCGTACAGATGTAAAAACGTTCCAAGCGAAATTCACAGCTCACAGTGTCGCACTCATGCCCAATCAGTCCAACATGAGGAAAATGTGACTGCAAACCGTAGCCAGAAGCATAAACACTCCAGAGGCTTAACGGTTCAAATGCCTATCCACCATGTTGGGGACAGGAAGTCAAGGTTGTTCCCTAACTTAGGGAGATGGTGCTAGGTGATGGTAATAGCTGATAATGATTCTCTCTTTCACACACGCATCACCTGCCATGTGTTGTAATGTTATAGGGCCATCAGATTTTATAGACCTGAATAAATGGAGGAATGAATGGCCATATTTCATTAACTTAGCAAGACAACGAACGCAAGCATTGAATCCTCGTCCAACCATGCTCATTGAAATTATCAGCACCTTATCAACTACACTAGCACACCCGTTATAATGATTAAATAGGAACTTAGTTTATCATAACAAGAAATCCATGGTGAATTGTAAATTTAATTACTAATAAACTTAAACTGGTACTGTCAGTTGTTGGTAAATTGAATATTAATAATAGTATCCAGTATCTGTTTCCCTAGCGAAGGGGTTAAGGACGCTGTTCGTAATCCCATATAAGAAAAACAGCTGCGTGAGATTCGGCAGTGGATCGCATCACGTTGGTTTCTTATGAAAAGGTATGTGAGCCGGTCGTTCTGAAAGCAATGGCAAACTACTGAAAGTAAAACTTGCCAAGACATCAACACCAGATGAAAAATGCTTGTGTTTACTGCAATGTTCTGTAAATAGTATGTGCACACACAAAAGAAATCCAGTATCCAATAGCCAACAGTAAAATTAGATGTGGTTCCTGAAACAAATGTTGTGAATCCCTCAGACTGCCAGAATAACTAACAGTTGTCTGGAAAAGCTATTGAACATATACAACTATAAGAGAAAGGCAAACAATGCCCGGTGGTCAAACAATGAGAAGAAAAGCACTGGAAATTAAATTATCGTCACCACTGGAAATTATCGTCCCTACTGGAAAGATCAGCAGTCGAAGAGGCAGACCAAGAGAAATTATCCTGGATGGCCTAGGACAAACTATAAGTATGGGTACTATACGCATTGGTACTTTCACTCAGTAGTAGTAATTAATATTAACTTCATTATACGGAGCAAGCACACCACAACAAGCATCTGATAATTGATAATCAGAAGTGGTCCCCCTTTGCTGAATGTTTGAGTTTCTGACCCTTTTCTACTTTTCATTTTAACTCTTTCTGTTACACACCATTTTTAATTTAACCCAGTATATTCCAACTGAAAACTAAATAAAAAACTAATCATCACCTTAAGCTTTGGTTTGTAACTTTTAGTTAGGTAGGCTTACTTTAGGCTTTAACAAGGGACTTACTTTAATTTTTTGATCGTTGTCTTGAAAAGTAAACAAAACAAACACAAACAATTCGGCACAACAACAATTCACAATTCAATAACTGCTTTACTTTTATTTACTGAACTGCTTAGTGCAGTTATGAGTTAACAAAATGCAGTAAAACATTACTATTAGTAATTACTCGCGCAACGCTAATATTAGTACGAGATGATAAATATACTCAGTTTAAGTTTACTGATTAAAGTCTAAGAATAAAATTATAAATGAAGTCTGCGGACCACCAACGGCAACGCCAACAAGGAAATAAACTAGACAGTAGGAGACAGAATCAAAATTCGAAAGTTCAGTGGAAGCAGGCACATATTTTTAAATCGCGATTAAACAGTCTGTCAGCCGGTGCCATCAACTAAAACACGTATGTGAACACTGGTAACACTTCTAGAGACAAACTACAACAAACGACTCACCCTTTGTTGTTGATAACTGCTTCATTGTGCAGAGATGGACATGAAGAAACGTAAATAAACACCACAGACACCAGAAATAGGAAGTATTGAGGGAAAATGGCGACAATCTCGGGTCTGGTGCGAGCAAATACGAGATCTTGCTGGCAGAGAGGGGAGGGGCGGTGAGAGTGGAGGGAGGGGAGCAGAAATAGGGGGAGGCGGATACAGAAGTTCGCGGTTTTCGTAAATTAATTAGATCGTATTTTACGCGTACAGTATGGATCCATTTTATTGCATACCTCACTTCATATTGGGAATATCGATATATGAAGCCCATAAGCGGTCACTCTCCCGCTGTTTATACTTCACCTCGACACAGCAAGGTACAAGAGGAACATGATGAGATGAGAGATGAGACTTCATATGATATGGCACACTTACAAACCAGAAAACACGGTGTAGTCACTGTAGATACAGGTTTATGATCCTTAGTAAAGAAATGCAGCCTTTCATCATCATCATCATCTTTTTTCCACTTCTGCCGTCAAGCGTCGTGGGGAGGAATCATTTGCGTTACAGCGCCCGGTAGGCGACACTGGATAGTGTCATTCCGTGTGGCTGTACAATGTCTTTGATGTCGTCAATCCATTTTCTTCTTCGACGTCCTCGTGGTCTCGTCGCAGATGATCTTTGATGTAAGGCCAGTGATGGTAGTTGCTGGTGTTGCATTCTAACGACATGGCCAAACCACTTGATCTTCTGTCTTTCAATAAATGTGGCACAAGCCTTTGTTTTTCCCAAAACTGTCCCAAATTGGGCACACAGACCCTTCTTACATTCGGCCCTTCCATCCAGTCATCTTACATACGTATATTATCATTATCTATTGTGCATGTTACACTTAAATAAAAAAAGGACTTTTTGACAGTTTAAATAACAGTCCCAGTCCTTGTTATGAAGAATTTATAAATAACTAGTAGACCCGGCCCGGCTTCGCCCAGTCCCTGGTGGGGAGCATCTCATTTAATTAATATAAGTAGTCATATAAGCTCCCGTTCCTGACTGTCTGTCTGTCTGTCTGTCTGTCTGTCTGTCTGACCCTGCCCGGCATCGCCTGGCTCCTGGTGTGGAGCATCTCATTTAATTCATATAAGTAGTCATATAAGCTCCCGTTCCCGTTCCCAACTATCTATCTGTCTGTCTATCTGTCTGTCCCTCCCTCTCTGTCTGTCTGTCTGTCTGTCTGTCTAATCATTTATTGGTTGAGGTTAGAACAACCTTAGATAAACGGACAAAAAGCATTAGAAAGAGCACTTGAAAGATCTTTACATATTCCCCCAACAATTAACTTGGGTAAATGGAGCGGCGGCAGAAGCAGCAGAAGAAGAAGAAAAAGGAGGAGTAGGAGAAAGGAGGAGGAAGAGGGTGAA
>OY992886.1:88783660-88942126 GCA_963921405.1 Cepaea hortensis
GGATGTGGAGGAAGGAGGAGGGATTAGGTAGAGGGAGGAGAAGGAGAGAGGAAAAGGGATGAGGGAGGAGGAGAGAGGAGGAGGAGGGAGGAGGAGGAAGGGGGAGGAGGAGGAGGAAGAGGGAGGAAGAGGATGGAGGAGGAAGAGGAGGGAGAGGGAGGCGGGGGAGTGGAAGAGGAAGACGGTAGGAATTGGAGGAGGGGAGAGGAGGAGGGAGAAGGAGGGGGTAGGAGAAAGGAGGGGAGGGAGGAGGGGAAGGAGGGAGGAGGAGGGAGGAGAAGGAGGAAGGAGGAGGAGGGAGAGGGAGGAGGAGAGAGAATGAGGAGAGGAGGAAGGAAAGGGAGGTGGAGGAGGAGGAGGGAGAGGGAGGAGGAGAGAGAATGACAAGGGGAGGAAGGAAAGGGAGGTGGAGGATGAGGAGGGAGGAGGAGGAGGGTAGAGGTAGGAGGAGGTAGAGGGAGGAGGAGGAGGAAGGAAAGGGAGGAGGAAGAGGAGAAGAGAGGAGGAGGAGGGTGGAGGGAGGAGGAGGGAGTAGGATGGAGTAGGAGGGAGTAGGATGGAGGAGGAAGAGGGAGAAGGAGGGAGGAGGGAGGAGGATGAGGGAGAAGGAGGTAGGAGGAGGAGGGAGAGGGAGGAGGAGGGAGGAGGAGGAGGGAGGAGGATGGAGGAGGAAGGGAGAGGAAGAGGGAGAAGGAGGAGGGAGAGGGAGGAGGAGGAGGGGGAGGAGGTAGAGGGAGGAGGAGGGAGTAGGAGAAGAGAGGAGGAGGGAGTTCGCCATTCCGAATTCATACTCGTCTAGGTTCTGTGATTTCGGTCCTTCTATTGATTGTTCTTCCCTTCTACACGACTGTAGATAACTTCCTTACACATAAAAAGATGAATTGTTATTGATATTGCCGTGGCATGGAGGCATATATATCAGCAGCAGAGTTAATCCAGAAAACCAAAGACTGAGATCTATGGAGAACCATGAACGCCTACGCCAGCCGGCACGGCACCTGATGATGATGATGATTGCCGTGTGACGATTCTGTGTAGTCACGTCATTTTCTTCGCTTGTCCTAGCGTTTTGGTTCGGGGATTCTTTCATCATCATCATCATATATTTACGTACGTATTTAGGGAGGGGGAGGAGGGGGGAGGAGGAGGAAGAAGAAACAAAAATTAGACAGTTGGCAGCGCTGGAATGAGAGGAAGGCGTGTAGAAAATTTCATCTCAATCGGATGGGCCGTTCGCGAACGCATAAAGGACATACATATCCACACACATTGCCTTTTATATATAAGACTAGCAGACCCGGCCCGGTTTCGCCCAGTCCCTGGTGGGGAGCATCTCATTTAATTCATATAAGTAGTCATATAAGCTCCCATTCCCGTTCCTGTCTGTCTGTCTGTCTGTCTGTCTGTCTATCTGTCTGTCTGTCTGTCTGTCTGTCTGTCTGTCTGTCTGAACCTGCCCGGCATCGCCTGGCTCCTGGTGTGGAGCATCTCATTTAATTCATAAAAGTAGTCATATAAGCTCCCGTTTCCGTTCCCGACTATCTATCTGTCTGTCTGTCTATCTGTCTGTCTGTCTGTCTGTCTGTCTGTCTGTCTAATCATTTATTGGTTGCGGTTAGAACAACCTTAGATAAACGAAGACCAACTTACAAAAAGCATTAGAAAGAGCACTTGAAAGATCTTTACATATTCCCCCAACAATTAACTTGTGTAAATGGAACAGCGGCAGCAGCAGCAGAAGAAGAAGAAAAAGGAGGAGTAGGAGGGAGGAGGAGGTAGAGGGAGGAGGAGGGAGGAGGTAGAGGGAGGAGGTAGAGGGAGGAGGAGAAGAGAGGAGGAGGGAGTTCGCCATTCCTAATTCATACTCGTCTAGGTTCTGTGATTTTGGTCCTTCCATTGATTGTTCTTCCCTTCTACATGACTGTAGATAACTTCCTTACACATAAAGAGATGAATTGTTATTGATATTGCCGTGGCATGGATCAATATCAGCAGCAGAGTTGATCCAGAAAACCAAAGACCGAGTTCTACGGAGAGCCATGAACGTCTACGCCAGCCGGCACGGCACTTGATGATGATGATGATTGCCGTGTGACGATTCTGTGTAGTCACGTCATTTTCTTCGCTTTCCCTAGCGTTTTGGTTCGGGGATTCTTTCATCATCATCATCATATATTTACGTACGTATTTTGGGAGGGGGAGGAGGGAGGAGGAGGAAGAAGTTGGCAGCGCTGGAATGAAAGGAAGACGTGTAGAAATTTTCATCTCAATCGGATGGACCGTTCGCGAACGTATAAAGGACATACATATTTACATACATCCTAATTTATATATAAGATGTAACTTGATGAGAACAATAATAATATTAATTTATTGATCATCATCGTGTAACTAAGTAAAGTAAAGGCGCTTTTGGCACGCAATAAGGTGCACTGAATAACGCACGTGGTGCTGGACCCATGTGTGTATCGACAATGTTGCGTCGTGGCCGAGAGGATAAGGAGAGCGCGCTAGCTCCTAAACTTCCGGTACGTTGATGGTTAAGTAGCAGGATAAACATCTTCACTTGTCAACTCCAACGCTAAATTCTGCAGCGGGCCCTGTGGCGCAACGGTAGCGCGTCTGACTCCAGATCAGAAGGTTGCGTGTTCAAATCACGTCGGGGTCATCTATGTTTTTATTTTTTGTTTTTTTACCCAAGTGGCGCGGGGCTAGAAAAGCGAATATTTATGTACGCACTACAGTGGATACATAAAGTGTGTACATATTTATGTACGCACTATAGTGGATCTCCCGTGTGTTGCCGAGGCCCATAACGGAAGCAAAGAATAGCAACACTGTTGCCTACCATGCATGTCGTAAGAGGCGACTAAGAAGGCTTGATGGTTCCGTCGCCCTGCTACTGAGTGAGTGCGTGGCGCGACACTGTGAGTTTCGTGTGAAATGCTTTTGAATCTGCCCGAGGTATTTTGGAACGTGACTGCTTGCTCGGAGCGATGGCAGCTGGCTATGTCCCATAGTTGACCGGTTATTGCCTTATGCAGAAATGCGTGGCTGCTGGGCTTCTGGTTGACTGCCACTACCATCGACGATGAACTGTAATTTAGTGAGCTGTGTGGGTGAACATCAAAGAAAGATCCAGATGGGAAAATGACTGCCGATTCCATCAGAGATTAATTGGGTGTTTTGTGGGGGACTATTGTGTTGACATTCTGGCGGCGGCATTATTCACAGTGTATCTATGCTGGCTGTTGTTTGTCGAGACTCCTGTCTTTTCCACTTTTCACATTGGGCAGTGGGGAGCGTTTTGTGTGATATTCACTGGCACAGGAACGGAGCATAATGGGGACAACCCGTTGCTGTGAAGTTGGAACCGCGACTGACTAACTAATTGACTAACTAACTACAGTGGATGTCAAGCATCACACATAGCGAACATTGATCGCAGAAGAACTAACGAACGAACTTTATTTTTATGGTCACAAATTGGGCACACAGACCCGTCTTACATTCGGCGCGGAGAACTAGGGTATGCCTACCCAGCATGTGAAGGCAGGATTCGGTAGAATGCGCGGATGAAATCACGGATGATTCAACGGGCAAGACAGCGTTTACCTGCAAAGCGTTGTGGAATGTAATGAGCACGGCAAGGCACGTAGAGCGCCCTGGTCATCCACTGCACCTGTATTCGTCTCCAGTCGTCTTGACTTGTCTTGCCACTGGACTCAGATGGACTCAGGCGAGAGAGTGAGGTCGACGAATTGCGCAACTCTTCCTCACTTTAATCCAATTCATCGCGAAAGTCATTCTTCATCCAACTTTACATATCACCTTCAAGCCCTGTGGCGGTGGGCGAGCGGCGAAGCGGCAGGCGTGGGTGCGCTGGCAGTCGTAGTCGCAGACCTGCACACAGGCGGCTCAGGCCATATGGTCGTCTTCTACTTACCGGAGCAGCATTGGGATTCGGCAGCCCCCTGAGCGACTGAGCAGCCCTCTATAGGAAAGCACTGCTCATCTCCATAGTGTTCTCCACTTTCATTAACCTTACCAAGGCTTTTGATACAGTCAGCAGAGAAGGGCTGTGGAAGATAATGGCGAAATATGGCTCTCCAAAAGTTTGTCCTAATAGTGCGGCTATTTCATGTTGGTATGCAGGCAAGAGTACAGGAAAATTGTGAACTGTCTGAGCTCTTTCCTGTCACCAAAGGAGTGAAGTAAGGATGTGTCCTGGCACCAACACTGTTCAGCCTCATGTTTTCAGCTGTGCTGACGAATGCCTTCGAGGACAATGACACTGGAATAGATATCAACTACCGCATGGATAAACAGTTGTTCAATCTCAGAAGGCTTAAAAGCGAAAACCAAAACTAACAGCGACACCGTCAGAGAACTGCTGTTTGCTGATGATTGCGCCCTATATGCCAACTCAGAGGCAGACATGCAACACAATGTTTCAGCTTTCTCACATGCCTGTGCCAACTTTGGGCTCAATATCAACTTGGAGAAGACTGTAGTTACGTACCAGCCAGCTCCAGGGATTAATCACACCGTGCCGAATATCAAGGTGAACGGTCATAGACTAAGTGTTGTGGACAAATTCACCTATCTTGGCAGCACTGTGTCACAAGCTGCCACAATTGATGACGAAGTGAATGCAGGAATCTCCAAGGCGAGCGCGGCCTTTGGCTGACTGTACAAGAATGTATGGGACAGAAATGGAATAAGCCTGCAAACAAAACTGAAAGTCTACAAAGCAGTTGTATTAACCACACTGCTATATGCTTGTGAAACCTAGACTGTTTATCAGCGACATGCTAGAAAATTAAACCACTTCCACACAGTCTGCATTAGGAAGCTATTGAAGATTAAATGGCAAGACAAGATCCCTGACACTGAAGTTCTAGAAAGAGTGTCCATGCCCAGTATCCACACTCTACTAATGAAGAATTAGATTCGCTGGGCTGGTCACTTAAAGGTCATTAAAGCACATAGAAAATTTCCTTATCAAGGGAAATAACAACACTCTCTTCTAAATGTTTTCATCATAGGCCAGTTTTGCAGAACAGAGACTAACTAATATTAAATTATACAGAATTTTTTTTTTTTTAAACTTTTATTGAGTGTTAAAGTGGTTGCGAATTGTATTGTTCGTGTTTTTACAGAGCGTTGTATGTGGACGTGTAGGTGACATATGCGCAAAAATACAAATATTTTATACATTTAAACATTCCTCCATTGACATTGTTGTAAGGAAATATTTTAAATCAACAGCGTGATGGTAGTGGGCTGTTATTTTTTTCCCTGCCGCCCCGCTCTCCTGTCAGCTCCAAATCTCCTACCAAGTACCATCACCACCTCTCGGCTCGGTGATGATAAACATGGCGGTGCACAAACTGTTTAGAACCAACCGGTGAGGGTGGCAGCAGAGACAACAATCACAGTATCAAAAAGGTGGGAAAGGGGGATGAGATTGTATATGCGTTTACAAAGCCAGATATATTAGTAGTGATTACAATGATAATAGTGCAAATAACAACCAAATACATAAATAATATAATAATGACAAGGAATAACACTGCTAAGTACAAGTGCTAAGGGTGATAGTCTCATAATAATAGTTCTAACATGTGATTCCATGTGCTAAATTGATTATCTTAGGAATGGTGTTTACATGAAATACATCTTATAATAATAATGACAAAGAATAAAACTACTAAGGGTGATAACAGCAATGCTAAAAAACACAATGATAAAATTAGTTATGATAATGATCACATTTTCCAAACATGTGATTCCATTTGCTAAAATGATTTTCTTAGACATGGTGTTAAAATATGGCAGGTACCTACAATAACAATTGCATCCTGCACTGTTCAATAATAAAGTAGGTGTAAAAAGGAGTTGGTTATCTTTTTTTTCTCCTTGCTTATTTTTTTTTTTTTAATTATACATATACTTGCAACATGCAATGTTCAATAATAGTAGAAGTAAAGGGAGTTGGTTATCTTTTTCTCCTTGCTTATTTTTTTTTTTTTTTTTTTTTTTCTTATTTGTAAGGGTTCATTCATTTTTTCCCTTCCTCTTTTTTTTTTTTTTTTAACTTTATGTAAAAAGTAAACAAGCATCAGTATTTGCACAACATTTTTACAATCTTTACATTTTTGTTTCCCTTGCCATCTTCTCACCAATTTGTTTCACTCCATCAATGCCCTTATCACCACTATCTGGGCAATGATGGTAAAGGCAGGATAGATATTTGAACCAAACCGGTGTGGGTACCAGCAAAGGCAGCAACAAACCATGAGCAAGGGGATGGGGGGCACATGGGAAAGGGATTTTGTTTATTACTAATGATGACAATAATAATAATGACAAGAAGAGACATACTGAGGGTAATAATAGCCAATATAAAAAAACTAGCACTGGTAATAATGGTTATGAAAATGATAAACTTTTTGCAAATTGTGGTTTCCATTTGCTAGGATGATTTTCTTTGGAATGGTGTTAACATAGCATAGCAGTGTACATACACAAGCCAAATATAGCTTTTAATAATAGTTGTAGTACAGGGAGTTGGGTTTTTTTCCCCCTTATTTCCTCAATCATTTGTATTTGCACAAATTTATTTCAGTATTATTGATTTGGTAACCATATGTGATTTTGTATTTATTCCTTCAACACTCCCTCACATGATTCAAAAGGGGTGACAAGGAGAAAGGGAAATCTTTACATTTTTGTTTACTTTGCCGCACTCCCACTAATCGCTTTCACTCCAATGCCCCTCCAACCACCCTTAATGATGGTACAGGCAGGACAAATGTTTGAACTGACCAGTGGGGGTGGTAGCAAAGGCAACAAAACCTTAAGCAAAATGGGGCGCAGGGGAGATGAAGTTGTAAAATAATAGTGATAATACTTGTAAAATCAATGATACTAAGGATAATGGGGTAAGTATTGACTGCAAGGATAGGGGAAAGTCTTTACATGTTGTTCCCTCGCTACTCTCCCACCGATTGGTTTCAATCACCAATGTCCCCATGACCACTCTAATGATGGTACGGGCAGGGCAAATGTTTGAAACAAACTAGTGTGGGTAGTAGCAAAAGCAACAAACCTTAAACAAAGGGGGGGGGGGACATGGGGGATGAAGTTGTAAAATAATAAAGGTGATATCATTAATACTTATTAAATTAATGATACTAAGGATAAAAAGGGTAGGGTAATGGTAGTAAAAAATAAAAATGATAATGATAGTGATAATAATAATAATAATAATAATAATAATAATAATGAAAACAATAATAATAAATATAATACTAATACTATAATAGATATGTGATTTCCTTTACTAAAATGATAATCTTAGTTGTGGTGGTAGTTTAGCACAACAAATTCATTTGTATCAAACATTCCATAATTAGTACATTGGAATGGGAGGAGTTAAGTTTTCTTTTCTCTTTTTTCCTTTTTCCCCTTATCTATAAGGGTGAAACCATCATTTTGAAACAAATAAAACAAGCATTTGTACTTCCACTATTCTTTACATAAGGGATTTTCCATTGGTCTTTTGACCATATGTGATCTTTTTAATCATTCACTCACAGTTTCTTCTTTCTTTCTCTCACTCATGTATACCAAAATTACCAAAAAAATTACCAAAATTTCCAGAGTTGGTATAAATGGTATACCAACTCTGGAAAAAGAGTTGTGATATTTTGTGCGTGAACATAAATGATATTAAGTGTGTGTTATATGTGCGGTGTTTGTATCTGGCTGAGTTTCTACATGTCCATATGAGCTGTCTATAGTAAGAAAGAGCTGTCAGTAGTTTTGTATGTATGTCTTTTGCTGATTTTGGTATAATGTTGAGAAAAATTGCTTTATATATGTCGGTTTGTTTGCCTGTGTGCGTTTGTATGAGGTGTTGGAGTGTTGCGCGTATGGCTGTGATTGTTGGACATGTATAATAAATGTGTTCCTCTGTCTCTGTTGTGTTATTTCTACATAGCTGACACTGTGATATTTGTTTGAATTTGTATGCTTCTGTCTGTGTTGTCGGTGTCATATTGTATAACAGTCTATATGTGATCTCTCTAGCTTTTGGTGTTATGTGTTTGTTGTGTAGGTTTGAAAAGGTGCATGTGAAGTCAGACATGAAGTATTTGTGTCCTCTTTTAATCCTAAGTTTGAGTGATGGTGCTTGTTCTCTAACTAAATGTTTGTATATTTTGTGTGTTGTTTGCTGTATTAACTGTTCATGTCCTTGTATTGCCTGTATGCATGTCTGGTAGAATGTTGGCAGTGTTCCCTGGTAGTGTGCAGTTGCATTGTTAAGAGGTTTGAGGTGTTTTATGTTATGTGCTAATAATATAAAGCTAATCTATGTTGTTCTGGATGTCTTATGATTTTACCTATGTGACTGATTCTAAGTGACAGTATTTTTGTGTGGATGTCCTGTAGTGCAATCCCCCCCCCCCTGTAGTTTGTCCTGTATGAGTGTTTTGTGATGTATGCTGTGTATTGTATTGGTGAAGATGAAGCGTCTGATTTGTATGTTTATGTCTGTGACGGTCTGTTTGGGATGGTGTCACAAAATAAAACCGTGTGTTTAACCAGTTGATTATTATAGAGGCTTTCTGATAAAACGGACTATCTGCTAAGCAAAAAGTGTTTCAACTAATACAGAGAAAACATTCATAGTTGTGGCTGCACGTGGTCCCAAACAGGACGGGCATAAATAACAGCTGTACTTGTACATCTGGCTGACGGATTGGCAACACTCGGAAGTGAGTGCGCTGAATCATACATCGCTTTGACAGTTTGTCAACAAGTCAGAGGGAAAAACGGAAGTACTAAGCTCGGAAGAAAACAGTCCATCTGTCATATAGTTTCCGGACATCACGCAGATGGGCAGATTGCTATTGACAGCTTGTTGGGGAAACCTGTTGTTGGGATCATACAGTAACTCGTTAGTTGGTTGGGGGAGTAGAAACAAGTGATGACAACTTTGACAGTGACTAAGGCAAGGGAGAATCGATTCTTGACAATGGCTGATATGAAAATAAATAACACCTGCAGGACGTCACCCATATCACGTGATCAATTTTAGGGGTTTGCCAGAAAACCATGATTGGAGATGGGGAGTTGACAAAAACCGTGGATTATGATGGACGTGTTTGTGGGAGAGCTCTACAGTGTTAGATTAATTCTAGATTAACTAGCATGTGTCGTTATGGCAAAGTGTAGTAGCCATCCCGGGAATGAGGCGGTTTTGCATAAGGTAGTCAATATAGTCTATTAGTTCTAATTAATATAGACTGTAGCCTTGTTAAAACTATAGTGTGATGATTAGCACTGTTAGTGGAAACTAGTTAGAGTAGAATAGTGATATTAGCTCTGCTAGTTAAGAATAGAGTAGGGTAGTGGTGATAAGCTATGCTAGTTAAGAATCGAGTAATGATGGATAATTGGGAGACGGGGGAATTGGCCGCTGGGGTTTTGCACTCTGTGTGGGTCTTTCCTTGTCATAGCCTGATTCGGCCCTAGGTGGGTAGCTAATCTGCTCTATGACAAAGTTTAGTTAGCTAAAGATCATTAAGCAAGGCAATAGGCTTACACTCAGCCGATAGGATCAGTGACTAGTACTATCACCAGATGTGTTGTTTCTATCCTAGGTTCCCTACCAGATCCGAGGAAACTCAACAAGTTTTTAGGAAAGGTTCAAATCTCACTCGGAAGAACATCAGTGGAACAGTCAATAAAGTTTCGTACAGAACGTAACTAAAGCTAGAAGGAAGATGATTCACCAAAGACGGGTGATGATTGTTGATGCACCACACAGCATCAGACAGTAGTAACTAACCGAGAACATTAATTATAATAGTTACCTAGTGTGATATAATCTCGTGTAATAGAACACAAGACATGATACTTGAGGCTAGATAGACACGAGTGAGGATCAAGTACATTGACTATTAACATTAATAACTGTGTACACACTACAAAGGACTTGTGCATTTTTTTTTTGGGAACGATAGGAACGGACATTGTGTAGGGTGCAACCGGTCCATGATTAACTGTTAATACCACCGCTGTAATGCTGTGTTCAGAGACGGTGGAAAGAACGCAGGCAATGAATTACCTGGGGATACGGTTTGATCGAAGCCTTGCTTATAATGTGCACATAGACCAGGTGATAACAAAGGCCAAGCGGGGTTTGGCAGCGATGCGGGTGATGGCGGCAGCAAACTGTGAGCAGCGCCATCTATGTCTTCTGTACGAGGGGCTGGTCATGTCTGTTTTGGAGTATGCAATGGCAATCCTGACTCTCAGCCATAAGCAGATAGAAAGGATGGAAAGGATACAGAATGAAGCTATGCGCATTATTCTTGGATGTACAAGAGATACAGCATGCAGGGCGATGCGCTACCTTCTTGATTTTCCAACCATTGAAGAGAGAATACAAGGTTGCAGGGCACGCGCCTACCTCAGAATTAACGCAAACACACAACATCCACTGCATAGTGAAATTAGGAAGGTGAAGGGCAGCAGGTTAAAAAGAGGAAAGTCGTGGATGGGTCAAGCCGAAGACATTCTTCAACAGGTGTGTTCACTTGAGGACTTAGAACCTGGCGAGGCGTGGGTGCAAGTGCCAACAGACTTCTGCACATCCTTTTCAGTTTGCATCCAACTAGATAGAAAATGCAGACAAGAAAATCCGGCTGCTGTTGAGGCTGAAGTGCAAGCGTTGATTTTCGAGAATTCGCTAGACGGTGACGCGGTCATCTACACAGATGGGTCGGTCGTCCGACATGTGAGAAGCTCATGGGCCTTTACAGCTCAGGCCGGAGGGAGAATTGTGAAGGAGGACTCTGGTGCTTTCACTGAAACCACAAGTAGCCTAACCATGGAAGTCATGGCAGTAAGTAAAGCAATAACATGGCTCGAGACACAGACATTCACTAGGGCTTGTTTCCTCAGCGACTCAATGAACATGATCAAGAGGATAGAGGAGGGATCGATCCGAAGAGAATGATTGCTGCCTCTGGAGCGGTCTCGACTGGCAAAGATTAGTTTCATCTTCGTGCCAGGGCATGCGGGAGTACAAGGAAATGAGCGGACTGACAAGCTCGCAGGTGAGGCTACTGTGGAGGGCGGACGCGCCATGGACCAGGCCGACATCCTGAATGCCCTACGAGAAGTAAGACTTTTGCGAGAACCAAGTGATGACTGTGAATCTACAACAATGGCCAGACTGCGAGAGCAGCAAATTAAAAGAGGGGTGGCCAAACAAGAACACTACGCAGGAAGCCAAAGAAGATTGATAAACCAACACAGAACTGGCGTCGTTAGCCGCTACACGTTGCGGGATTTGCTGAGGATGGGATCCGAGCACTTATGGACTGAATGGTTCGATGTGCAATGAGGATGATCTGTCAACTAACTAACTAACTAACTAACCACCGGTGTCTATTTCGGAAGATCATGAAATGGGATTACCAGAGGTCTACAGAGGAAAATCAGTATCCAGCAGGATGGTTTCGGCACTGGGTGAGATGTACATGTTCTGACGTAACGTGCTGTGGTCTATCCTTGCTGGGATCAGCTGACTGGGTTGTTGTCTGAGAGTCCGATTCTACACACTTTATAGAACACGTCACACATTTTCTTCACATACACGTCTCATATACGTTACACTTTTCTTTTAATAAATTAATCTTTATTAATTTTTAGAAGCAAGAGTTGTTGAGTATGTTGCGTTGGGGAAGTATGAGAAGGGGGCATAGTACGACAGTGAGAGAGTGATAGGAAAAGGTGTCCACGGGCTGATGGAGTGTGTTGGACGGAAGCTGGTGGATTCTCCAGAATATTAAAAAGGAGGAAAATATTATAATGTGGGTGTCGACTCTCTTCACTCCAGGGACGACACTGTAAAGGAGGACACGACATTATTGGGGGCTCGTAAACGGGATCTTTGGACAGCGGGATCTCTCGTAAACGGGATCTTTGGACAGCGGGATCTCCCGTAAACGGAATCCTTGGACAGCGAGATCTCCTGCAAGCAGGAACCTTTGACAGTGGGATCTTCTGACAACGGGGTCTTTTGACACGGGATCCTTAGTTATAAGAGGGAGATATCATTTTGGAGAATCCAGCTAGAGTGAATGTGGATAGGGGTTAGGACTAATCTCTTACCTGTTCACACTTCACACGTCTGCATAGGTCTGTGGTCCTGATTCTACTCTTGTCACTGAGTGAATGTGCTGTGTGTGGTAATATCTAGATTTATAGTACTTGTTCATATATCTGTATAGTAATTTGCAGTTGTATTGTACTCGACCTGCTAGCTTACCTCTCTGTAAAATGGCCACCCCTAAACTAACCACGTTAGAATTAAAGGCAAAGGGGGAAGAAATGGGATTGGCGGGTTCTGCTCTAACGGATTACATACAGGAAGTGGAGAGAGAGTATCGTCAAGCAGAACGGGAAGATCGAAAGGCCGAGCTGGAATTGAGAAGGATGGAGTTGGAACAAGCAGCTAAGAAATTGGAAGCTGAGCAAGCAGCTAAGAAATTGGAAGCTGAGCAAGCAGCTAAGAAATTGGAAGCTGAGCAAGCAGCTAAGAAATTTGAAGCTGAGCAAGCAGCTAAGAAATTAGAAGCTGAACAGGAAGCACAGAAAAGGGAGCACGAGTACCGGATGAGGGAACTCGAGTTGAAGAGTCAATATAATGGAGAAACTGAGGGAGCAGTTGGAGGTTCCTCCATCCCACGCTCAACACCAGTAGGTGGACATGGGTACCATGCTATGAAGTTTCCTTTAGCGGTCTACGAGGAGGACAAAGAGAAGATTGACCAATACCTTCAACGCTTCGAGGCTATGTCAGTTGCTATGGGTCTGGAGCGTAACAAATGGAATCTTAAGCTATCCCAGGGTTTACGCGGGACCGGATACAAGGTTTATTCTCGCCTGCCACCAGGACATGAGAACAATTATGACGAGTTAAAGACGGCTCTGTTGAAACGATTCGAGGTTACGTCACATACCTACCGGAAAAAATTTCGAGCAGCGAAACGAGAACCAGGAGAGTTGTTTGCCGCCTACAGTTTGCGTCTTAAATCTTATCTTCATAAGTGGATGGATTTGGCTGGGTTCGCACATGACTATGAGAGTCTGGAAGAGCTCATGGTGGTCGACCAGCTGAAGAAGCAAATGTCTAAACCTCTCAGGACGTTCCTGGGAGAACAAGGAGCGGAACGTATTGACCTCGTGATTAAATTAGCAGAACGGTTCGTCGAGGTACATGGGGAGGCAGGGGAAAACCTTTCCACCAACTCCAAAAGTCAAGAGAAACATGAAAAGAAGAAAGCCAAAAACTCAGGAACCAAAAAGTGGGAACCTTATGTGCAAAAATCAGAGGATAGTTCAGAGAAGAAGAAGGAGGGAAGCAAGAGCACTTCAAGCTCTACACCTAAACGACCGTGGTCGGAGAAGTGGTGTTCAATTTGTAAGTCACCCTCTCACAATACGAGGGACTGCAAATCGAAGGCTAAGAACCCTCACTTCGCAGCATGTCAAGTGACTTCCAAGGAGGTTGTCACGGAAAATGCCAAGGTCAACAAGGAAGCTCGCCACCAGGAGAGCTCACTCAAGTCTGGCACTAGAAAATCTAGGACAGGGAAATGGTGCAACCAATGCAAGTCGAAAACGCACAATGGTATTGACTGCAGGGGAAAGTCAGGAGACACTCAATTCGTCGTGTGCCCCGGGAAACCTAAGGTGGAGCGCACCGAACAGGTCGAGGCCGAGGAAGAGACTCCAGACCAGGAAAAACCACCTGTAGTGGAATTGGTAGAGGTTAACGGTCGTCAAGTGGAGTGTTTATACGACACAGGACTGGACGGGGAGGCCGTGATTTCTGCGGATCTGGTACATCCAGAACAATTCACAGGTGAGACATTGGATATACAGCCTGCACAGAAGAGTGCTGTAGTCATGAAGTTGCCTATTGCTAACGTGGAGATTCGGTCAAGGTACGTCACCGGCACCATCAAGGCCGCTGTATTGACCGATCCCATTTTTCCAGTCATCCTAGGTTGCCGGTATGTCTTTCTGGGAATGCCCAGGGAGCCAATCCATATGGGAGCAATGCAGACTCGCTCTCAGACGAAAACGGAAGAGGCAGACGCAATTGTGACTAACCCAATGCCGGGGGAGCTACGAACTGCCCAGAGTGAGGATGATACTTTACGTCCTTGCTACAAAAAGCTGCAGAAAAGTGCTGATCCACAGGGTGGGGGCAGTACTACATGAAGAATAGGATACTCTACAGGATAGCAGGAAGGGGAGACAACCTATACGGTCAGTTGGTCGTCCCGAAAGCTCACCGGTCCCAGATTCTTCATATGGGGCATACCATCTCCTTTAGTGGACACATGGGTATTGCCGCCACCATGCAGCGGATTTCCTGCCATTACTATTGGCCGGGAATGACAGATGATGTGCGTCGGTATGTGAAGTCATGCCCTGAGTGCCAGAGGGTGGCACCGAAACACTGGACAGCACCGGTGGTGTTGGGTGAGATGCCCATCATGAACTCTCCTTTCGAGAGGGTAGCCATCAATATCGTGGGTCCACTTCCCAGGACTAGGAAGAGGAACATGTATATACTCACAATGGTGGATTGATGTACAATGTGGGGTGAGGCTATACCGTTGACCACGATTGACTCGAAAAGAGTGGCGGACGCACTGATGGAGGCCTTTACCAGATTAGGCTTTCCGGATCAAATTCTGACGGACAATGGATCTCAGTTTTGTGGAAAACTCATGGAGGAGGTATTTAGGGTGTTTCACTCTAACCACATACATACCAGCCCTTACCACCCTCAAGCCAATGGACAAGTAGAGCGTTTCAACGGCACGTTGATGACAATGCTCAGGAAACTAGCGCAGGAAAAAAATGATAGGTGGGATGAATATATCCCAGCAGCACTCTTTGCCTATCGGGAAGTTCCTCATGGCTCAACAGGACTACCACCCGCTACGTTGCTGTTTGGTCGTCCAATCAAAGGACCGTTGGAAGCCATGTTGAGGAGTTGGACTGAAGAGGGGACGTCAGAAGAAGTGATCTCATCCTACAAATACGTGGAGGAACTGAAAGAAAAACTCCACAAGGGATGGACTCTGGCAAATCAAAACTTGAAAAAGGCCAGAAAAAGACATGCGGCTTACTACAACCGTAGGTCTAAAGAAAGATCTCTAGAGGTGGGAGATAAAGTCTTGTTGCTACTCCCAACGGTAAACAACAAACTGGAGATAGGTTGGCAAGGACCATTTCCCGTGGAAAGGGTGATATCCAGAACCAACAATCAGATCCGGATCCGGGGAAAGTCGAAGATTTTCCATATCAATCTCTTGCGGAAATACGAAGAGAGACCCGGAGACAAGGCAGCTCACCTCATGGCAATGGCAGTTGCAGTGGAGACAGAAGTGGGAACCAGCGAGGGCAGGGAATATCCCTTGGAACACCAGGAAACCTATAGGGATGTGCAAGTGAACCCTGATCTGACCTCCCAGGAGAGGGAAAGGATAACCCAGGTTCTCAAGTCTCATAAGGAGATACTGACTGATAAACCAGGACGAACGAGGTTGGTTGAGTTCGAGATGACTTTGACCACACAGGAGCCTGTTCGCCAAAAGGTTTACCCAGTGCCATTCTCTAAAGAAAAGGCCCTGGAGGAGGAAATACAAAAACTGCTGGAGGATGACGTGATTGCACCATCCACATCCCCATACAATGCGGGGGTAGTTTTGTTAGCAAACCAAGTGGAGAACACCGGTTGTGTATAGACTACCGACTTCTGAACAGTCACACACAATTTCAGGTGGAACCTTTGCCGAATCCAACTCAGTTATTCGCTAGGCTCCATAAGGCTCGGTACTTTTCAAAGGTGGATCTGAGTCGGGGGTACTATCAGATACCAGTCAAACCGGAGATTCGACCACTGTTGGCTTTCAGTACACCCAGTGGACACTACGAATTCAAGGTCATGCCCTTTGGACTCAGCAATGCACCTAGTGTGTTTACACGCATGATGAGGACTTTACTAGATCCGTTACAGGATCCGTCCATCATCTCATTCATGGATGATATTCTGATTTCCAGTGACAGCTTGGATGACCACTTACAATCCTTGGAGAGAGTGTTTAATAGACTCAAGGAAGCAGGGCTTACTGCTCGCCCAACCAAGTGCATGATTGGTTACCAGACTCTGGAATTTCTAGGTCACACCATCACTCCAGGACACATTGTTCCAGAAGAGAAGAACCTGGAGAAAATCAGAAATGCACCTAGACCAAAAACGAAAAAGGATGTGCGATCTTTTCTCTCGTTGTGTGGGTTCAACCACAAATTTATCCCACAGTTCACTGAACTGGGAGCTCCGTTGACGGAAACCTTGAAAAAGGGATTCCCGGACCAAATCATTTGGACACCCGAATGTGAGAATGCCTATAGTCAGTTAAAGGAGGCCTTGGTCAGCAAACCTGTATTACAGCTCCCTGACCTTTCCAAACAATTTGTGTTGAGAACAGATGCGAGTGCGATTGGAATTGGAGCCGCTTTGTTACAGGAAGGAAAGGACGATGCTTCGGTTTTGAAACCTGTAGCATACGCAAGTAAGAAACTTCTACAGGCGGAGAGGAATTATTCAACCGTCGAGAGAGAGAGTGCTTGTCTCTCGTATAGGCAGTGCAAAAATTCCAGCCCTATTTGTATGGAGTTAAGTTTCGGGTCCAGTCGGATCATCAGCCCCTGATGTTCCTGGCTACTTCTCAGAAGCTCAACGCACGTTTGATGCGGTGGTCGTTGTTACTTCAACCCTATAACTTCACAGTGGAGTACATTCCTGGGAAGGAAAATGTTGGAGCGGATTTCTTGTCAAGACACCCAGCTCCAGAAGAAGAAGAATGAATCATCTGGATTAAACTCACGGTGGAGAAGAGTGAGATGGACTACTCTCTTAAGAGGGGGCCTATGTCACAAAATAAAACCGTGTGTTTAACCAGTTGATTATTATAGAGGCTTTCTGATAAAACGGACTATCTGCTAAGCAAAAAGTGTTTCAACTAATACAGAGAAAACATTCATAGTTGTGGCTGCACGTGGTCCCAAACAGGACGGGCATAAATAACAGCTGTACTTGTACATCTGGCTGACGGATTGGCAACACTCGGAAGTGAGTGCGCTGAATCATACATCGCTTTGACAGTTTGTCAACAAATCAGAGGGAAAAACGGAAGTACTCAGCTCGGAAGAAAACAGTCCATCTGTCATATAGTTTCCGGACATCACGCAGATGGGCAGATTGCTATTGACAGCTTGTTGGGGAAACCTGTTGTTGGGATCATACAGTAACTCGTTAGTTGGTTGGGGGAGTAGAAACAAGTGATGACAACTTTGACAGTGACTAAGGCAAGGGAGAATCGATTCTTGACAATGGCTGATATGAAAATAAATAACACCTGCAGGACGTCACCCATATCACGTGACCAATTTTAGGGGTTTGCCAGAAAACCATGATTGGAGATGGGGAGTTGACAAAAAACGTGGATTATGATGGACGTGTTTGTGGGAGAGCTCTACAGTGTTAGATTAATTCTAGATTAACTAGCATGTGTCGTTATGGCAAAGTGTAGTAGCCATCCCGGGAATGAGGCGGTTTTGCATAAGGTAGTCAATATAGTCTATTAGTTCTAATTAATATAGACTGTAGCCTTGTTAAAACTATAGTGTGATGATTAGCACTGTTAGTGGAAACTAGTTAGAGTAGAATAGTGATATTAGCTCTGCTAGTTAAGAATAGAGTAGGGTAGTGGTGATAAGCTATGCTAGTTAAGAATCGAGTAATGATGGATAATTGGGAGACGGGGGAATTGGCCGCTGGGGTTTTGCACTCTGTATGGGTCTTTCCTTGTCATAGCCTGATTCGGCCCTAGGTGGGTAGCTAATCTGCTCTATGACAAAGTTTAGTTAGCTAAAGATCATTAAGCAAGGCAATAGGCTTACACTCAGCCGATAGGATCAGTGACTAGTACTATCACCAGATGTGTTGTTTCTATCCTAGGTTCCCTACCAGATCCGAGGAAACTCAACAAGTTTTTAGGAAAGGTTCAAATCCCATTCGGAAGAACATCAGTGGAACAGTCAATAAAGTTTCGTACAGAACGTAACTAAAGCTAGAAGGAAGATGATTCACCAAAGACGGGTGATGATTGTTGATGCACCACACAGCATCAGACAGTAGTAACTAACCGAGAACATTAATTATAATAGTTACCTAGTGTGATATAATCTCGTGTAATAGAACACAAGACATGATACTTGAGGCTAGATAGACACGAGTGAGGATCAAGTACATTGACTATTAACATTAATAACTGTGTACACACTACAAAGGACTTGTGCATTTTTTTTTTTTTTTGGAACGATAGGAACGGACATTGTGTAGGGTGCAACCGGTCCATGATTAACTGTTAATACCACCGGTGTCTATTTCGGAAGATCATGAAATGGGATTACCAGAGGTCTACAGAGGAAAATCAGTATCCAGCAGGATGGTTTCGGCACTGGGTGAGATGTACATGTTCTGACGTAACGTGCTGTGGTCTATCCTTGCTGGGATCAGCTGACTGGGTTGTTGTCTGAGAGTCCGATTCTACACACTTTATAGAACACGTCACACATTTTCTTCACATACACGTCTCATATACGTTACACTTTTCTTTTAATAAATTAATCTTTATTAATTTTTAGAAGCAAGAGTTGTTGAGTATGTTGCGTTGGGGAAGTATGAGAAGGGGGCATAGTACGACAGTGAGAGAGTGATAGGAAAAGGTGTCAACGGGCTGATGGAGTGTGTTGGACGGAAGCTGGTGGATTCTCCAGAATATTAAAAAGGAGGAAAATATTATAATGTGGGTGTCGACTCTCTTCACTCCAGGGACGACACTGTAAAGGAGGACACGACAGAGGGTTTAGTACTGTCGCTAAGTATAATATTTTGGGTATTATGTATGTGTTGACTATTGTGCTTCTACCAAATATTGTGGATGTTTTGTACCTATACCTGTGTAACATGTCTGTGATCTGTTCAGTCAATGAGTGCCATGTCTGTTTGTGTGTTTTTGTGGGATCACATGGGAATGTGATCCCATACAGCTTCATGGTGTCTGTGTGTCTCAGGTCTGGAGGGAAATCAGACTTTTGTTTCCACTTTCCTAGTCCCATTATCTGTGATTTCTGTATATTTACTTTGGCTCCACTGCCTTTTCCAAAATGGGTAAAGGTGTGGAGTATGTTCCTTATTGAGATGTTGCTAGTGGGGAAGAAGGCAGTGTCATCTGCATAAGCGACAAGCTTCTGCTCTCCTATCCCGTGTAGGAAGGTGCCTTTAATACTAGTGTCTTGTCTTATCTTCTCTAGTAAGGGCTCTAAGGTGAGCACATACAGTAGTGGTGATAAGGGACATCCCTGTCTTACAGATCTAGTGAGCCTGAAGCTATCTGTCAGTGAGTGGTTCACCAACACTTTGCTCTCAGGGTTTTTGTACAAGATCTGTATCCACTGCCTGTAGTACTCTCCTATGTTACAGTGTTCTAGTGTCCTATGCAGGTAAGTATGGGAGATTCTGTCGAAAGCCTTCTCTTGGTCCAAGGACAAGACGGAGGATGGACAATCTTTAATATGTGTGTAGTTAATTATATCTCTAATGAGGTGGTTGTGGTTGTGTATATTTCTGTCTTTAACACTGCACTGTTGGTCGGGGTGTATGAGTGTTGGCATGAAGGGTTTGAGTTTGTTGGTGAGTGATTTGGCGAGTATCTTGTAGTCTGTGTTGAGTAAGGAAATTGGTCTGTAGTTCTTCAGTTGTGTTTTGTCGGTGTTGTCTTTGCGTATGAGTGTGATGTAGGACATGTTGCAGCTTTCAGGTAATTGTTGTTTGTCAAAGGCTTCCTGATAGACTTTGAGGAGAAGATTGCCTAGGATAGGAAAGAAGTGTTGGTAGAATTCTACTGTCAAACCGTCTGGTCCTGGAGTTTTGTCTTTGTTTAGTGTGCTCAGTGCCTGTGTTATGTCTGCCAGTGTCAGCTCTGTGTCCAGTGTTTCTCTGTCTGTGTCAGGTAATTTCTTTGTGTACTGTAAGAAGTTGTCTTGTATCTGTGTGTCTACTGCCTCTGCTGTGAATAGATGTGTGTAGTGTTGCTGGAAAGCGGCCCCTATGTGTAGTGTTTCTGTCTGCATGTTTCCCTGCATGTCTGATATTTGGCTTATTTGTCTCCTATGCTGTATATTCTGCTCTATTGCCATGTATTGTCTACTTGCTGACTCTTGTGTAATAGTGTTGAGCTTTGTTCTGAGAAGAGCACCCAAATATCTGTGTTGTTGGTGTTCTTCTAGCTGTGCTTCAAGTGTGTGTAAATGAAGTGCATCTCTGTCTGTCTGTTTTGTTAGTCGTATGGCTGTCTGTATAATACGCTCCTGTCTTATTCTGTCTTTGTGAATCATGGTTGCTAAATGTTGTGTTCTGCTTCGTATCGTGCTTTTTAGCAAGTCAAACTAAGTTATACAGAAAATTAAAAACCCGAAGATGAGCTAATTTCTGAAATATGCGAAATGCCTTCCATTGTTAGGAAATTAACTCAAAACTCATAACACAAAATATGATTTACGATTTCATAATATCTTGAGGACAACAACTGACAAGTTCCGAAATGGTGTCATAAACCGAAGTCGCTTTCGCGCTCGCTCGCTCGCTCGCTCGCGAGTTATATAGATAGATAGATAGAGATAAAGAAAGAAAGCAAGAAAGAAAGAAAGAAAGATGTTCGTAAAAAGAAAAGGGGCATAATATTTACTTAACTGTTAATAAGGGATATGACTCCTCAGAATTTGTTTTGGGAGATTTCATTTGATATTACGCTGTTGAATAACTCATACTGGAATCTGATTCTAGAATGCTATCAATGACTATCATGATGGTTCTAATATGAAGATTATAAGTGGGTGTCTTATTTTGTTTCTTTTTTACGTATATTTTAGATTCAGTATAATGCAATGTATAACAGTATACAACACCTGCACAACCTTGAAGGATATTTGCCATTTGGCAGTTTAATATTTGTTACTCTGGTTTCTCTTCACAACGTATAAATCTTTCGCCTTCTGTCTTGGCCAGAAGACTATGCTGCTGCTGCCTTCACCGGTCGGTTCTAACAAGTTTTACTGCCATTTTCCTCATTACCAAGTGGTGATGATGGTATTGGTGGGGTTGGAGCTGACGGGTGAGAGGGTGGGAGAGGGGGGGGGGGGGGAATGGTATACTATCGTCTTGTTGTTGTTTGTACTCGTTTTTCGTTACCCCTCATCTCAAATGTAAAAATGTTGAAACAAATGTTGTAAAAATTTGCGCATATGTCACCTACACTTCCACATGCAACGCTCTGTAACAACACGAACAATACAAATGCAAATGTTTCTTAACACTCAATAAAAGTTTAAAAAAAAAAAAAAAATTCTGTCTTGGCCACCGTTTGGTTCCAACAAGTTTCACTGCCATTTTCCTCATTAAAAAGAAAAAAAAAAATTTTACTAAAGATTTCCGTGGAGAGGAGCAATATAATGAGTCTAAAGACTATTTTTCAGACCCTACACCGTAGGGTATATTGGAATAAATGTTACGAATGGTTTGAAATGTAAGCGCTATTATCATATGTTGAGCCGGCGAACGTGAGGTGTCGGCTTCACCATCTTGTATGTCAGTGAATAATACCGCTACCAGCCTTTTTGCACGAGTTTGTAAGAAATTAAATTTCACACGTCACCCAAAAACTTACATTTGACAATGCTCCGTAGCACACAAGGAACATTTACAAATAAACACCAACATGTTGAACATATACTATTCACACTAAATACACCATTCTGTTTACGAAGAAGTAAAGAGAGAGAAAGAGGGAGAAAATGGTCGGAAAACTAAAGGGAGAGAATCTAATACATATAGCATTGCATTCTGTTATTTTCCCCAAGATTTCCCCCCAGACGGGGGATGCGTGGTCTCAATGCATGGTGTCCGCCACGAGTGCTGGAGGTCCCGGGTTCAAGCCCCGCCGGCGAGGACCGGGATTTATTTCACGTGGGCTTCTAGTAATAAAATTCCCCCTGGTCTCTGGGTAGTGAGATCGGACGCCCGTGTGTATTGCTATTGTTGCGCACGTAAAAAAAAATCCCTTGGCAGTTGGAAGTCGAAAAAGAGTAGCCTAACGGCTCTGCGCGGGCAAAATTTCAAGTAAAACATCTACCCAAAGTATTTCAGGATCCGAGTTCCTGCACTGAACTGATGTTCTCCAGACTCAGGTTTAAGTTAGGCGGAGAACGGGGCACTTATGGGTTACACCCGTGTGCCGTGATGTTTTTCCATCGACTAAACTTAACTAAACTATTTTCCCCAAGAGAAATAACTCGCAATAGAGCACCAGAAACGTTGCTTTGTCCTTATTGACAAAGAAAATTTAATATATGGATAGACCGCTCATAATTTTTGTTGAACATTTAGCATAGCATGCATGGTCATTGATGTTTGCGACAGATTTAATTTGTTGAATAATAAACTCTGTGCAGTCATTGAGCAAACACTTAGCGAATCTTACTGCATCTAATGTTTAAGTCACATTTTCACATTTAAGAATCATACTTACCTGGCACGGGAGCTACCATGATCAATAACGTGGTGCTCCCAGGTTGAGGCCCTTCCATTGCACTTCGGTTGGGTTGACGCCTGCGATCACCCCAAATGTGAGTGACTCGAGTGCGTAATTTTTTCGTAAAGGGGACTGCGTTCGCGCTATCCCCTCAACATGAAAGGGAAAATATTATGAATTTTAGGTGTCATACACGCAGATTTTATTTCACGCGTGTCCAGTCCACAAGGAAACTTGAAGTCAAGGTGTCTGTTTCCACGTCATCATGTAGCGAGCTTGAATAGGGGAGACTGGGGAGAAATGGACCAGCAATTTTGTAGTTTTCAATTTTTGCTCATCACCGGAACAGATTTTATCGAAACATAACAAAGCCATGACTAAAATGTTGTACATTCATTTATTTTAAAAGGGGAAAACATTTAGCAATCTATTTCTATATGTTTCTTTACAAAATGCATTTCAAAAATGTATATGAAAATGGGGAGAAATGGACCACCATTGGGGTGAAATGGACCAGCACGTGGGGAGCAATGGACCATAGTGGGGAGAAATGGACCTTTTTTAAAAAGAAGCAGCAACAACTCATCCATATTGCTATAACAAATAAATAATCATTAAAAGGATATTTGCAGTTTTTTTTAATTATTTTAAGCGACAGTAAAAAAGTTTAATATGATATATTAATCTAATATAAAGTTTTATCGAACATTTATGCCTGCAAGACTTTCTTTGAAGACATAGCCATCTTTGGTCCTAGAAGTGGTTCCAGTGATTGTAGATCTAGTAAGCTGTGCTTTAATACATGTAATTGAGACACTGGCGACATCTTCTACCTTAGGCTTAACAAATTTCCCAGCAACCTTCTCACTCTTGCGCAAGAACTCTACCTCAACATCACCATCATCATCAATGTCTCCCCTTACAATTCCTACATAGTAAACACACGTCTTCTTTGTTCCATATTCACATAGCACACACTGGCCTTCAAAAACCTCACGCACACCAGTCAAGCTAACCGTACACTCCTCATTTTCACCAAATGAAACATCAGAACCTGTGTCATCACAAAACGAAATATCAGTTTCTGGATCTGAATCAACATCAAGTTCTTTCAGCAGCTGTCTGTTTGCCTTTTTGGGTGGAACTTTTGCTGCCTTTTCTTTCATCACCGCTCTTTCCCTAATTCGATCCATTTCTGGCGTAGAAGTAGCCAGCATAGTTTTTCCTCTTTTCCTCATATTATTTTAATCTTTTCGCGGACCAGCTTTTGGTAGTCCTCTGAAAACATGAGGCCTAAATAAAGGAAGAAGTAGCTTTATGTTGAAGACTCCCTGATATTTCCTGCAAGTCATCTACAAGGTTCTCAACATTACACTCTTTCTGATTTTCATGAAATTCTTGTGCAGTTTGATCTGTGCTGGTACCACAATGTGGAGATGCTGATCCTGTCTGTTCATTGCTTTCTAAAGTGGCATTTTCACTGTCCTTGCTGATGGGCCTGTTCGTTATTTCTGAAGGCATAAAATCATCTTCTGTAAAAACATCTTCGTTAAAGGGCCAAATACCTGACACTGCAAAGCCTGATTGAATGTTAATGGGAGTTGCCGCTTTAAGAAAAGCGTGGCCTCCTAGATTTGCAACTTGATAGATTGTCAGTGGTGTCCCAACATTTTTCATCATCCATGAATCACACGCATTGTTGTAGACCGACTTCATGGGTCCAAAAACTGAACGGTCCAAGGGCTGAGTTTTTGATGAGGTGTGTGGTGGCAACGTGATCACATGAATGTTGTTTTTCTTGCACAGTTCAAGTGATTCAAATGAAATGTGGGAATCGTGATTGTCCAAGATCAAAATCAAAGGGAAGTCTTTGGAAGGTCTTGAATGCTTAATGGAGTGATTTATAACTTTGACGAAGTTATCACGGGTCATCCAACCTGATTCATTCACAAGGCCAAGGGAACCTTCAGGTGCTCAAGCAAGCATAAAATTCTTAACAATTTTTCTGGGAAACACAAAAACTGGAGGGATAATGTGACCCGCAGCTGACACAATGCAACAGATTGTGACCAGTTCTCCTCTTTCTCTGGATGTCACCTGGCCTATTTGCTTCACTCCTCGTGGGGCAATTACTTTTGGCACTTTCTTTACAGTGGTCAGACCTGACTCATCCAAATTGTAGATTTGAGCTCCACTCACATTTAGTTTTGTAATGGTTTCCTTCACAATGTTGAAGAAGGTGCAAATATTATGTTTGTTGAAAGCTGTAGCTCTAGCCAGAGATGTTGCCTCAGGTTGCCTTATGGTCAGCTCGGGATTCCGTCGCAAAAATCCACAAAGCCAGTCATTCCCTGCCATCATTTGCTCATCCCAGGTTAAAGGATGTGCAATGTTATTGACTTTCGCCATTTCGTACGCCAAAATACGAACGTTTTTAGTTGTGAGTCCATGGAACATTCTTGCACAATCTTTCAAGTAACTAGCAAAATCAGCTTCTTGCTTAGCTGTGAAAACAAGGCTATGCCTATAATTTGGTACGAGTCTAGTAGGCAGACCATTTCCTTCTCTGTCTTTTGTAAGATTGTTATTGAGGGTAGAGCGAGCAATGCCGTACTCCCTTGCAGCTTTCCTCACTTTCATTCCATTTTTCACAGCATTAACAGCTTCTCTCATACGTTCCTCCGTAACGAGACCATTGTTGGTGTTTCTGATGTACAATCTTGGCATCTGAAACAAAAGAGTGACAGAATTATATAACATTTAGAATGGTAGGCCTATCATTTGCAAAGAAATACTGATCATAGCACGAATGACGTGCATCTTTAATAAATCACTGAAATCAAATTTGTTAACAGTTTTATTGGTCTAGATTTAGACCCCAGTATTAAAAAGAATCAATAATGCTGATATTCGAATGCAATCTTCAACACTTTTAATAACAACAGACTGTCTTGTCAATTTCTTCTATGGGGAGAAATGAACCATGGGGAGAAATGAACAGGTCCATTTCTCCCCCATCAATGTATTAAACTATTCAGCCATAAAGTCTCTTAAATCTAATATTATATGCTATATTTTTAATATGAACTCTTAAATAACAAGTAAATAAAGATATTAACGTAATTACCTTGTCCTGATTCCTGACTATGCGTCTGCTTTACGATGGTGTCTGGAACTGGAAAAAGAAACTT
This sequence comes from Cepaea hortensis, assembly GCA_963921405.1. Classification (NCBI taxonomy): domain Eukaryota; kingdom Metazoa; phylum Mollusca; class Gastropoda; order Stylommatophora; family Helicidae; genus Cepaea; species Cepaea hortensis. The sequence continues at coordinate 88,809,612 of OY992886.1, forward strand.
TAGTGCCGAAAATTTTTCAAACTTTGCGTGGGAATGACCTGTGCGGGAAGTCGATGGCAAATGAAAAATTCGGACTATGTTTGATGTGGAAAACAAACTTCTTATGGTTTCACTTTCATTGCATCACAGCCAGGGGCCAGAGAGGGGGTGGTCCATTTCTCCCCTATGTCCATTTCTCCCCAGTCTCCCCTACACGTAACATTCAACGTGCCTCAATTTATGTGTAAGTGATATTTATTAATTTTGTTTGTTTGTTTGTTTTTTTAAAGTATTTATTACTTGTTATTTAATGTACACTTTCAGCAGTTCAATTCGTTTATGTGATTCTCGTGTCACATGTGCCATTTTCTGTCATTATTTTGACAAGGTGGGAGCAATCTGGTACATGTTCCAAATTTATATACAATTCAAATGTTGAACTTTCTTATCTTTCAGAGGAAATCGATTCATTTTGATGCATGTTGATATATAAACTTTATCGTTCGTTTTAATATTTACTATATCCGCAAACTGTCTGTCGAACGAAGATAACTTGCACAGCCACCATCTCGCATAATCTATTTAACTCGCATGCCAGATCACAGGCTCCCTAAACGAATTTTTTAAGGCGAACTGCGTTGTGGTAAACACTCCCAAGGTGGCCAGAGGAAACGCTTTAAAGACATTCTGAAAATCTCACTGAAAGCTTTTGGAATTCATCTTGACACCTGGGAGACTGCTGCTAAAGACCGTAATTCGTGGCGTAAATCATTACATGAGGGTGCAGTCACTTGTGAAGCAACCAGAACTGGTAGAGCTATGAAGAAATGGCTGAACAGAAAAACCACTGCAGGAGATCATCCCCCTGGAACGTCAAGCATTCTTTGCCCACATTGTCAAAGAACATTTCGAGCCAAAATAGGTCTTATCAGCCATCTTAGAACTCACGGCTCCATACTTTCAACCCCACTGGATGAAATAAATGGTCGTCATCATTCTTGATGGACAAACAACAACATATTTCCACGAATATTTCCTATACTTAATTTAGAACAGTTTGGTGCCGATGGAACCCGTGACTCCCGAGGCGGCAGGCCAGCTTCTAGCCAGTAGGCAACCACGGCTCCTCATCATCATCATGTCCTTTGCCTGCGCTGGCCGTCGTGGTTCCCATCTCACATGGTCACCAACATCGTGGTAGACCTGTATTCTTCTCCCGATTACGCCGTGTGGCGAAGCCATCCAGGTGTGCATCTTTCTGTCTTATTCTGGCTCTTTTCTCATTGATGTTGCTAGTTGTCATTCAGTTGTTAAGTTTATATCTCAACTGTTCCCCCCTCCCCCCCACACCCCACCCCCCAAAAAAACCGGTTATCTACTTCTTCGTCTTCTTTCGTTCGCTTGAAATGTCTATAACTGCAATATTGTCTCTTGTATGAACTTCACTGTTCTGTCATCCACTGCCTATAGTACCTGGTAGTATAGAACAGGAGAGGGGGAGGGGAGGGGGGTTTTGAGCCTGCAGGTTACGGTTTTCTATTTGCTCTCGAAAGAAATAATCCACACCTTCCCGGGGATTCGAACCCGTGTTGACCGCAGGCGAGCCCGGCATTCTTGCCGCTCAGACAGCCGCTCCTCATCCCCTGAACGTGCCAACAATATATCAACTATCTACGCGTACGATTTTTGTTTATTTCCGGAAACGCTTCTCATTCGTTTTTCTATCCGACAAAGATTTTGTTTTTATCTTTGTACGTAGAACAAACTTGACAAATTCTTTCTTCCGTTGATAACACCATTCTGTTTGGAGTGCAACGAATTACTCCAGCAGATGACAGCCATTCTATGCATATTGATTCACGATGGACTGTGGAGCACATTTTGTTGATGACATCGTGTACTTCACTTTTCAGATTTGTTCTACATACAAAGTTGTCACATGACGTTCTTGATGATAATATCACGAAGTTCTTACGATGATATGTTCGTGATAGGGTCGTGTGATGGTCGTTGTCTAGGTAACGATACTCCTGGTGTGTCAATTGAGCTATCTAAATGTCTTGCAATATAACTCACCCCGCAGTGCACATTCACCAGTCATTAAACAAGATTCAGTTGGCGCACATCATCCTTTATTACAGAAATAACACAGACCCACGGGCAAACGGAACATGTTTATAAATCCAGAACACAATGTAATCCACCGAAGAGATATATATTCCTCACAACTCTACACGCACACATCAATGCCTTCTCACGGCCTGCTGAATCTCAAATTCATAGACATATAGTCCAGCTACTATCCACGGCTGGATCTCACACAATACAACCCACCCACTGGGTCGGAGCCTCTGCTCACTATGTAACCCACTCTAGGTTTTAGGACTTCATTCACAGCTCGGAGAACCACACAACACAGTTCTCCGTCGACTACCGGACTACCGACTCGTTCGGTGTCTAAAACTCAACTCCCCTGAAGTCCCTTGACTTCACACAACAAATACACTATCTCTCGCCCCATCCACCCTAGGGGGTTTTCTCTACCCTCACTATTTTATTTCTCAGGACTGGCTGTTTTTCTCATCGCCAGGTCAGTCACTTTACTGTCTCCCACTTTCACCCATTCTTTCTCTTGCCCGGTCACTCAACTCATTGTCAATGACCCAGGCTTATGTCATCACCCCCCTCTTAAAAGAAACTTCGTTTTCAAATATTGGGAGACTAAAACTTACTAACCATGTGACCCAGACATATTGCCTGGGTAGCCCTAAGTATGGCTCCATCTCACTTTTGCTACCACCCTAAATAATACATCAAATGCTCATAGTACACTCCCATATTCCCCACACATACATACAACTATCTTTCTATCTTGTGTACCAATGCATGAACTAATAAATCACATAATAATAATACATCATAGGAAACATCATATCTGTGTATCTGCAGGTCTATTAACATCTTCAAAAAGACACAAGCTATTTGTGTACCGACCATATATCAGGTGGTTCTTTTCTTGCATCAACCCACCTCTGATTCCTGTCGATGCTGTGTCTACCTTTCATGTACCCATGACTCATGGTACCTCTACAATTACAACATCTGTTTGCTATCCCTAGCCCTGGGTCAGTAATGTCGCGAACACTCTTTTGACCTGACTCAACTTTCCTATCTGCATATTGCACCGTTACACTTGAGTCTCTGTTTAGTCTGAACTCTTTATTCAATCTTGGCCCATATACCTGGCACCTTGCTTTCTGCTGCATACGCCTTATGCCTATGTGCCCTGCACATGCACTATCCTGAGCTGTTCTAGTATATCGGTCTCTGTGTGCTAAAGGTACTGCTACTTGCCCACGTGCAGTTCTGCTATCTGAAAACCTGCGAGTGAGAACATTGTTCTTCCTCTCGAAGCACCATCTACCTTTCTTTGACTGCCTATGTTCTACTCTCCTACACTCTTGGGAACCTTTGTTCAGAGTAGTATCTTGACTCTGGGAGTCACTAGCACTATATTTGGGATCCATTCTCATCTGCTCAATTGTACTACCCTTGTCTTTAGTCCCTATGTTTACTTCAAGTGCCTCTTCTACCTCAGCTATACTCTCTAATTTAGGTTCTCTTGTGGTAACTACCTCATTACTGCTTACACTATATTTTTGGTCCCAATAAACTACTTCCTCTTCTGTACAATCTTTAACTCCTATAACATTTCCAATGATCAAATCAGCCACTGGTGAGTCCAAAACACACGCTGTCACTCTTCCAGTGATATATGGTGTTTTTACTGTTATTATGGCTAATGGGTAGAACTCTACTGTGCCGTTGAATGTTATGCATCTAATCTTTTTCCCTGTATAATCCGAGGGATCTATTAAACTTTTCCTCACTCCGATAGACGTACATCCGGAATCCCTAATTGTTAACGCTGGTCTATCATTGACGATTCCCTAATGCAGCTTCAGACTTCCTCATTCATGCACTGCTGATCCTGCGTTTACTGTATGACCGCATATTAGGACTGGCTGACTGTCTTTTTCAAAAAGAGGTTTGCACCCACTACAATCTTCATTGTTCAGCGTCTCAATTACTTGCGCTGCATTTGAGTGCTCTGTTTCTCTCATCCTACATTGATGGCTGACATGCCCCTTCTTTCCACATTTTAAACAGATGATCTCCTTCCTTGCGTTACTTGTTGGCTCACTGGCTGGCTGCACGTCACACTCCACTGCCTTGTGTCTCCAACTCCACAATTCCAACATCCGGCATAACTGTTTGGACGTCTCTGGAAATTCCCTCTTCTATATGGGTACCGTCCTACTCTACCACCATTGTTTCCTCGGAAACCATTATCTTGAGGTTCTTGCTGCTCACCTTTTTGTGCTGAATCCACACTTTTCGCCCTTGGTCTGATGACTGGATTCTGGTCCTGTTTAGTGTACGCTGCACAGACTATTTCCTCACTCATTAGTTTCCCAATAGATACGTTAGGATGTGCAGTCATGTAGTTTTGCCCTAACTGAGACATTGTGTCTATGTACTTTGGCTTACGTTCCTCAAAGAAAGCCACTAAATTGGTATTACATGAAGCTAATACTTTGTCTCTTAACACTAAATCTACTAATTTATTAAAATCTTTCCCTACTTCTGCGAGCTCCATCCATTTGTTAAATGTGTTCTTTACTGTGTTAACAAAGTCTGTGAAATCTTGATTTGTCTCTGGCACTAACTGTCTAAACTTTGTTCTATATCCATGTTCAGTTAGTTGGAACTTTATCAGCAAACGTTGACGTAAGATAGTGTAGTTGTTTCGTTCTTCTACAGGTAAATTGAACATGGTGTCTAGTGCCTTGCCCGTAAGAAACTCGCCCAGCCGCATTGCACACTCCGCTTCTGGAATGCCTAATGTTTTTACAGACGATTCTAATCTCCCAAGATAGGATTCAAGGCAATCCCGGTCCGTAAAATATGGCAGTTTTAGTCTCTGTGACGACTGCGAAGGTCTTCTGCTTTCCTCACTTTGACCTTTCGAAGATAGTTCTAATTTTCTGAGTGCAATTTCAGCTTCCATCTTAATCTTCTCTTTCTCGATTTCCACCGCATTTGTGTGTTTTAACTTTTCAAGTTCCATTTGTGTCTCTCTCTCTCTTCCTGTAGACGCTTGTTTTCTATTTCAGCTAGTTTTACTTGTGTCTCTTTCTCTTCCTGTAGACGCTTGTTTTCCATTTCAGCTAGTTTTACTTGTGTCTCTTTCTCTTCCTGTAGACGCTTTGCCTCGCGTTCATTATGCCTCTCCTCTCTTTCCGTCTGTTTTTGTTCTTTTGCTTCTGCATACTCCTGTAACTCTTTACCTTTCAGGCCTATTCGTTCACCTGCTTCAATATATTCCATTAAAGTAGGCATCTTGTACTTGTGGACACGTTGCTGTCTGTCAGCCAACTATAAATGTGACGACTCTGCTGTTAGTCTTTGTGTCACTTCCCTAAGTACACCAGCACTCCCTGTGTACGTAAATTCGTAGTGCTGAAATATCACTCTGTACTCACCCAGTCACTCTATACGCACTAGGTAGTGAGGGGAAATATCACCTATACTCCCTCGCATATATCTATAACAAATAGTTGTATAACATTCCTGGAAATATTGTTAAACATACATATAAATACATATACAAAACGAATGAATGATAACAGTAAGTGTTGTCTATAAAAACGTTAGACTCACAAGCCAAGTACACGGAGACGGTGATCACAAAGAAATAAACCACAGTAACAACCACAAGCTTGTGTGAAACGACCACAGTGCGCGTAATAATATATATATAACTGACACAGACCCCTAGACAGCAGAAAAGGACGAAAGATCACAATAATAACATATATCCGAACACAACAAATATCATATGTAAATATAACGAATAAAAAAGAAAGAAGAAAAATTATAGCATCAATTTATACACAAATCTGACGTCAGACAACTCGGCTCTAGATATTGGTTAGGACTATTCCAATGCCACTGCACGACACGATAACTCATTAACGTTTTCCTTACAAACCAATATCTTAAGCACCAGAAATACCCACGTTTCACAAGGCCTATCCTGATGTAGATAGAGATCGCAAAAAGTGCCTATCAACAACTACATGTAAAACATATCCATATATATAAGTCCACAAACGATACCGACAGTTAAAACGATGATAGCAAACAAAAATGTTGAGATGGTTGGCCGACAAATATGTACTTATTAATACGTCGCCAAAAGTTCTTATTAATCAGTCACAAAAGTTTTTGTTCGTTTTAATAGTTATTCGCAATCCGCTGGAAATATCTGTGTTAACTTTTCCGAAATGTCTACACCGCTAGATTTCAAAGCGACTTGTTGTTTTGTTGAGTGGTTACTTCATTTCGCGTTGTGATCACCAGTTCCACCTGTCGGAAACGTTGACGGTAAATAGTAATTATCCAAAGTGTTCTTTCGATTGTCGTGCGAATTGAAGATGATGGTAATTATCCCAAAATGTTCTGGATTGCCGTTTAAAGACAAAGTTCAAATGAAAAATTGGCCGCAAATGCCCAGTGCTATAACCCTGTACCCTCAGTTCTTTTTGGCAACTGTATGCACCCTTGTGTGCGGTGATGACACGTTAAAATTGTTCGCTCATAACAAGGTAATGATCACAAAGTAATTTTAACAAAGACGAACAAAAAGTCTGGCTTTCTTTCAAAACACCCTTGTTTTGTTCATTCACAATGAGTCATCTTGACCACAATAGGCCGTGGAAATTGTCCTGAGTACCTTTACTCCTTCCACCCCCAACTCACAATATCACCTCAATTTCTCTTTATCACCCCCAGTGAAAAATTCCTCCATAAAAACAGTTTCCACACAACCTTGACAGCCCCACCCGGCTGCCCTTATAACTCCGTGGAAAGTCACACTTAATCTGTCTGTAAAATGCCCGGAAACTTTTTCGTCATACACGAACACTTTCCACTTCTGCCCCCGCACGGCTGTGGTAGGGTTAACGTAACTCTCCCCCGTACCTGGACGCTGGTGTCTCCACCCGTCCTATTAACTGCGTCGACAAATCTTGACCAGTCAACTTGCGACAAGACAGTGCGTTCCCTCGCCACACACACCTGTCAATATCTTGAATTATCAATCCTGTCTTTATCACCGACAGCGACAATGTCTACTTGTCTTGCCGTGCAGACTTTTGTGCCGCATATTCACCAACACGCTGTTTGTGACTAGTGACTACCCCCGTCACAGTAGTCCCCTCTCTCAGTTGATCTGTGCCGCTGTTTTCTTAACGCACGCTGACAGTTTTTCCCGATGTGCGGTCTTACACACACACACGTAGGATATTCCACCACCTTCTGGATTAATCCTGGTTTTCCGTTAGCTTGAGCACTACTGTCTGGTATCAAATTTACCTGTCGTGAACTTTACTTGAACTGTCTGCTAGCTTGAGATTTTACTCCCGTCTGTCTGTGTGAATTATCTGGCGCACACACAAAGAGTTCACATTACCCTCTTGAAGCCACACAATCCAAATTGTCAAGGGTTTGTTAGTTTGATGGAACGAAGTCACCAGATAATAACTCCTCTCTCAGCGGAGAGCCCACATATATCTCAGAATTACACCAATGTCTATAATGCAATGGGTTTCTTGAAAGGACGAGCCATCCAGATATCAATATATCCCCGTCGTCCTTGACCGGAGAGACTCCAGATGTCACATGACGTTCTTGATGATAATATATCACGAAGTTCTTACGATGATATGTTCGTGATAGGGTCGTGTGATGGTCGTTGTCTAGGTAACGATACTCCTGGTGTGTCAATTGAGCTATCTAAATGTCTTGCAATATAACTCACCCCGCAGTGCACATTCACCAGTCATTAAACAAGATTCAGTTGGCGCACATCATCCTTTATTACAGAAATAACACAGACCCACGGACAAACGGAACATGTTTATAAATCCAGAACACAATGTAATCCACCGAAGAGATATATATTCCTCACAACTCTACACGCACACATCAATGCCTTCTCACGGCCTGCTGAATCTCAAATTCATAGACATATAGTCCAGCTACTATCCACGGCTGGATCTCACACAATACAACCCACCCACTGGGTCGGAGTCTCTGCTCACTATGTAACCCACTCTGGGTTTTAGGACTTCATTCACAGCTCGGAGAACCACACAACACAGTTCTCCGTCGACTACCGGACTACCGACTCGTTCGGTGTCTAAAACTCAACTCCCCTGAAGTCCCTTGACTTCACACAACAAATACACTATCTCTCGCCCCATCCACCCTAGGGGGTTTTCTCTATCCTCACTATTTTATTTCTCAGGACTGGCTGTTTTTCTCATCGCCAGGTCAGTCACTTTACTGTCTCCCACTTTCACCCATTCTTTCTCATGCCCGGTCACTCAACTCATTGTCAATGACCCAGGCTTATGTCAAAAGTATAGTGCGACTTTACAAACAGCTTGTAGTAGCACTGGACTGAATTTTGCTTGTGGATTAGCTTTCCCTATTACCATCAGTGTCACTCGATAACAGGTTAACCCATTCCAACTTCAGATGACGAGAAGTCAACATTTTAGTCCAAAATGGCCGATGTAGGAGTTGAACCCCCTGCCTCAGCATCAGCACACCGGATGATTAAGAAAGAGCGATCTTATCCATTCGGCCATGCTGACCTCATACCGACAATAATTTTTTTTTTCTTTTATGTTGCAAATCCCTTACAGGACGTTGCAGTCAACACCAGCATTTTTCAGCTGCTGTTGATGTACTAGGCAAGTTTTACGTTCAGTAGTTTACCATTGTTTTCTGAACGACCGGCTCACATACCCCCGTAAGATACCAGCGCGGCGCGATCCGCTGCTGAATCTCTGGCAGCTGTTTCCCCGACGTCAATATACGAGATTACGAGCAACGTCGTTAACCCCTTGGCCAGGGAGATAAGTATTCTTTGCATATTCACTAGAAACCGTAATAGATGTTTCTCGGTGTCTGCTTTCTTTTAAATGTTGCTGTTGGTTGATTTTCTAGGCAAGTTTACTTTTAGCAGTCTGCCATTGCTTTCTGAACGGCAAGTCATCGTTGAAGCCTAACTGATCCGTGTAAGGAACGAACCCCCTACCCCTCCATCAGAACACCGGAAGTTCAAATGAAGCGCATCAAGTCCCGGGGTCGCGCTGTCTGCTTATTTAATTACTGTTCATATTTCATAAGCATGTAACAATTAGTTTCTATATAGCGCTTCAACACTCTTTGACTTACTGAAACTGATAGCTTTTTATTGATGGATTCCAAACAATTAGGTATATTTAGCTCCTGCGAAAAGAAGAGACATACCTAATTGTGTGCAATTCATATTGATATATCTTGCTGCAGCCGCTACTTTTTCTTTTCTTTTTTTTTAAATTGATGATTATGTTTTCTATCTTGCAACAGGCTACCTATAAATCATCCCCGACAAGACAGACATTTCAAACCGTGCAACGATTATCGTAATATGGCATTAGAAAGTCGTGCTGGAAACATCCTCTTGCCAATCATCAAATGTACAAACAGGGTTTACTTTAAACAGGGCGCAGGAACCATGACTTCAACATGAGAACCCTGGTTTCACTGTCCTGTCTGAAATCTGCCTCTACATCTCGTGCCATGCCGATAAGCATGGATGGTCGTGTTTCGCTCCTATCACACTATCACCTGAGTCGTGGATCAGCTTTGTGTTCTCGTCTCCGCCATGTCATGTGGTCAAGCCATCCAGATATTTACCCTTCTACCATCCCCTCATTATCTCCCCCTCAATCTTGCCAGTGGTCACCAAGTTCTATAGTTTTTTTCTTCTCATAACGTGCCCAAAGAATTTTGACTGTCTACGTATCATTTATCTATTCAGTTTACCGTTTTCATGTGCTTCTTATATAACTTGCTCACTCATCACTTTATTTTTTCTGTCTGTCTGTGGTATTCTTCGCATTTTATCCAGAAACCATATTTCCACAACCATTAGCTGTTTTTCAGCTTATCTGCAGATTGTTCACGGTTCACGTGTATACAGAAGTACAGGTTCAATGTAGTACTTCAAAACTCAGCATCAGAACACTTTTGAACCAACAACAATATATCCTGGCCTGCCACACAGGGATCACCATTATCTCCAGTGCTGTTCAACGCCTACACTGTGGGAATCACCGGTGAGCAGATCACAGGACCAGGGAGGACATTGTCGTATGCTGACGATATGTTAGTGTATCGTCAGGGTAAGGATATAGATCGGGTTGCTGCGAAACGACAAACAGGACTCAATCGCATAAGCACGTGGTGTGATGAAGCTGGCGCACTAGTCAAGCCAAACGAAGGCAGCAGTGTCATGGTTCTCTTTGAACAATCATATTGTCAACACCCTAACACCCACTGTAAATCTGCGCTAAGAGACTGTAGTGAGAACGCAGGCAATGAAATACCTGGGGATATAATTTGATAGAAGCATTGCTTATACTGAGCACATAGACCAGGCGATAACTATGGCCAAGATGGGTTTGGCTGCGATGCGCGTGATGGCGGGGCAAACTGAGCAGCGCCATCCATATCTTCTATACGAGGGTCTGGTCCTTTATGTATTTGAGTATTCGATGGTGATCCTTACTCTCAGTCATAAGCAGATGGAAAGGATACAGAACGAAGCTATGCGTATTATTCTTGGATGTACAAGACACGCGCTGCCTTCTTGATTTTCCAACTATTGGGAACAGAATACAAATCTGCCGAGCACGTGCCTACCTCAGAGTCAATGCAAACACACAACATCCGCTGCATAGTGAAATTAAGAAGGTAAAGGGCAGCAGGTTAAAACGAGGAAAGTCGTGGACGGGTCAAGCCGAGGACATTCTTCAACATGTGTGTTCACTTGACGACTTAGAACCTGACGAGAAGTGGTACAAGTGCCAATAGAATACTGTACCTCTTTTGCAGTTTGCATCCAACTAGACAGAAAATGCCGACAAGAAAATCCGGCTGTTGTGGAGGGGGGAGAATTCTTTTGAGGGGGATGCTGTCATTTACACAGATGGGTCGGTCGTTCGACGCGTGAGAAGTTCATGGGTCTTTATGGCTCAGGTTGAAGGGAGAACTGTGAAGGAAGATGAGGGTGATTTTGCCTTGACCACAAGTAGTCTTACTGTGGACGTCATGGCAGTAGGTAAAGCAATTACATGGCTCGAGACACAGACCTTCACTCGGGCGTGTTTCCTTAGTGACTCAGTGAGTATGCTCAGGAGGAGAGAGATAGAGTGGGTCCGGAGACAGTGGTTGCTGTCTCTGGAGCGGTCTCGGCTGGCAAAGATTAGCTCCATTTTCGTGCCAGGGCATGCGGGTATCCAGGGCATTCGGGTATCCAAGGAAATGAGCAGGCTGACAGGTTTGCAGGTAAGGCTAATGTGGAGGGCGGACGAGCTATAGACCAGGCTGATATACTGAATGCTCTTTGCGAAAACCATGGTCAGACTGCGAGAATAGCAAATTAAAAGAGGTGTGGCCAAACAAAAACACTATGCAGGAAGTCAAAGAAGATAAATAAACCAACACAGAACTGGTGTCGTGAGCCGCTACACGCTGCGGGATTTGCTGAGGAGGGGATCCGAGCACTTATGGACTGAATGGTTCGATGTGCAATGAGGATGATCTGTCGACTAACTTACTACAAAACTCTTGTTTTCGTTTCTCTTGTTATTCATATTCTAATCCTCTTCGTCGTGATACACAGGTGGATTTTGCTAGAAAGACTTAGTGCGATAGTGGAATCATTGTTTCACAGTTTTGAATGTCCTTTCTTTGGAAGGATGTAGATTGCTCTTTTCCGCGCCTTTGGCCAAATAACACTATTCCAGACCTTCAAAGGTAGTGCATGGTAGGCAAGGACGCTGGCTTCTCCATCTGCATTGATTAGTTCGTTGGTGTGTCGTTACAACCTAGTGACTTCCCTTTCTTCAGACTTTGTATTGCTGATCGTACTTCCTTTAATGAAGAAGGTTCGGATTCTTTGCTTTCAGATATATTATCTGGGTTTATTGTCGTGTCTTCGTACATGGTCTGGCAAGAATGCGACAGAGTGGAGTGACGAGGGGATCTGGCCGATGCTCGACGCTTAGAGGAAAGGTGAGACGAGACGCACATATAATCAGATTGCTACTGGTACTATTGGGGTTGGAACTCTTCGCTGGCTTCTGAGGATGAGGACGGAGCGCTTATATGGGAATGCACCGAATGCTGTGATGTCGGTTCTTAAATCAATCAATCAATCGTACATGGCTCCAAAATACTCTTTTCATCTTTCTAGTATATCTTTGCTTCTTGTTACATTTCTAGATATTTTCTTCTTCTTATGGTAATGATGATCTGAACTCGCCTGTTATATTTTCTTGAAGTCTCCAGCTTTTCCTTGCAACTTAATATTCTCCTTTCTAGACCATGTGTTTATTACGTACTGTTTCTTGTCTTCTCTGCTCGCACTTCTGAACTGTCTCGTGTAGTTTTTTAATGTGGAACTATTTGTTTCTATCGCCGCTTGCCTTAATTTTTTGTCTAACCTCAACGTTTTATCTATGATATGTCTCTGCTTCTTGTGTCTTGTTTTGGAAATCGCCTGTTGTGTTGATGAGATGAGAGTGTCTCTCACTTGTGTGGCTAGCTCACCGGGTGACTTATTATACACTACCTTCAACACTTGGAATTTATTTTATGTTTTACTTTAATGTTATATTCGGGTAATAAAATATTGTTTACGTCGAATAGTATTGTTCGTGCTTCTATTTATCACTTTCTATAATTTCATCTTGAAATCTGCCACAAGTAGTCGATAATCTGTTAGTTAGTTGACAGATCATCCTCATTGCACATCGAACCATTCAGTCCATAAGTGCTCGGATCCCCTCCTCAGCAAATCCCGCAGCGTGTAGCGGCTAACGACGCCAGTTCCGTGTTGGTTTATCAATCTTCTTTGGCTTCCTGCGTAGTGTTCTTGTTTGGCCACACCTCTTTTAATTTGCTGTTCTCGCAGTCTGGCCATGGTTGTAGATTCACAGTCATCACTTGGTTCTCGCAAAAGTCTTACTTCTCGTAGAGCATTCAGAATGTCAGCCTGGTCCATGGCGCGTCCGCCCTCCACAGTAGCCTTACCTGCGAGCTTGTCAGCCCGCTCATTTCCTTGTACTCCCGCATGCCCTGGCAAGAAGATGAAACTAATCTTTGCCAGCCGAGACCGCTCCAGAGGCAGCAACCATTCTCTTCGGATCACCCCCTCCTCTATCCTCTTGATCATGTTCATTGAGTCGCTAAGGAAACAAGCTCTAGTGAATGTCTGTGTCTCGAGCCATGTCGATAATCTGTGTCGCAGTCTGCTCCCGGCAGATTCTTTGTACATGTTCTTCATCTTTGTTGTGTTAAGATGTCATAAATCTGGTTCCTGTAGCAACCTACCATCGAGTGAGGTTCAATTGTAGAGCCTTCTTCATTACCATCCTATGCCACACCGATAAACGTCATGTTTCGCCATCTCACCAGAGTCGTGGATCAGTTCTGTGTTCTTGGCTCCATAACACCACGTGGCCAAGTCCTCTAGATATTTACCTCTCTGTCTGTTGACTTGAGTCAAGAACCGACATCACTGCACTCAAGACATTCCCATACGAGCTCCGTCCCCTCGTTCAATAGCCAGCAAAGAGTCATACTACTAATCGTACCTACCGCTGATTAAAAGTTCTCCTGGTCTTGCCTCTCAATTTTGAAATTCTTCCAGAACCCCTGCCGATCCCCAGCAATCTCATTCTTTCCACATATGGGTTCTCAATCTGTTCCTCCGCCTTCTCCACAAGCGCATGACCACCTCCCACTTGTCCATAGACAAGATACCACCAAGAGGTGCATTCCCTGCTAGCCTATCAGTCTGTTCATTCCCCCGTACACCCGCATGGCCAGGGCAAAATATCCATACAATTCTCACAATCTGTGACCTATGAAGCCACGAGAGCCATTCCACACGAAACATTCCTTTCTCCACCTTGCTAAGCATATTCTTTGAATCCGTAATGAATACAAAGTGTGTTGCAGTAGTCTCCTCTAGCCACCGGAATGCCGCCGTTATAACTCTCTGCCTTTCCCCCCAATCTTGCCAGCTGTCACCAAGTTTTCTGTTTATTTCTTTTCATAACGTGCCCCAAAAAAAAATCTTGGCAAGTCTTCTGGGATGTTGTCTTAACAGAGAGTTTGTGAATGACTATTTTCTAGGCAAAATTCGATTACTTTCCCTCCATCGTCATTTCTATGTCCAATATAAAACGGGCCTCATGCCCATCTTCTTACGTCTTTCATTCCAATTTTGCGCTGAAATCTCCCCCCCCCCCCATCCGCCCCATTTTATCGTATATCTCTTGTTGACTACTGTAAAATTCCAGAAGGTTACCCACTTCTGCTTCAGCTGTACAGTTGTGACACGTCTTTTCTTTGTTTGAAGTCTGAAAGTGAGAAGTGGTGGGGTAGGGGTATCCCTATCAATGGAGAAGTAAAGCCTCTCCTTCCTTTCGCTGGCATACGGGACATCATTAAGCAAGGTGGGGTCCGTGAATGCAGTTCAAGTTCAGCGTGGGTATTCACCTTTTTTAAAAATCATCTTTCTTAAAAACTTTCTACTTGGGTTCGGTACATTCCAGACAACTATATCAAGCCTGAGTCCAGAGCAGTCAATTGGGCAACAGAACAGGAAGTCACACGCATGGTAATCATAGCAGACGCCATGAACAAGTTACACACACACAAAACAAAAAAAAAATCGCAAACGGCAGTCTCCGCTTTGAATAGACAAATAGTAATCAGAAGTCGCGCTTCAAATTGCTCACTTAAATGTGCGCATCCGCACATGTCGGAATAAAGATAATGAACGCAGAGACCAGTGTCAACTAATCATTAGCCTAATGCATCAATACAATAGGGAAGCAGCATGGACACGGCTGATATAATCAATGCCATACAGGCTAGGCTGGGAGATACTGATCAGCTCAGATGCAAGCCTGAATACAGGAACTGGGAGTGAAGGCTGGTCAAGCACTCAAGAAAACAAGAAGTAGATTGTGAGCGTGACTAGAACACGATTACATGTAACACAATAGATGTTGTGGCTAAAGCCTTCATCAGCACAGAACAAACACAAACTGACACAACTACATGAAAAACACTACATGAAAATATCAATATAAAAGTTACTTATCTGTGTCCTTGTTGTGGCCGGATACGTCCCCTAACGATCAATGCTTATGATGACTTATGATGGAAACAAGTAGAAATACTAAGGAATGACTGTCACATAGAAGACTGAGCACCCGTGGGAATGCCCAGTGTGCTGTAATGTTTGACATAACATAACAAAACATAATATTATAAGTCAAAAGCACAATCAAGAAAATAATATATATTTGAATACACTGATTTTTCTCAATGTCTTTTCATAACAACCGTCCATATTTTTTACAGCACTGAATATGACCACAAAATGTAATGTATCTTGTTTGTTTTAACTTTCAAGAAAACACAAGTATATTTACAGTGAGGTGGCACAAACACACAAGCAGAAGAAAAATATAAGGTCAATCTAGAAGGTTGAGAGTGATAATAGAAAACACAAAAACAAGTAGGAAGCATATGTCAGGCAAACATACTGTCTCAATTAAGATTGTCTAAAAACACACAGGCTCGCAGACAATTTGTACTAGTAATGAGATCACAATGGCAGGCAATGAAAAAAATAATACACCCAACCCTGACAAATGTAAGAAATATTCTATAAAACAAAATCATTACACGTTAGAGATGATAAACTAGGAATGTACTTATTAATTCTGAACATAAATTAAAAAAAAATAAATCAACACACACACACACACACTGCACTTCTAACTAAAGAAGACATTTGGCTAGACTTGCACAAATGTTCCATTGTGTGGCATGAATAAGTAAAATACACATCCACACATGAAAAAACACGAGGGTAACTACATTCACAAATATGAAAGCAATAATTCACCCAACCTGGCAATTCTGGTGGTATAATTGTCCCATATGAACAGTCAGTACTTCCGTTTAAAAAAATACACAGAATAATAAATAATCTGTAGTCTAGCATGATAAGAAAATAGCCTCAAAGAAATACAAATAAAAGATATTTTCCATAAAGTTAAAAATGATTGTGTGATTCGTCTATATTAATGAATGGAATGTCCCAAGTAACAACACCATGTCACTGTTACATTTTCAGAAAAACTCACTGGAAGTCTTCGGGAAACAAAAGCACACCAAAGCGATGGTTATATGAAATAAATAACTGAGTTACATATAGCTGTAAAATGAGGGAAACTGGCTCTTCTAGCACTCTCCTCTTATCACCCTGATCTTATATCCCCTCCTCTGTAATTGCACCACAACTCATTTATTCTCACTGCCTGATACAAACAGTGATAAGCAATACACCCACACTTATCACAATGTCAGTATATACAGAAATGCATGAAAGCGCAGACAAGTTTGTGTGGACATGCGCACTGCCACACATAAAATGTGTGTATGCGCACACAAACAATTACATGAATAAATACAGATACACACAGGACAATCCAACAAACCCATTATTACTTATAATTTACAACAAACCTCTTCATGTTAACCATTGTCAAAGAACACAAAGAACTGAACCCTGGCATTTAAACCACGTGGTAAAACTTCCCATGAGGCCTCATTTCCTATTAAAAACAACAATACAACTTATCATATATTGTAAAGTCCAGCCCTCTGAACGAAGCGAACAAAGATTTTCTACATACAGTTTCAAGTTCACAGTGCACCGAGTCCTTTAAGAGTTCACAGAGTCCAGGGTGAGCGTAGCTTCTGAGTGAACCCAATAGATGACAGAGTGAACCCAATAGATGACTGAGTGAACCAAACAGATGATAGGGTGAACCCAATAGATCACTGAGCGAGCCAAATTGATTACCAAGCGAACCCAATTGATCACCGAACAAACCCAATAGATGACCATGAGTGAACCCAATAGATCACAGTGTGTACAGCAGGCATGTCTGCATGTCACCAGGTGGACTATCCAGAATATAACATGTTTTCATACACAGATACAAGCACACTCTCCACTCTGTAATGTATAAGCAATGTTCAATAGCAGAAACATTATGTAATGCTGTTTGGTTTTGTGTTGTTTCTAAAGCATCATTTCCCCTACACACTGTCTTCTCCAGAAGTGCTTCAGTCTCCTTCCAGATCATATCAGGAGGGTCTCGGTACAGAGCAGGAACTTCGCAGCACCAGTGATGTGCAGCAGAATTACACACACACTATTAATTATTTGTTTGCACTGTTTCAGTTTTACATATGTTGCCTGGGGATCGTATCGACCTACTCTTTTGGACATGCCCAGCATTCCCACGGGTCCTCTAAGTTTTTCACCCCTATCTGATAAGGCTCAATATCCAATCCACTGCCCAGGGATCAGAGGGAGTATATAATCCTATTCCCCTCTGTCGTGTCTCCACACTGAAGTGGTAGAAGGGCTTGGGGGTTCCATTGACCACCAAGAGCTATGCTGACGGTAGCGCAGCTACTGGTAGGGTCTCCCATATCTAGACAGGAACCAGATCGAGAGACACACAAAACTGATGCATTGTGGGTAGACTGGGGACAGTCAAAGGCTAGGAAAAGCACACCTGAATAAAACTCTTGTCAAAGTCAGATATACCCAGGCATAGGCTTGATGACATAGTGCAGAGCAACTCACTCAATGATGGTGATGACGATGTACTTGGTCTTATTGTGCACACAGATGAACCTGTCTACTTGAGGCAGACACCATAAACTCTATTCTACTCTGCTGTCCTATGTGATGCTGTAAAACTGTACTGAACTAATTGTTCTCCACATTGTTCACCCACATTGTCTTTATAAGTCTATATGAGTGCAGATTATGTCCTGACAGGCTGCATCTCAGAGAATCTTGTACATCTAGTGATCAACCTGCTTAATACAGGAATAGATTAAACTGACAGAAATAAATTCACAATGGGTGAAGAGACAGTGAAGTATGGAAACACAAAAGTGTTGAACGAGGGGACGGAGCACGTGTGGGAATGTCCTGAGTGCAGTGATGTCGGTTCTTAACTCAACTCAACAACTCAACTCAAAAGTGATACCCTCAGTGATATAGAACAACCTGGACTGCATTTTGGTTGAGACTGCAGAATGTGAGAAGGCTACTTGGGACTGAAGATGGAGGTATAGATGCATGCAGTCAGCAGTTGAAGATTTGTTGCTTGCACAGGGAACCATAGCTGAACACAGTGCTTTCTCACTATCAACTTGGGGTCCTATAAATGCAGTCTGGCCAACTGGTTGTCCTGGAAACAGAGTGTGTAACTGCAGTCTGGCCAAGAAAGTGGGGGTCCAGAAGAGACTGTCTGTGCAGCACCGTGACATGTGAATAATCCCATCTTCTGCACACGTCACTGGCAGTATGACATTCACAATGCTATCACTACAGATAGTACTTTGATGTTTAAATGACCCCATTTGTTGAGAGAATGTAATGTGTACAACAGTTCAGCACTGACAGTATTAAAGAGTACACGTCACTGGTGGTATAACATTTATAATGGACAGTACAGACATTATTTTATCTCACCGAAAACAGCACTGAGATCTACAGCAGTATGTTCCCTCAACAGCACTTAATATTAATAACATATTACTGGCTGTATACAGCATTCACAAGTGTCTGCTAACATCACAGCTATACACTTGTCTGCTAACAAAGCCGTACACCACAGCTTTATTCAGTTTTCTGTGCACGTTATGAGCAGTCAATGCAGGTTCCAGACTCTTTTTCCATTGCACAGTTGGCAACTACCTACTTACCAACAAATGAGTACCAAACTCTGCCCTTGTAAGGTCAGAACTGAGACACCCATGAGATCTTCATCTTATCCCTTATCATCACCAGGCTAGGCAGTCCCAAGACCAGTGCTGGAGTCACCTGATCACGTCACTCACTCTACTGCCCCCTGCTGTCAGCAATCATCTTCTGCTCTGTGTAGGTCGGAACCCCTATGTCCTTACATGCCTGTGTGATGTAGCTGTGTCTAGGACATTCTGTTTTTTCTTGTCCGCTTAGACTTAGCTGAAACTGTTATAGCACCAACCTCACAGACAGAACAGCACTTACAACGTTATGTCTCTGGATAGTACACAAACATTTTCATACAAACTCGACCCCACCCACTGACAGCACAGAATAATTACAACAGTATGCCACAGACAGCCCCTATTTACAATGACATATCACGACAGCACAACACAGACAATGTACATCTATAGAAAGCCCTTCATGTCAGAGAATATCCCAGATATCATCTGCTGGCAGTAAGCCACACAACAATTTTTATGCCAGCTGACAACCCTATAAAATATAAATAGATCGCCAGTCTACAATGACAATTCAACTAAAATTATGTGAATATGCAAACAAAAAGTACATTTGAGTAAGCTACTACAACCCTGACCATGTGATCAACAACCATCTATGTAAATTATATACATTCTGTGCATTTCATCATGACAACATATCCCATGGACTACTGTTATCACAAAAAAGTCGACCTTCCCCATATGTACATGATAATTAAATAGATGAATTTTTCATACATTAATTTTCCTCAAATTAATAAGGGCCTCAAATACTTCTTCCTCTTTGTGAGCCTGATATACAGCTGAGATCAATGGTTCTGACCCTCACATCTTCTCTGTTGTGATATTTTGATGAAGTTGGCATTGCTTACATTATTATTTGTTGCCCAGCTGTTTCAAGAATTTTACATACAACTTACTTTCTCTGTCTTTCCCTGCCTTTCTTGCCTGGTATCTCACCACATATGGTTTATTGTTCTCATACATAATTATTATAATGAAAAGTTAATTTTTCTCATTTGTACACGTTTAATCATTCATTAGCCAAGTTTTCTTATATGTCAAATTTTATCCATCAGGAAGATTAACAGGTCAACAAATGCCTGAAGAAGTCGGATGTGTCAATCAAAAGGTACAAATATCGTAGCTCTGCTGTAAACAGACACAACGCAATTACATCCAAAACAACATTCCAGTTAAACAGAGAAGAAGAAGCAGCAGAAGAAATTGTCTCCAGTGTCCCCGGGAAGGTTAACCCGGTCAACAAATGCCCGCAGAAGTCGGATGTGTCGGCCTAACGGCGCAAGAACGCAGCTCTGCTGTAAACAGGCACAACGCAATCACATCCGGAAAAAAAACCTCCGGATGAACGAAGAAGAAGAAGAAGAAGTCTCCAGTGTTAAAGCACATACCATAAATTACTCTTTTAATTAAAATGCCCATTTTCCCCAAAACATACACACTCTTACATTTAAAAAAAATCCAAAATAATAATAAGCACAATAAAGATACTCATATAATGGCAACAGTTTAAATGGGGAGAAAAAACCAAATGCACAAGACAATGATTTGTTAATTCAAAATCAAAGTAACTATTATGGTCAGTAAACAGCATACACAGTTTCATGATACTTGAATAAAACTTCCTTCAGAATTCCTTCACTAAACACAATAATCAACATATCTATACATCGATCTAAGCTGTGGTAACAATGAAATAAATAAAGACAATGATTGGCTTGTTTATGGTGGAAGTGAACCAGATTCTGTAATATTTAAACAACATACAGTTTCATGACAAACTACAATGAAACATCTACATGAAAATTAACAACTTGTAATTAAACAACAATATTAACACTTTGATCCCATACATTTTGGTTCTAATGTGTCATCTCTTCATCTATTAGATGTGGACTTTTTACACAACTAAGTGCACCTACTTTATTTAACTGAATATTCTTAATTTCATTGTTTTTCACATTCTTATTTATATACATGTAGTTATACACATTTTTATATCCCAGTGTCACATTTTGCCTGATTTTGTTCTCCCAATGAAGTCTTTATAGCTGCAATACCAAATATTGATGTAGCTATAAAGCACATCTATCATACCATGTTTTAATAAAGTTTTAAAAGCCGAGACTTTTTTTTTTATCATATCATGTGTTTTACTGTGTATTTTTTGTAGTACCACAGCTTTCTTGACTGCTGCATTTAACCAAATTTTAATAACCTTTTCACACTAACGTTAGTGTAATCGTTAGGAAGTTTGACGAGGGTTAACACTCATCATCTACTAAGAGAGGGAAAGACTGGCCAGCCACCCCAACCTCCGTGTACTCAGACAAACAAAATGTGATGGTACTAACAAATCACAAACTATGGAAGGTTTCTTTTTCGGTTCTTTTTTCCCCCCATATTAAAACACCACTTCATAAAAGTAAATGCTATCTTCTTTCTCCGTCAACACTTCCCTGGTACTCTTGAGTGCTGAGGCAAATGACACCTTGAGATCTGCAACATTTAGCATTTTCTTCCTCCTCCTTGTTGTTCCTATGAGGGGAGTATGTTACACCTAGTCATGCACCTCAGAGGTCAGTGTGTTCGACATCAGCGTGCTACTGTGCAGTGTTTACTGACTCCACCCAAGGTGGCTGGCTTCATCTACCTGCGGGTAGGGTTTCTCCTTCCCAAAAGTGTTGCCGCGGCAGTGACCTTGTAGTCTACTCTTTGTGATTTCCAACTTCTGTGAGATCTTTAAAACTCACAACTTGCACGCGGAACCTCCAGTTTTTCATCCCTAGCTGAGGCTAGGTATTCGACCTCCCTGCCTGGGAGACCAGGGGATGTGTGCAATCATTGGAAACTGACGATTCATGTAAATATGCCCAGCTCTATGCTAGGATTCAAACCTGGTAACTTCTCAGCCTGAGGCGCACACCATAACCTCTCAACCAAGCCTCCCCATGTATTTAGAATAAAACCCACACATAAACTTCCTTATTTACAGCACTGAAATCAGCTACATGTTAACTGCCAGTTCGCTATCGCCAGTTTCTCTCCTCAGTTAATGCAGCACATTATAAAAGACTGGTGGTAGCAGCCACTCTTCATCTTCTATAAGTACAATGTTCATCTCAAATACAGATACTTCGAACTAAGCCACGGTATCAGATCACAAGAATCCACCAAAGCAGGCAATCAGCATGATGTGCAGGAAGGCAAAGTAGATCCAGATGACCGTGCGCAGACCTGGCCGCAACCGCATGACTCTGCCCAACTGTCGGCTGGAAAAGGAGAAGTAGTCCCTGTCAGGGAAATACAATAATGTGACAGCATGCAACAAATGATATCACTACGCACCCAATGACAAATGTCTATCATGATCTATTTTGTGACAGGAACTACATAACAAAAGGTATTATGTGGGTGAAGGCTTAAAGGCCAGAGGATCTACTCCATTGCACTGGGTTTCACCCCATCAGGCTCTGCCCCTCTCTGAAGTCGCTGGTCAAATGGACGGCACAGAGCACAAGCTCTGTAGCTCCAGCAATGATCCCCAGGAGTCTATGGGAAAATTGCAGTTTTAATCTGAACGACGTAGTCTGAAAGCAAACCCATGACCTTCAGAGTGTGAAGTAGATGGATTGATCACTTCATCACAGTGACCCCTGTTTTTATGTGTTTCTATGTGAAATGAAAGAAAGGTCTTCACATAAATTGGTCATGCTGTAATAATGTGGAGTGATGAATTACCTTCCTTCCTTGATCAATCTTTGCCCATTTCATAAGGCTGGGTTGACCCTACAGCAATATACAACTGGAGAAAATACACTTCTCCTAGAATGGGCACACTTTGCTGGGATGTGAGTATGTTATTCATTACAGGGTTTCAGAAAAAGACATGTGTAAGCTTACATACAAAATGACAAATAAGGTATTTCTAGAACTAAACATGAAAAAGGGCTCTGAAGATGGACATACAAATGAGACTGACATGGTACTTTGGTTACATTAATAAATTTACTGAAAACCATAATGGAGGGAAGGGCTGAGAGTGTCAAAGATATACATGGATGACAACATCAAGATATGGTAAGCATAAAGCCTAATGCACAGGATGTCTTCTTCACATAATTATTACAAGAAGATCTTCACATAATTATTATAAGAAGATACAGATTAACGCAGACAGCAAACTGGATACAACTGTAACGCAGTATTAAACATTGTAACACATCGTCTCACAGGACAAGACATTAAGTTAACACTATAAAGTTGACTCCTGTCTATAACTCCCGGTTTTCTTTGTTATTCAAAAATATCTACTTGACCTCAAAAGCAAGTCTATTTATTTCTAACAATTTTCTAATATTTTCATGTAGTATTTTTCATGCAGTGGTATCGGTGTGAGTTTGTTGTTTCTGCGCTGACAAAGACTTTGGCTGCAACGTTAATTTTGTTACATGTTATTGTCTTCTAGTAAAGCTTCCTGTCTACTTCTCGATTTTTGGTGATTCATTCATTGCACTTCTTTCTGTTGGACTGCAAGAACCTCTGATTTCATTCTTTACTTTCTACACCAGAGAGAGAGAGAGAGAGAGAGAGAGAGAGAGAGAGAGAGAGAGAGAGAGAGAGAGAGAGAGAGAGAGATAGAGGGGAGAGAGAGAGAGAGAGAGAGAGAGAGAGAGAGAGAGAGAGAGAGAGAGAGAGAGAGAGAGAGAGAGAGAGAGCATGTGTGTGTGGGGGAGGGTTATTTTTTTTTAAGCATAGTTGATGGGCAACTAAACTGATAACGTCATGAACACGGTCAGATGAGGGTTCCACTCCTGCGCTCATTTTCTCGTTAAGTCAGGAAAGGATCGGCCACCTACTCCTCCATGCACTCAGGCCTTCAAAACGTGAAGGCTCTAGGACATCAAAGACCCATGGCAGTTTCACGCTTCTGGGCATGTTTGTAAAATATTGTTTATGTGCTACAGGTTTTTCCTATGCACATTCCCTTCCTAAGTCTCTCACATTTAAATCACAAGTTCCTCCACGCCATCCTTGTCGCTGTCTAAACGTCCCATTACTATCTTTGCTCTATTAAAAACACCACACACTATCATAGGGCCACTTCATGTATCTGCACTGTCACACTAGCAGAATGTACAGCGAATGCTCAGGATAAATCCTGCTGGAGAACCACTACCGCCAACCTTCACAGTGGAGATGGCACTGGGTGGTGACAAAACTTACACATAGCAACAGTGGCCAATTCCAGCAAATGTTAGCTCCCACGCTGATACACATAAGCAATGTATCCTATCGCTGGTGGGCAACAAATAATCAAAAAAGAGAAGTCTGGCTAAGCACATGGGAAACAAGACCGTGAAAGGGGCTTGTATGTACTGGGGTGGGGTTGAGGTAGAGATCCCCCCCCCCCCCCCCAGGACCCAGTACCACAGTACTATACCCATGGGACAGTGTTGCAGAGTTCCCCTTACCCTCTCCAAAGTGGAGAAACCAGTGCAGTGCGCAAGAATGGCACTAACATTGCATGTCCTAAGAGGCAACTAAGGAAGGTTGGTGTGAGGCTGGCTACCTCAGTCCACAGAAAACTGTAGCTGCAAAATCCAACCACTCATGGACAAGTTTACACAAGGCTGGGCGTGAGCTGATTGAGGACCTATGCTCCATTGGGAGGAGGAGGAAGAAGAGGAAGAGGAGGAGAAGAAGAAGAAGAAGAAGAAGAAGAAGAAGAAGAAGAAGAAGAAGAAGAAGAAGAAGAAGAAGAAGAAGAAGAAGAAGAAGAAGGAGAAGAAGAAGAAATTGATTAGCATGTAAGGACTGGCTGAGAGTATGCTAAGTTGATCATATGTTCAAGTTTTTCAGTGTCAAAAGACTCCAACCCAAGGCCCACAGGCTGAAAAGTATGTGTAGTGGTGGGGAAGGTAGGGAGGAGAGAAGGAGAGAGAGAGAGAGAGAGAGAGAGAGAGAGAGAGAGGGGAGAGAGAGAGAGAGAGAGAGAGAGAGAGAGAGAGAGAGAAGAGAGAGAGAGAGAGAGAGAGAGAGAGAGAGAGAGAGATGCTTCTAAACATGTTCTTCAGCTAAATCTGAATCTGAAAGAAGAGGTGGAAACCTGAACATCAAGCCACTCCAACACCCATTACACATATGTAAACAAATAGAAAACTGATAAATATTTGAGGTCATCAATGAAAGGCCCCCCAACATTGCCGTGTCACACAGACAACAGCGAGTGAAATAAAAAGGTTCAGCATGATATATGAATCATGTTCGTGCAAGCAAATGTTTATTAATATGTACTTATCACTCCTTGTTGAAAGTCTGAAAGCAGACAATTATGTATAATTCTAGGACAGTCTATAAACAAAGAATCAAGCAAAGTGCTCTAGAAAGTGTGTGTGAATATCAGCATTAATCTGCAGGATTTTTCATTATGAAAAATATGGTAATTTCCCTTTTGCCTTTAAATACTTTATTTATAATGTAATGAAATGATAATACAATATCACCCATTCACTCACACACACAACTTGATTAAAGGAAACTGATACTAATGCAATATGGGTTAGTGAAAACATGCCAATCTATAAGAGAAGTATGCAATTTAATTTTGTGCAGACAACAAATAAAAGTAAATTAAAATAAGTATGATGGACTCGCTGTGTGTTTGTCTAGGATGAAATCTCTGCTAGATAAAAGAAAAAGACAGGCGAGGGACACTTGGGATAATCAGAGAGACTGATGTATGTTACAATAGTGGAGAGTTAAGCACTCAATAACAACAGGCTGTGTCTTAGCTGGTTCATTAATATTCACGGCCAACCATCCAATTACTTTTTAAAATAGTTATGTATATTAATTTTTCATTCGCTCGCTTTGAATTCAAGAGTAGTCCATACACTTCTAGAGCACTGGTCTGATTTTTGCATGTGGGTTAGCTTTCCCTATTACCAGTGTCCAAATATGTAAATAATATTGATTGAGAAACACTGAAATGTTATATGAGTAACATTTGTTTGAAAAATAACATGTACATATTCTATGTCTGATAAAGTAACAGCAATGGCATACGTTTGAGAAATAGTTTTAAAATAATATGTGTTCTCTAACAAAAATGAAAGAAATATACTTCACTGTTCTGTGTTTACTTTAAAATGATAATAAAAATTAGTGTAATGTCAGATGTACAACATTCAGCTTTAAACACAATACAAGAAGGCCCCAGTTACCGTCGGGGTTATGTTTTTGGAAAGCGTGACTTTAAGTGAAACGACACATAGCGAAGCACTATTTTCCATTAGAACTAAATGAAATAGTGTATTATGCAATGTTTATTTTGATGGTTGTTGATATTTATTGGCTAAACAAAGATGGGTTGGAGGGCAAGTGGTAGAGTTATTGGGACCTAGAGGCATTAAATTCTGCCTCTTCATCTGAGGATGAAACTGTAACCTCTTCCTGCCTCTTTTCCTGGCTCTTCTCTGCTTGAACAAAAAATGTTTCCAATGTCTGCTGCACAGCCTGTTTCCTTTTCTCTAAGTAAATCTCCTTGTAACAGTTGATGGCGCTTGTTACTGCTCTTGACACTTTGGAGCTCCATTCTCTGTTCGGGTCATCCTCATTTATTATGCCCAGTACCACATCAATCAATTGAAAGAATAGTGACAAATGTTCAGCTGTCAACATTCAAGGTGTGTGGGGTTGCAACAGGGTGCTCCTCTTTCTGCATTAGATCCTCATTAGACAAATCTTCTCTATGTGATGCAAGCAACTCATCAATGTCAGCTTCCTCCATCCCTTCAACGCCAGCTTTAGTGGCTAAGTTAGCGATCTGTCATCGAATAGCATGAACGTCGTCAAATTCACAAAATTTGTGCACATATTCTGGCCATAGTTTTCACAACACAGCATTCATGCATGGTAAGTAAGGAGACGTTCCACAGCGGTAACTCTATGTGGCATTATGTAGTTCCTCCCCAAGCTAGCAAGTTCCTCCGCAAGGGCGCTGCATAGCAACACAGGTGACGACGTTATGGCGGAACGTAGCGATGCAAAGTGAAGTTACGTCCCATTGTAACAAAGACGGTATAGCGAAACGACGTAAACCGAAGCAATGTATAGTGGGGACTTCTTGTAATAATCTCACATAGAAACATCATCAAGGAATCCATGGCTGAGAGCTAATGGTGTTCACCTCAAGCTTAGAAGGTACTGAGTTTGATCCCAGCTTATGGATGAGAATGTTCCCAAGATCCACTGGTATCTAATGGTATCACACAATCCCTCTGATCTACTGGGTAGTGAGATGGATTATCTAGCCTTCTTGGAGGGGGGGGGGGGGGGGGGAGAGAGAAAGAAGCTCGCATATGCACATTACAAATCTCAATGGTCAGTAACTGAAAAAAAAAAAAAAAATCGCACCTAGTTGGCCATACGGCCATACCCTGACAAAACTGTTAAGAAAGAAAAATTACCCATGGGTAGAAAAAGCCTGTTACCTTGGATGGAATCTGGCAAACCTGACACAAATGCCTGATGACATAGGACACACTGATGCATAGCCAGGTGTGACACACTCCCCTTTTAAGAGGAATGAAGGAGGTCAGCATGGCAGAATGGAGAAGAACGCTCATTCTTATACTTCCGGTGTACTGATGCCGAAGTAGCGGGTTCAATACCAGTCAGTTGGACTAGAATGTTGACTTCTCGTCCTTGATGTGGGCACGTAAATTACAAGCATCTCTGAAGTTGAAGTGGGTTCGTTTTATTGCGAGGGACACTGTTAATAGGGAAAGCTAATCCACACGCAAAAATTAGTCCAGTGCATGGGAAGTAGTAGCAAGTGTATTAGACTATGATTGAGTTGAAAGCAAGCAATCGCAACAAGAAAAAAAAGAAGGAATGAAGATAAAGAAGAAATGCCATGGATGCAAGGTTTGTGTGACATTTAATTTCATTAGTAGCACTTACTTCTTGACATTCAGCCAGCTTTGTACTCTGCTACAGTAGCCAAAGCCATGTCGAGCTGGAAAGAAAACAAGTAACAGTAACATTTAAAGGTTTTCATAAACTACTTCAGGTGAACACTACTGCTAGTCAAACTAACACTTCTACACTGGCACAAATGTGACCAATTCTACAGTTAAATATCCACTTAAAGAAAACAATTAAGACATTTGTGTCTTCAAATCTTCTTATAGCCCATGCCATTGGTGTTAGCTTCCATGTCTGTCCACATCCTTCTGCCTAGTATAGTCTCAATCATTTCTGATACTAATATTCCTCTATGCCATGTGGCATTAGCTATCATGTCTGTCCACATCCTTCTGGCTAGTATAGTCTCAATCATTTCTGATACTAATATTCCTCTATGCCATGTGGCATTAGCTATCATGTCTGTCCACATCCTTCTGGCTAGTATAGTCTCAATCATTTCTGATACTAATATTCCTCTATGACATGTGGCATTAGCTATCATGTCTGTCCACATCCTTCTGGCTAGTATAGTCTCAATCATTTCTGATACTAATATTCCTCTATGCCATGTGGCATTAGCTATCATGTCTGTCCACATCCTTCTGGCTAGTATAGTCTCAATCATTTCTGATACTAATATTCCTCTATGACATGTGGCATTAGCTATCATGTCTGTCCACATCCTTCTGGCTAGTATAGTGTCAATCATTTCTGATACTAATATTCCTCTATGCCATGTGGCATTAGCTATCATGTCTGTCCACATCCTTCTGGCTAGTATAGTCTCAATCATTTCTGATACTAATATTCCTCTATGACATGTGGCATTAGCTATCATGTCTGTCCACATCCTTCTGGCTAGTATAGTGTCAATCATTTCTGATACTAATATTCCTCTATGCCATGTGGCATTAGCTATCATGTCTGTCCACATCCTTCTGGCTAGTATAGTCTCAATCATTTCTGATACTAATATTCCTCTATGACATGTGGCATTAGCTATCATGTCTGTCCACATCCTTCTGTCTAGTATAGTGTCAATCATTTTTGATATCAATGTTCCTCCATGCCATGATGTCAAGCTGTCCATAATGTTCTCTCTTCCCCTTCAACTCTCCCCTTCTCATCATGTACTAAAGTATATGGACAGTCTTCTTCTGATGTGAGTAACCAGTTCTCTTTGTGAGATAATCACACTTTCCATGACCCTGCACTTGTTGGTACCAGTAAATTGAAAATATTGTTCTGCGTAATTTTCCTGCCCACTCTTTTCTATTAGTACCAGATGTGAATACTGGTGGCAAACTGAACAAAAAAAATATTGCAACAGTGTCAAAATGCTTGCAAATTATGCTTACAATAAGTAGGAGAGACAAATAAGTGTTCCACAGAATGTCATATCACTCATAGACAATGGAGAATAAAAAACAACATGACTTTCACAAAATGCATGGATACATGGCATATTTGAAACAATAAACACTATGGTGCATAAGGAATACACTCAAGCTCATTTCTGAATTCTCTCCTATCTTACGCTGAGTGAAACACAAGGATAAGAACAGATGAAGTAGAGGATGATGATGATGATGATTCATCAGAAACATGTGTATAGAAGAATTCTGACAAATTTATTCAAACGAAATACACTAAATGTTAGCTGCACATCAAAGGCATTCCTAACCCCTTCATCTGACACATAACACAAACAAAAAAGAAACCACTTTTCACATTAATGCAACTGAAAAACATGCCACCTTTATCTCTACTTGAACACTTCTGGTGAGCAATGTTCACAGGTTTTTCATGACTAAGGCAACAAAATCTGCCCAGAAAGTTTATCTCAGGAACACTCTTCTTTCTTCATGACCAAATATAAGGTTGACACTGCAGAGGTAGCAACATGACAACCAACAATTGCAACGAACATGTCATGACATTGTTGTGAAGCATACAGATGCAAGTACCACTAGATCAATTATGAAACAGACAAAAGAAGAATCATTACAGTACTTTGCACTACTTATACACCATCACACTAGGATGATTTTAATAAGGGCTGAAGAATGAAGGCTGTTTGTCCAGGTTATGTAGTGCTGAGGATCACCATTTGTTACTCCTTTTCTGAATGATAAAAACCCTTGCCTTACAAGGGATAAGAACCTGGTCCTATAATGCATGAGACAGATACTCTAGCTCCTCTGTCATCTAGCTCCTCTGTCACCAACTAATTCTTCTACACAGGAATACATGTTAACATAATTCAACAATGACATAGAAGCAAATCAAGTTAATATGCAAGTAATATAATTCAAAATTAACAGACAAATAGATCAAGTTAACATATAAGTAATTCAACAATGATAGAAACAAATCAAGTTATTTACAAGTTAAACAGCACTTACTCAGCATGGTTGTAGTTTCACGTATTCTCGGATCACTATCATCATCCAATTCTATATGGACCTTTGGTATAAAGGAAGAAACAATGACAGAATATGAATAATACTCATTACAGACTTAAATATATGATAACTTTGCAGACAAAATATGCCGCTCGTAGGGACAACTATATAACTTTTGTGGTTTTATATAACAAATTAATATTCTCTCGTAAAGATTCTTGAACAAAGAGAAGGCATATTTGGACTTACATGTAATTGCAGACTGACAACTAAATTTCGAGATTTATATATACTGCAAATACTGCAGTATATGAAATATAGCCCATTGGCACCTTGCTGTCTTGACAGACGATAGTTTGTGCTTTAAAAAGGCATAATAACTTTTAACTATGGCGGTAGCGAGTGTGACTGATAAGGCCAATTTGCGCTGTAAATGTCCGTTCACAGTGGGTGCATCTGAACACGTGGTCATTTCCACCATCATGCACCATCTTACGTCTCAAACGTTTGGTGTGTGACTTTTCTGCAATAATTTTCTCCTTTGACTTTATTCCATTTCTGATATTTGCCCTCCATGCAACACGTTCAGCGGCGACTTGCTCCCAATGTGCATTATCAATGCCTGTATCAATCATGTCCCGCTTACACACATCTTTGTATCGTAGTAGAGGCCGACCCTGAGATCTCTTACCCATCTGTAATTCACCAAAAAAGATATCCTTTGGTATTCTACCATCATCCATCCTCCTAAGATGTCCTATCCATCTAAGTCTACGAAGACTGAGCATGGAATAAACTGTCACACAACCTGATCTTTCCAATACTTCAGTATTTGTGATTTTGTCTTGCCACTTAATACCAAGAATTCTTTGCAAACACCGCATATGAAAGCTGTTTAAATTGTTCTCTTGGTGTGAGTAAGTTGTCCAGGTTTCACTGCCATAGAGAAGAGTACTAAGGACACAGGCTTGATAGACAAGGACTTTTGTTTTGGCAGTAAGCTTCCTGTTCTCCCAGACTCTTTTTCTTAACCTGTTCATTGTTGTTGCTGCCTTACCAATCCGGATGTTGATTTCCTGATCTAGGGATAATTTGCTATTAACCACTGATCCTAGATATGTAAAATGGTCTACTATCTCTAGTTCAGCGTCGTCAATAAAGATTGATGGTACCCCATGTGCACCTTGTGACATAATCTGTGTCTTCTTTTTGCTAATTGTTAAACCAAATTCAGAACAAGCATTGGAGAATGCAGATAGTAGACATTGCAATTCTTCCTCAGAGTGGGTCGTAACTGCAGCATCATCTGCAAAAAGCAAGCTCTCTGATCAGTACCCTCCTAATTTTGGTCTTAGCCTTCAATCTCTGAGCATTGTAGAGGCCGCCATCTGAGCGTGAGTGAATGTATATACCACCATCCTGATCACGAAATGCATATTTCAGTAGAAGTGAAAAGTATATTCCAAAGAGGGTGGGAGCTAGTACACAACCTTGCTTAACTCCACTCTTGATTTCAAATTCTTCAGAAGTTGCACCATCAAACTTGATTATACCCTTCATGCCTGTGTGGAACGATTCCACAATGGACAGAAGAGTTGGTGGGCAGCCAATCTTCTTTAGTGCCTTGAACAGACCCTCACGACTGACCAAATCAAATGCCTTTGTGAGGTCGATGAAGGCAATAAACAGTGGTTGATTCTGTTCACGGCATTTTTCTTGCATTTGTCGCAATGAGAATATCATATCAGTGGTAGACCGGTTCTGTCGAAAGCCACACTGTGATTCGGGGTAGACTTGATCTCCTAGGACTTGAAGTCTGCGCAGAACAATTCTGGCAAATATTTTTCCAACAATACACAGAAGTGAGATACCCCTATAGTTGTTGCAGTCGCTCCGATCGCCCTTGTTCTTGTACAGTGTTATGATGCTTGAATCTTTGAAATCCTGTGGGACTTGTCCTTCACGCCAGCATAGCTCTATTAGCTGGTGGATCTGTATAGTGAGTGTGTCTTGCCCACTCCTGATAACCTCTATTGGAATCCCATCCTTACCTGGAGCCTTGCCAGATGCAAGTTCATTTATAGCACACTTAACTTCTGTTATGGTGGGAAGTGTGTCCAGGTGGTCAAGAGTTGGTAGAGCCTCTATGGCGTTGAGGGCATCATCCGCTAGTTTGGTCTCACTTGAGTAAAGCTCCAAATAGTGCTCTACCCATCTGTCCATCTGCCGTTTCTTGTCAGTGATGATTTCTCCAGTCAAGGTTTTCAATGGTGCACTTCTTTTGATCACTGGACCACAGGCTTTCTTTATTCCTTCATACATGCTTCTTATGTCTCCCTTATCACTTGCGATTTGAATGGACTCACATAACTTGATCCAATAATCATTTGCACACTGCCTGGCAGCCTTTTGCACATCCTTCCTAGCTTGCCTTAGCTCACTCAGAGTGTTACGCGTTGGTCTTTCCTTGTTTCTTAAGAGAGCTTTCTTCTTCTTATCAATCAAGGGCTGCAGAGTCTCGCTGTTGGCTGCAAACCAGTCCTGCCTCTTATGATCCACAGTGCCGTAAACCCCTACGGCAGTTTTATAAAGAGTTTCCTTAATTTGACCCCACTTTTCATTTACTGTACAATTTTCTGGTGTATCAGTGAAAGCGTCTTCAAGTTGCTGTTGAAACTGAAAGCACTTTTCAGGATCATGAGTGTTAATAATATTAATCCTGGGGCTAGATTTGTGTTTAGCTGTGTAGATTCTCTTTGGTCTCAGTCTAACCCTTGCAACAACCAAAGAATGATCCGTATCACAGTCAGCACTGTGATAACTACGAGTCAATGATATATGGTTCAGATGTTGTCTCCGTGTGATGATGAAGTCCAGCTGGTGCCAATGGCCGGATCTTGGATGTTTCCATGTGACCTTATGCATCTCTTTTGTTTTAAAAAAAGAGTTTGTAATACATAGATCATTACTGGTGCAATGCTCCAGCAGCCTTTGCCCATTTTCATGATTTCATTTTCATGACTCATGAAATATATGAAATATATAAAATACCCAATACTGCAAACATTTTTTAAAAAAAGTATGTGAAAAGTACAATGAAATCTCACGCATGAGCAGAGCAATCAATTTACCCTCTCCAGCCATACACAGGCAGCACAACCAAACCACCCACCAAACTCAGCTTCTGCTCACACCAGCATGCACAAAACCTCTTAAACACATGGCAATGACACTGCTCAAACATCACGTTATCAAGAGATTACCTCTTGATTAGTTATAGCAGCCTGCATGCACACACCCAGACATTCTCTTAATCACACAGCAAAGACACTGGTCAAACATCACGTTATCAAGAGATTACCTCTTGATTAGTTATAGCAGCCTGCATGCACACACCCGCACATTCTCTTAATCACACAGCAAAGACACTGGTCAAAGAGATTACCGCTGGATTAGTTATAGCAGCCTGCATGCACACACCCACACATTCTCTTAATCACACAGCAAAGACACTGGTCAAAGAGATTACCTCTGGATTAGTTATAGCAGCCTGCATGCACACACCCACACATTCTCTTAATCACACAGCAAAGACACTGGTCAAAGAGATTACCTCTTGATTAGTTATCGCCGCCAGCAACTTGACCTGCTCATGAGCTTCCCCCAGCTCTCTCTCCAGCTGCTCTCTCAGGGCCTTCTCCCTGGCCAGTGTGGTGCTCACTGATGTGTAGGAGTCCTGCAGTGTGTGGTACATGGCCTGCAAATCCTCCAACCTGATAGATGATACAGAAACAAGTAAACTCAACACACATCACTTTCAGGGAACTGTTAATTCACTTCTGTCTAAACTTTCACATTTCAATAAATAAAACTAGGGAAGCGTACTATAACCTCTATTACCTGTATCCCTCACCATCTTCTGAGGTACTTGTAATTTACATTTCCAAGTCAAAGACGAGAAGTCAACATTTTAGTCCAACTAACTGATGTAGGGGTTGAACCCACTAAAGAGGTACCAATATCAAATCAGCACAGTATATAAGAACTGCCAGTATCACACCAGCACACTGTACACGTTTTGACTTCTGTTGGGGATTGTGTGGCAGTCTGCTGACAATGAAATACCCAAAACCCACCGAGGAAACACGACCAACCCAGGCCTGATCCCGGCCACTTCATATGTGCTGTGCTGTATCCTGACCTAGTTAAACCTGAATACGCCTCTTATCCACAGAACTGGTCCTGCCCACCCGGCTGGTTTCTGAGCTTGGAGAGAGGTCAGAGAGCTCTGTAACACACTCCCATGGAGACTGTACTGCAGTACTTGGGGAGGGGAAGTCTGTATACCAACCTCATTCCAAAATATGCAGACCCATTACAGGGCTCAAAGACCTGACTACCTTAGTAAACAGAGAATTCATCAACAAACTAACACATACAATATGTACAACTATAATATTGCACAAGCTGTACCCTTTTCAGCATGTTTCGATGATTTCTACTAAATAAAACATTATCAAGTCACATTAGTATTATATCTATTTTCTGAGGAGAGTGCAAAGAATATCATGGACAGACAGAAAAACCAATGACCAAGTCAGACAGTCACGTTTTGCACATGTTGGGAGAACTTGGTGGCAGCTGGCAGGATTGAGGGGAGGGGGCAAGTGGAAGATAGAAAAGTAAATACCTGGATGGTCTGACCATGTGGTATGGTCAAATTCCTTCTATATGAGATGCCTGACGTATTCTGGGCATATCGTGGAAAGACCACATATCAAACAAACATGCGCTTGAAAGAGCGGATATTACCACAGTGCACTCCCTCCTCAAGCAGAGACACCTCCGGTGGCTGGGCCACGTATCTCGAATGGAGGATGAACGCATTCCCAAAGATCTACATGGAGAACTAGTCACAGGGAAAGGCCAACCGGAAGACCCCAAATGTGATATAAGGATGTGTGTAAGCAAGATATGAAAACCCTTGGCACAGATTCAGACACGTGGGAAAGAGTTGCAACAGACAGATGTTCCTGGAGAAGAGATGTACGAAACGGACTGGTGCTCTTTGAGCGCAATCTGATCCAACAAATTTAGGATAGGAGGCACAGGCATAAAATGCAGTCACTTACTGTGGGACCAGCCTCGTCTTACAGATGCGGAAACTGTGACAGAGATTGTCACTCTCTCATTGGACTACAGAGTCATCAGCGGTGCTGTCAGGTGCCTCCCCAGCGGCATAATTCCTCAATCCTACAGGACTGAAAAAGGCTACCACTATGGTCGAGACAAGAACACAGAGTTGATCCACGACTCTGGTAATCGTGTGAGATGGCGAAACATCACCGCTCTCGCTTATCGGCATGGCACATGGTGATGATTACATCTCGCTCACACATTTTATACAACGCAGTCTTCAATTATTGTGTTTCCTAGCAACGAGTTTCACGCTGGCATTACAAAAAGACATCAGGCAGCAGCATCACACAATTTGGTAATTTCTCTATGAATAGTAAACAAACAGCGAATACAGACACAGTTAATAAAAATCACTCACTGTTTGACTGCCTGGTCATTGTCTCCTCTGATCTGATCTGCTTCTGCTGCAGTCTCTTCATCCTCAAGTTCCTTCTGAACCGAGTCGAGAGCTATTCGTCTCTCCAATTCTGCATTCTATGATGTCATGGAAGAACAACAGAAGAACACAATCAAGGTTAACACTTCAATAGTTAATTTAAAATAATAACTGCATGGATTAGAAACCTTAACGTAAAAACTGTCTCGGAAAGAATAAGTTAAAGAAAACCCAACGGGCCAAGAAAGAAAAATGTAATCAATTAAAAATGCATGCACATGGACACAGATTCAGAAAAAAGTTATTGCTCGAGCGTGTAATAGGAAGTTAATGGTACTTCCACAGCAGACACTAACGAAATGGTATAGAATGCTTGGAATTTAAAATAACTTTATGAGGTAGGGCAATCAGTTCTCTCCCTTATTATCTTCAGTAAATTTATGGGTTCCAAATGTTGCTGTATGTAGCCGAGGCGCGGTGTTGGGGTGAGCGCCCAACATTGCTCAAATACCTCAATGGCTCGTGAATACATAACCTATGCAGCAAAAGTCCAACTCCTGGCCTTCACGTGGCGGACCTGTTTAAACTAACAGGAGAAGGGGCGACGGCGAGTCTCTGGCGCCGGAAAATAACCAGTATGCTCTAGATGTGTATGCACGTACATGCATGCGCAGACAGGTGTGTGCGCGCGTACACATCTACACTCGAGTGAGACCACAGTCTGCTCTAGCAAAGAAAGGTGCTGAAGACGGAGGCAACCAGCCAAGAGGTGCACCACAGAAATCAGGATGCCACGCAATCACGCAAAATGGAATATGTCGACTACTGCTAATCGTTATGGTGCTCGCCCTGCTTTGGACCCCCAGGCAGGTGCAGTGCCGGGCCCTATGTCTCGAAAGGGTCCAACCCCAACTACTGGAGGTCCTTCTCAGATGTCCTGTGGAGCCAGGGGACATGAGAATAGGACGACTGGCCATACTAAACGAAGACTTGCAAACCTTCTGGCCTAGAGAGACGACAGTGGAAGATAAACTCTATGGACCACTGTGTGAACTGAAAAAAACAGTTCAATTCATGCAAGAGACGACATTGCAGATATAGACATATTTCAAGCGAACGAAAGAAGAAGAAGAAGAAGTAAATTTATCACAGAATTAATAACAATTGAGCAACTAATTTTGTTTCACATTTTATGTCAGTGAGCAGACATTAATGAAATTGTATAAAATGCATGGAATTTAAAATAATTTTATGAGGTTAGGTAATCAGTTCTTTTCATTATCTTTTGTAAATAAATCACAGAACTAATAACAATTGAGCAACTAATTTTGTTTCACATCTTATGTGTCAGTGTGCAGAACATAACAAGACAACATGTGGGACCATACAAAGACTTCTGAACTGTAAACCCCAGTGATATGGCCATGTCCAAAGGTCACATGGGTTGTCCGATACGTACTTAATTAAAGTCCCAGCATATATACAGGGAAGATAACATTCAGAAACAGGACAAAGCCCAGCAGAAATTTAAACACTGCTACCAAATAACAGTCACTGAGAAGATTAAAGCAGGCTGGATGTGTGTTAATGAAATTGTAGGTTGTGGGAGAAAGAAGGACAAACAAATTCATTAGACATTAAATAAAAACTAAAATGACTCACATGTCGCTTATACAATTCATGTGGTTAGTGGCCTTGATATGTCTCAAAGAAGAAGCAAAGCTCTAGCTAATTGTCTATTATGTTTATGTGTGCTTACAGCGTTTATTTTATAATGGTTTAAAAAAAGGTTTAAATGTAACATTTATGATAGACAGTGACTGGAAGGGCCGAATGTAAGACAGGCCTGCATGTCCAATTTGTGACCCTTTAAAAATAAAGTTTGTTCAATAGATGACTCAGCTCGCCAGATAGTGAGATGTGAGAAGAATAGTAGATTTAAGGCAAGAAATGACTCAACAACTAATAATACACAGTACTTGTTCTACTCTGGAATCAACAGGGGAACAGCAGGGTGGAATAATCACAACAAAACCCAAACTTGGATAAAACTGATGGAAGAAGGGGTTTGAGAGACTGTAATAATATATCTCAGATTTGTAAAACAGCCCAGAACAGAGATAAATGGAGGACAACGTTTGTTCTACAGCAGAAGACAAGTACACCACTGAACACACACTCATGTGATACCATGATCTGAAGCAGGGCTACTACCTTAGATTGTGCTCCAATGTAAGCTTGGTACAGATCCCCGTACTGGTGCCGCATGGCCAGCCACTCTTGTTCTTTCTCTCTCAGGGACTTGGAAATATTTGCCAGCTGTGTGTTTAAGTATCCCCTGTCCTCGGCTAACTGACTGACCTAGTAGTGGACAAGTGATGACCAGTTAGAACAAAGTGTATAAGGTTTGAAAATTATGAAAAATTTTATTGTAACAAATATTTACTGTTATCACAAAGGAATATGTATTGCCTTCATAAGTTATTAAATGTTACACGTCTCAGAGGGAGGGGTGAAGTGGCCCAGGGTCATGATGTCCGCTTTTGGCTTTAATAGAAAACAATCACAAATGACAGAATGAAGTTGCAGCTAGAAAGCCTTTGTCAGCACACAAACAATATAAAAACTACAAAACGACACTGATATAACTTCCGGTCCAATATGGTGGATAGGCTCTTGAGCTGCAAAGGCCTCGGGAGTATTTTTACTTCTGATTATGGTTTACTTACGCATTTGCCTGATGTTGGATTGGTAGTACATGGTTCTGTCACCCAGCTACTGAGTTAAGTGCAGGGAGTGAAACTGTCAGCTATGGTTTTCATTTGGAATGCTTTTACATCTGTCTGCAGTTGTTTGTATTGTGAACTGCATGTTAAGGAAAATGGCAGACAGTTGGCTGGTGAACTAGCTGGTTTTGCAGTAATGTATGTGCAACGGCTGACTTTCTAGTGACTGTTGCTTCTATCGATGATGAACTGTAATTTTAGTGGTGGATGGTTGTGTTGGCATTCTGACAGCGGCTTTATGCATGTATGCCTGTGCATGCTGTTGCTTTGTCAGGACTGCTGTCTGTTCTATTTTTCACATGGGACAATAAGGAGCATTTTGTGTGGGGTGACCCTTTGCTGGCTGTGGAAAGCGGGTTACGAATGCAATTTGTAATCCTGCATATCACGTTCAAAACACAGACGCGGGTGATTTGGAAGCAGACAGCTGATTTCTATACAATGGTATGAGTGCCGGTCATTCAGAAATCAATAGCAAACTACTGAACGTAAACTTGCCTAGGAATCACGAACAGGCAAAAACTGCTGGAGTTGAATACTGCGTCCTGTAAAGTATATGTAACTAACTTTTTTTTTTTGCTGTAAAGTTGGAATCGGGACTAATGACTAACTGATATAACTACATTTAAGGAAAACAAAAAAAATACTCATTTAGTTGAGAAAGGTCTTATGTTTCCAAAAACGCACAAATTAAACTAAATCCTTGAGTGGAAAATATCATACTTTTTTCATTCTTCTTACCTGCATGGCAAGCTGCTGGCACCTGGCCTCTCTCTGCTTCAGTGTGTGCAAGGCATCATTGAGCTGATTCACCACAGCATTCTTCTGCTCCATGACTTCTGTGAACTGAGCCTGCAGCCTCTTGTGATCGGCATGGGACTCTGACTCAGATATGCCTTCAGTCTTGGCCAGCTGCAGCTGTGAGATGAGTGACTTGTTGTCAAACTCCGCTTGCTGGAGCGAGGCAGAAATCTGGGATGAGATAAATCACACTGGATCAATTTTTTTTTTTTAAATGTTGCATATCCTTTACAGGATGTTGCAGTCAACACCAGCATTTTTCAGCTGTTGTTGATGTACTAGGCAAGTTTTACGTTCAGTAGTTTGCCATTGCTTTCTGAACAACCGGCTCACATACCCCCGTATGTTAACAGTGCGGGGCGAACCACTGCCGATTCTCGCAGCTGCCGTTTCCCCCACGCGGATATCTGGGATTACAATCGGATATTTGGGATTACAAACAATGTCGTTAACGCCTTGGCCAGGGAGACCGGATAAATGTTATTCCACATACATGTGTTTCCTTCTAACAGGGTACATGTCGGATGTGCATGAGAGAGAGAGAGAGAGAGAGAGAGAGAGAGAGAGAGAGAGAGAGAGAGAGAGAGAGAGAGAGAGAGAGAGGAGATCAGAGAAGGAGAGAGAGACGGAGAGAGGAGGGAAGAGATATAAAGGGAGAGAGAGAGAAAGAGGTAGAGAGAGGGAGAAAGAGATAGAGGGAGAGGGAGAGAAAGAGGAGGGGAGAGAGAGAGGGAGAGAGACAGACAGACAGACAGAGGGAGAGAGACAGAGAGAGAGAGAGAGAGAGAGAGAGAGAGAGAGAGAGAGAGAGAGAGAGAGAGAGAGAGGAGGGGGGGAGAGAGAGATCACTGGAACTGCAGAGTTCATGCTTTGTTTGATGCTCTCGATAGGCAACCTGCTGTTCTACAAAGTAAAATCAAGACGGATAAGGTAAACCTGTTGCAATGAAATCAACCCTTTTTCCTTTAACCTTTGTTTAAATGCTTACCAGAGATCGTTCTGGAGCTAGTCACTTCATGTCATAGTGTAGTGACATAATATACATAAAACCTTGCATTCCACACCCCTACAAACTGTTTATTGTGTATCTTACATTACATAGTGTAGTGACATAATATACGTAAAACCTTGCATTCCACACCCCAAAAAACTGTTTACTGTGTATCTTACATTACAAGCCAACAAAAGCCAGTGGTAATATTATAATATAATGCTTACCATATCTAGTTCTCGTTTCAGCCTGGCATTTTCTTCCATCTCACTGTCCTCTGTTCCCTCAAGTTCCTCCACACGTCTCTGTAAGGTCTCCTTCTCCCTCAGCACATGCTGCTGTTGCTCCGCCGTGAAGGTGGTCTCATAATGGAGGGACATCAAGTCTCGGATCTTGATATGCAGTTCATCTATCTCTCTAGCCATGCTACTCTTCTCTTCCAAAACTTTGTTAAAATCTGCATTCAAAGATTCAAAATCAGCCTCCAGTGATTTGACCGAGTCAATTTTCTGATTGAAGTTATCAAACTTCTTCCTCAGGGCTTCGTTCTCTACCTGTGCAGCTCTCAGTTCTTCCACCAAGGCTACAATTTTCTGATCCAAGTCTTCATTGTCTTTCAGCACATGATCAAGCTGGCCCAGCTCATCCTTCAATGCTAAAATTTCATGATCTCTCTCAATAAGTAACTTGTCCTTGGCTGTAATGTCTTTCAAAGAGGCAGTTAACTGATCAGTTCTTAAGTCAAGGATTCCTTGAATTTCAGTAATCTCGGAATCTTTGGCCGTAATTACTTGTAGCATCTCCTCACCGATTGATTGATGGGTTGCAACAGCTTGAGAATAATCTACAGCATCTTTCTCATGGAAATCATGATTCTCCAGCAACTCACTAAGTCTCTCAACTTCTTTCATCAGTAGATGTTTATCAGTCTGCAAAGCTGACATTTCACCTCTGACCTCTTCAAGATCATGACTGAGTATCTTCTTCTCCATTGCAGACGATGACAATTCAGACTGAAGATCTTCAACCTCTTGCTCTAGGTTGGAAGCTTCTTCCAATTTCCAGTTGAGGCCGCTGATTTCATGTCTGAGCTGTTGATTTGTATCGAGAGCAGTGACTAACTCATCTCTCAGATCTGTAATTTCTCCTTCTAGTGCATCAATTTGTTCTTGTGAAAAGGCATCTTTGTTTGATGCCTTTGTTTGCTCAAATTTAACAGCAGCTACCACAGCACCCTCCTCTCCAACTGCACTTGAAGCCTGAAGACTGGACATTTGATTGTGGAGTTGCTGGATTGTGTTGGTGAGATCACCAACCTGCTGAGTTAGAGCAGTCTTTTCTCTTCTCAGAGAAACCAACTCCTCTCTGACACCTTCAAATTCTTCGTTGAGTTCATCCCTCTCTCTCTCAGTATCTTTCAATCGCTGAGTAAGTACAAAGACATCTTTGCCAGTACCGACATCTGTAGCCTTATCCTGATGCTGTTCATCAGCTTTCTTCAATCTGAACCTCAGCTCTTCAACTTCTCGTTTCAGGGATGAGCTGTTTGTTGTTAGAGATGTTGTAAGGCTTTGGTAGTGAGCATTGTCTTGGGACAATGAATCATACTGAAACTGCAGTGTCTCCAACTGGTTCTTCATGGAGTTAAGCTCAGTCATCCTTAAGTCTTCCTTTACATGTTCAGCTACATCCTTAAGCTTCAGCTCTTCTGACAATCTCTGCTGCAACTGTAACACTTCTTTCTCAACCTTATGTGTTCTGAACTTCTCACTACTTAGCTCTTCATTTAGTCTAGCAACTTCCTGCGCCATATGTTTAAGTTCTTCATTTAAGGACTCATTTAGTTTGAGCTCTGAATCTCTTTCCTGGGCAAGCATCACTGTCTCATTATTCTTCACAGTAAGCTCATTCTGTAATGCTGATAACTCTCTATTCATTACCTCCCGTAATTTAGACAGCTCTGATAATAAAGTGGCTTCTGCATCCTTCTTACTCATTTGCAGTTCATGCTGCAGTCTGGCAACCTGAACATTCAGCGCCAACTGTAATTCTTCTTCTTCCGCTAGCTGTCTTTTAAGCTCAGAAATCTCTGCAGTTTTCTCTGTGAGAAGTACCTGTAAACTCATCAACTTTTCATTAAAGATCATATCATCAGAATCTGCCCGATGGACAAGTTCAGCCTTGAGATGATTGACTTCATCACTCTTCAGCTGGAGTTCTGCTCTTAAGTGATCCACAGTCTGCTGCAAATCTTGAGCCTGGCTCTTTGCAAACTCTAATGCTGCATTTTTATCTTCAAGCTCTGACTGCACCTTGGACAGCGCTGTGGTTATTTCATCAAATCTGTCTTTACTGTAGGTTGCTTCTACACTCTTCAACTGTTCTTTGAGAGTTGAGTTGTCATGAATCAGTTTTCCATTGTGGGTTTCAACATCTCGAAGTCTGTTGTTCAGTGCGGTCACTTGCTCTTCCAGTCTGCGTCTCTCCTCCCTGAGGTTGCTATCTCTTTTAGGTGAACCTTCTTGAAGGCCTAGCTTTTGCTGTAGTTCATCAACCTGCAAGTTTTAATATATGAGGGAAAAAAAGAATTACTGTATGATTATTGCAAAAGATAGACAGATTATTCATACATATGTTAATTCATATTATATGTTATAATTGTAATGGACTCACAAAGTATGATGAGAGAGGTGAAGTCAGGCATGCTTTGGGCAGAGTGACAGGCTTCCATTCAACAATACAAATAAAGAGCATCTGTTGGATTTTCCCCCCCAAGACATGCTGGTGTGGTGGGAAACGAGCAGGGGGGACATATGGGCTGGGTCTGTACCGCTGGGTGGGGTATTGGTGCATGATAAGGCAGGTGTGGTCGAGGCCCTGTGTAATAAAGTGTATAGTGCAGAAGAATAGGAGATAAGGCAGATGTGGTCGGGGAACTTTGGAATCGCGTGTATAGTGCAGAAGAATAGGTAGATAGATCATCACAGCCTGAATGCACAGAGGAATAGGTGGCCAGTCGTTCCTCCTTCTAGCAGACGATGAACACAGACATCAAATCCCCATCTGGTCGTGTTGCTGGCATCAGCATAATCTAGCGATTACATTCATGTGTCTGCTACTTCAAAACATGTTGGTGTTAAATTATTTTATTACTTTGTGACTAAACTATTATTATAAAACAAACAGCAAACTTCAAGTTTCAATTATTTTTCAAAATTTACAATCAACATGTTCAAATAGTTGAATTTCTTTCATCACCACTGCGATGAATGTTGCTTGATAATAACATGTTATTTCATAAATTCACAGCAGGATATGATTCTTTCAAGGAAAACGTTTCTTAAAGTTTCTTTTCAGTTTTCTTGATCAGTTTTAAACCTAGTAATGCCTTACTTAATTTTAACACTGATGACACAACAACAAACAGGGATTAGAACAAATAACACAATTAACGAACCTGAATTTGCAGTTTGTCATTCTTATCCTTGAAAGACTTCAGTTTGACCAGCATTTTCTCACATTTGACTTCTGCGACCTGCAGGCGGCTCTTAGTTTTCTCATACTGAGCCTGCACTTGTTTCAGGTTTTCTTTAGCAGTTTCAAGTTTGAGGGACAGTTCTAAAGACTCCTTTTGTGCTGCTGTTCCCTGAGGATGGGTATCAGCAGCC
The DNA here is from genome assembly GCA_963921405.1 of Cepaea hortensis. NCBI lineage: Eukaryota > Metazoa > Mollusca > Gastropoda > Stylommatophora > Helicidae > Cepaea > Cepaea hortensis. The sequence continues at coordinate 88,853,864 of OY992886.1, forward strand.
TGCTGAAGGTGCTCTACAGCTATGGTTGATTTTTCCATGGCAATCTGGTCACTCCACTTGACAGATTTCTCTGCTGTAACACCAGCCTCCTGAGACACAGAGGAATCAGTTTTGTGTAACTGGTTCTGCACATCCAGAAGTTCCTGTTCAAGTTTTCCAACTCTGATTATCAACTGGTCTCTCTCAGATTTCAATCTGGACACTTCATCTTTAGCTTTTGATTCCGCAAATTGACTTTCAGCTATCACTTGTTCCATGCCGTCAAGTTCTCCTTTCAGAGAGTCTATATTCACCAGCAGCTGTTCCTTTTCAGAAGACAAAGCAGACAAACTGGACTGGAGATGCTCATATGCATTCTGCAAGTTCTGGACCTGTGCTAGCTTCTCTGAGACAACTTCTTGCATTCTCCTTGCAATCTCCAGTTGGTTATCCAGCTCTGACTTTAGTTGATTTCTCTCTTCCTCCACTGCTGTTTTTTCAAGAACTAATTTATCAAGACTTGCCTTCCAATATTCAGCATCATTTTTCAACGGTTCTTCAATTTCTTGGGTCTTGACGTCTTTCAAAGCCAATATTTCTCTATTCAACTCTTCAACCAAAGTCTGGTAATACAGCAATTGAAGATTTAAACCATCTAAACTTTCAGTCGGACTTGTCTGAGACTTCTGTGCTGCTTCAGCCTCAGCCTCACTCTCATTCTTAACCTCTTTACTCAGACTCTGTTCCAAGGTGCTTATTACCTGGTTCTGATCTTCCACCTGCTGCTGAAACTCTACCAAAGCAGCCCTGACAGATTCCAGCTCCTCGGCATTTTCACGATGTAATTTTGCTCTCGATTCATCAACTTGTGCTTTAAGGTCATCCACAATTCCATTAAGTTCGTCAATGTATGCTCCTTGCTGATCAAACTGTTGCTTTAAAGACTCAGACTGAGCAGCCATTGTATCTTGTGCCTGCTGACTGCTTTCTAAAAGTGTTGACACAGCCTCAACTCTACTCTTATAATCTTCAATCTGGTCACTCAGAATTGTGACTTGAGAATGCAGGTCCTGTTCTGTAGCCTTAAAATCTACTTGCTGTTTTTCTAGAGACTCTTTGAGTGCTTCTACTTCAGCCTCTTTTTCTTCAACCCGTTGTTGCATTTCACTGAGTAAAGATGCAGACTGGGCTACATTTCGCTCCTTCCCTTCTAAGCTGCTTCTCATTGCCTCAATAGCTTCTTCTGCTCCAGACAGTTTCTTTCTCAACTCTTCTGTTGTTTCTGACTCGCTGTCCAGAACTGATTTCAGAGACCCCAACTGTACACTGTACTCTGCAAGTCTATTATCCTTTTCTCTGACACTTTCCTTCAGGTGAACTGATTCTGAATGCTCAGCATGTAGGTGATGCAACTCGGCCTCCATCTGTTGAATCCGATGGTCTTTCACTGTCACCTCCTGCTGCAGACTGTCAGTAAAAGACTTCCACTGTTGGGCTTGTTCAGACAGAATCTCACACTTCTTCTCAAGAGCTTCTTTGGAAGCTATATAATCTTCGTTGGCTTTTTCCAGCTCCTCCTGAAGTTGTTGATAAGCTAACTCTACCTCAGTCACAGTTAACTTCAAACCTTCTTTAACTCCTTCAAGCTGGTCAATGAGATTCTGTTTCTGCTTTAATTTAGACTCATTTACAAAACTAGCCTCAGTGAGGTTTTGTACTTGCTGCTGCAGCTGTTCACAACACTCCCTGTAAGTTGCCAGCTGGGCCTGTAGGCTTTCCACCTCCAAAGACACATCCCCAAAACTCTGGGCACTGGACACATTCAGGCTGAATTCCAATTCTGTATTTATGCTTTCAGCTTGTGCACTCCCCTGACCTGTAGCATCTAATTTAGTCTGCTGCTCCTTCTCAAACCTGGATTCTGCAGTGCTTAATTCTGTGATTTCATGTGCATCAGACTTCTGCACTTCCTGTGAGAGTTCTTTTACAATATCTGAAGACTGTTGAACTTCAGAACTCACAACAGCTAGTTTAGCCTGAAGAGTTGTGTTTTCAACATTTAGTTCCATAATCTGAGTTTTGGCATTATCAAGAGCCTTGTTTGCATCTTCCAGACTCTTATTAGCCTGGGTCAGTTGGAACTTCAACTTCTTGGCAGTAGCAATGGCTTTCTTTGCCATCAGTTCTTTGTCAGCGTAGGCCTTTTCTTTTTCGGCCAGAGCGGCTTTTAGAGCTTCGATCTCGGCAGAAGTAGAGTCACTATTTGTAGACTGACTTGCTTGCTGCTGTTCGGAAGGTGTCTGTTGATTAGATAACTCTTCCAATTGAACTAATCTGTCTTCCATCTCTTGCATGTTCTCTAAGAGAGACTGGATCTTCTGGTCTTTTTCAGCCACAGTACTTGACACAATTTTAATCTACAAGAAAATACAAGTAGTAAAAATAAGGTCAAATATGTGAGGAGAAGACAAAGGAAGCCTGTTATTTAACTATAAACATTAAAAACAATAGAAAAGAGAAACAAATTAAATTAATAAATTAATTCTGACAAAATTAATCTTGAATCTGAAGATGAAGATCAACACACACACACACACATAGGTTGCGGGCGTGTGTGTGTGAGTAAAAAAGAAATAATTTTACATATGTATGCATATAAATTTTACAGTTGCAGTAAGAACATTTTTTAAAACTGATCTGGATTTCCAGGTTGACCCAGGCAAAAATGGATACCAGCAACATTTCTTGGCTAAAAAGTGGCCAGGATCATATAATTATTACCCACTGAGTGCCAACTGGTTTATATAAATATAGGGCTAGCACAATGTTCCCAATATTTACCATGGCATAGAAAAGCATACTTTCTTTTTCTTTTACTCCCGATCTCCAAATAGGGCAAATTTATCTACCCCATGCCGCTCCATCTATGCCCTGCCCCATATTATTATCTGTTTCTATTTCTCTTCTAAATGCAGTTTGAGGTCTTCCTTTATTTCATGTAGCCAAATGGATAAGAGCTTTCGTTCTTAAACAGTCGGTGTGCTGATGCTGAGGTAGGGGTTTAACCCTTACACCGGTCAGTTGGACTGAAATGTTGACCTATCGTCCTTGAACTGGGAGACGTAAATTACAAGTGCCTCAAAAGATGGAGTGGGTTCATCTGATGGCGAGGGACATGGTAAGAGGGAAAGCTAATCCACATGCAAAATTGAGTCCTGTGCGAACAAAGTGAGCGAGTGCAAAAACAAATGTTTTGTTTGCTTTGTGGATTCCAGACAAAGGCCTTTATAGAGATACAATTCTCAAGTTTCCTCAATGTTAGTCATTCTATTGTGTCCATGAGCTTCACATTGGTGATTCTGTCATACAACATTAGTCCTTCTATTCTGTCCATGAGCTCCACACTGGTGATTCTGTCATACAACATTAGTCTGTCTATTCTGTCCATGAGCTCCACACTGGTGATTCTGTCATACAACATTAGTCTTTCTATTCTTCCATGAGCTCCACACTGGTGATTCTGTCATACAACATTAGTCTTTCTATTCTGTCCATGAGCTCCACATTGGTGATTCTGTCATACAACATTAGCCCTTCTATTCTGTCCCTGAGCTCCACATTGGTGATTCTGTCATACAACATTAGTCTTTCTATTCTGTCCATGAGTTCCACACTGGTGATTCTGTCATACAACATTAGTCTTTCTATTCTGTCCATGAGCTCCACACTGGTGATTCTGTCATACAACATTAGCTCTTCTATTCTGTCCATGAGCTCCAAATTGGTGATTCTGTCATACAACATTAGCTCTTCTATTCTGTCCATGAGTTCCACATTGGTGATTCTGTCATACAACATTAGCCCTTCTATTCTGTCCATGAGCTCCACATTGGTGATTCTGTCATACAACATTAGTCTTTCTATTCTGTCCATGAGCTCCACACTGGTGATTCTGTCATACAACATTAGCTCTTCTATTCTGTCCATGAGCTCCAAATTGGTGATTCTGTCATACAACATTAGTCTTTCTATTCTGTCCATGAGCTCCACACTGGTGATTCTGTCATACAACATTAGCTCTTCTATTCTGTCCATGAGCTCCAAATTGGTGATTCTGTCATACAACATTAGCCCTTCTGTTCTGTCCATGAGCTCCACATTGGTGATTCTGTCATACAACATTAGTCTTTCTATTCTGTCCATGAGTTCCACATTGGTGATTCTGTCATACAACATTAGCCCTTCTATTCTGCCCATGAGCTCCACATTGGTGATTCTGTCATACAACATTAGTCTTTCTATTCTTCCATGAGCTCCACACTGGTGATTCTGTCATACAACATTAGCCCTTCTATTCTGTGTAGACACCAATTAATGAATGTTTATAAATTTATTAGTAATCATTTTAATCATTCTCCATCTTTATGATCCATATAGCAGTGCAAATTTAATGCTAAGAGTTAAATATTCTAAATCTGGTGCTAAATTTAACTGGTTTTGACTTCTATATATATTTCCTAGTGCTTCTCAAGCCTTTCGTATTCTTATTTTAATATCTCTGTCTGTTCCGGCCATCTCTGTCTATTCTGGCTCTGTCTGTTCTGGCCATCTCTGTCTATTCTGACCATCTCTGTCTGTTCTGGTCATCTCTGTCTATTCTGGCCATCTCTGTCTATTCTGGCTCTGCCTGTTCTGGCCATCTCTGTCTATTCTGGCCATCTCTGTCTATTCTAGCCATCTCTGTCTGTTCTGGCCATCTGTCTATTCTGGCTCTGCCTGTTCTGGCCATCTCTGTCTATTCTGGCCATCTCTGTCTGTTCTGGCCATCTCTGTCTATTCTGGCCATCTCTGTCTGTTCTGGCCATCTCTGTCTATTCTAGCCATCTCTGTCTGTTCTGGCCATCTGTCTATTCTGGCTCTGCCTGTTCTGGCCATCTCTGTCTATTCTGGCCATCTCTGTCTGTTCTGGCCATCTCTGTCTGTTCTGGCCATCTCTGTCTGTTCTGGCCATCTCTGCCTGTTCTGGCCATCTCTGTCTATTCTGGCCATCTCTGTCTGTTCTGGCCATCTCTGTCTGTTCTGGCCATCTCTGTCTGTTCTGGCCATCTCTGTCTGTTCTGGCCATCTCTGTCTGTTCTGGCCATCTCTGTCTATTCTGGCCATCTCTGTCTGTTCTGGCCATCTCTGTCTGTTCTGGCCATCTCTGTCTGTTCTGCCCATCTCTGTCTGTTCCGGCCATCTCTGTCTGTTCCGGCCATCTGTCTGTTCTGGCCATCTCTGCCTATATTGCTACCTAAATCTCTCAAGAAATTGAGGATGCATCCCAAGAGAAGAAGCTGGTGCTTGCGGCATGGATAGATCTGAAGAAAGCCTTTGACAAAGTCTGGAAAGAAGGTCTGATGAAGAAACTGAGAAACTGCGAAGTCAATGGAAGAATGTACAAATGGGTGAAAGCATACTTGCACAACAGAAGAGCTCGAGTACAGATAGACGGACTCAAGAGCAAGAAAGTACTACTGCGTCACGGTGTTCCCCAGGGCGGAGTCCTGTCCCCCACACTTTTTCTATTCTTCATCAATGATCTTGTTGCTAATCTACTGCATGGAATTAAAGCAGCAAAGTACGCTGGTTCTATGGAGCACAAATGAACATGCATCAGTGGCCACCAGATCGCTACAAAGAGCTGTAGATGCATTGTTGCATTGGCAAATAGATGGTGTGTCAGCATTGACAAGTGCAGCACCACTCTATTTACCCTCTCTCCAAAACAAAAGGCAGGGATAATCAAGATAAATGGAATACCCCTAAGAGAAGATAAAGAACCAACATACCTTGGAGTAACATTTGATGGCATGCTGACATTGAGAAAGCACATCAACAAAGCAGTAGCAAAAGCCAGAAGGAAAATAGCCATCCTGAGAAAACTAAGTGGAACCAGGAACCACATGGGGAGCCAGTGTGAAAATGCTTAGCAAAGTTTATCAGCAGAACATATGACCACACCTGGAATACGGGTCAACTTCGTGGTGTTCAGCATAAAAAAAACACACTACAAGAGCTGGACAAGGTGCAAAATCAAGCACTAAGAGTCACCACAGGACGGATGAGATCAACCTCTACAGTGGAAATGGAGAAAATAGGGAGGACACAAGCACTGAGAGAGCACAGAGATACGAAAATGCTAATACAAGCAGAAAAGTTCCTCAGCTTGCCAGGTCACCCTATGAAGAACAGATTTGAAAACTTAGCTATGGGGCAGTTGAAAAGAAGCAGTTTTATCCACCAGGCCAAACGACTTTGCAGAGAAACCACCGATCTGCCACAGTTGGTATCCCCCTAACAACTATTCCAGAGCGAACTCCATGGAAAGATGAACATAGACTATCACTACAAATCCAGACAAAAGTGAGAGGAATATTTGACAAGGAAGAACAGAACAGTGTACAGCGCAGAACAGCCACTCTCAGCTTCCTTGATGAAGAATACCCACAGGACCTCTCGATCCGAGTCTACACAGATAGGTCAGCACTAAATGCTGTTCAAAATGGAGGAGCGAGAGTGTACATAGAATACCCAAATAATACTAGGGATACGGCCAGAGTACCACCAGGAAAGTACTGCCATAACTATGATGCTGAAATTGAGGCAATCAAGATAGCAACAGAGAAATTACTCAAACCAGCCATGGTACACAACCTGTGGTGCTATTGACAGATGCAAAATCAGTACTTGAAGCGCTCCTATCTGGGAAATTGCCAGTACTAAGGACACTACTTTCTGAACTTAGCAGTCAGCATAAGGTTACCATACAGTGGATACCATCCCACTGTGAGATCAGAAAGCCACCAAAACCTGCTCAAGATGATTACCACGTTATGGACAGACCAGAACAAGTCATTATTCTGCGCCTCAGAACAGGACACAATAGATTACGCAACCACATGTACAAAATTCAAGATTGATGAATCAGCCATGTGCATATGTCGATTGGCGTCGCAGACAGCAGAGCACATACTCCAAGACTGTCCAAAATACAACATATCTAGGCAAACCTTCTGGCCTAGAGAGACGACAGTGGAAGATAAACTCTATGGACCGCTAAGTGAACTAAAAAAGACAGTTAAATTCATACAAGAGACAACGTTGCAGTTATAGACATATTTCAAGTGAACGAAAGAAGAAGAAGAAGCTACCTAAATAGGTGGACAATTCTGCATCTTAACTGATTCAGTCCCTAACAAAAAGTAGGTTTGGACCAAGTATGGTACACAATCAAATAAGTATTGTAATGTATAAAGTTCCATTCACTAAACATTGAAATTGCGGAAGATACCACGAAACAAAGCAAATAAAACCTGACGTTAGTATGGTGGTATATCATTCTTCTGTCCAAATGGGAGATTGCATTTGGCGATATATTGTCCTTCAGCACTCAATCGGTTAAATAAGGTTTCACCAAGGGAGAAAGCACTAACTCATATTAACATGCTTACCTACTCCATTCATGATGCCTAAGTAGACAACATAAAACAACCTAGACAAACATAAATCAGCCTAGACAAACATAAATCAACCTACCTCTTCCATTAATTTATCTCTTGCTGCTGTGAGTGTGTCAATTAACTGACTTCTCTCCAACAAATCTGAAACCTGCTGAGATAACACAACATCCTTCTCCTCCACCAGCTGTCTCAGCTTCTGACATTCTGTCTGTGTTAAGTTCAGCTGTTCTCTGGTTTCCTCAAGAACTTTATGAATATCAGTAAGTTCAGAGATTTTACCACTGTATGAAGACAGAGTTTCTGAAAGCTGAGTAACATCTTTCTCTAGAACTTGCTTGTCTTGTGAAAGACTCTGAATAGTAGCTTGATGAGCCTCTTGCAGCTCTATTAGCTCACTGATCTTAGATGAAAGTGCCTCTTTTTCTGCCTCAAGCTCCAAACATCTTCCTTGCATTGCTGTTAGCTTGTCACTGCTGGTCTCAATGCTCCCTAACAACACTTCATTTTGTGACTTCAAATCTGCAACTTGTGACTGTAAAGAACCAACAGTTTCCAGCTCGGCTTGTAGGATGGCCAACTGTTCCATAAAGGCTTGTCGCTCCTCACCTGCTGCCAAACATCTTTGCTTCAGTTCTGCAAGTTCCTGACCTTGACCCTCCAAAAATGTAATTTTATTTGTTAGAGCTTCCTTTTCCTGACTGAATGACACCCTTTCCTCTTCAAAGAGATTTTGAAGCTGTTGCATTTCCAGATCTTTTGACTTCAGTTCTTCCTGAAGAGATTCACTTATGGACAAAATCCTTTGAAGCTCATTTTTATTTGAGAGTAACTCTTCCTGAAGATCACGGATTCTGTTCTCAGTTTTGATAGTGTTAGTTTTATGTTCACTTAATTCAACAGCAGATTGTTCTAACTGCTGCTGCAGAATTACCACCTCTTCTGCCTTGTCTCTCAGTTGTTGAATGGTGTTCTGTTCCTTCTCAGAGGACGAGGTTTGCAACTGTTCCAATATTTTGTCGGACACTTCATTCTGGGCTCTGACACTTTCTAAGCTGTGCCTTAACTCAGCTATCTGAGAGTCTGAAATGGCTAGCTTTTCCCTGAGCTCTGCAATCACTTGTTCAGATTCACAGCTTGTCTTTGCTGCATTTTCAATATTTTCTTGCAAAGATCTTTCCAGCTCTAACAGCTTTTGTTCCATCACAACCCTGTGATCTTCACTGTCAGTTAATACATTTTCTAATGTGACTTTTGATTCCCGCTCTGCTTTCAAGTCTGACTGGACTTGAGCCAGCTGGTTCTCCACCAACATCTTCAACTGTTGCTCTGCTGTCATTTGCTCTTCCATCTGCCTTAACTGGCTTTCTAGTGATGACAAATCTGATTTAGAAGACTCCTCAGTAAGCTTTGATGCTGCTTCTATTTCTTGAAGCTTTGATTCAACACTGCTCAAAGCAGTGGTCAGCTCCAAGACTCTAGCCTCCAAATTTGTCTTTGCTTCTTCATCAGAAAGTAGCTGCTGCTGTGCTTCATTTACAGCTGTAGCATAGGCCTGAATCTGAAGCTGAGCTTCTTGAAGACTCTGCGTCATGTCTAGCACCTTTGATGACAAGAAAATATAAGAATGATTAAAGTAAGCTTTAAAGAAGACAACTTCAAGACTGGTAACTGACTTCATGCTAAGCAGTTTGACCATTTAGTCTAAATATGTAAAACTTACAACTGAAATCAAATTAATTTATAATTACACTGCACTGTTTAAAGTGCCAGATTTTCACATATATGATTTCAACAGACTTGAAAAGACTGGCTGAACAGAAAGGGCAAAAGGAACAACAAGCCAAACTCTTTAGTGAAATGCTCGAATTAAAAGCCAACGACAACATCAATGATTAAACAATAAATCAGCCTAATTTTCCAGTTACAAATGGGACATGCCAAAGTCAATAATCGTTTCCACCATTAATCCACAACATGCATCCCTGTACAGACATTCTTCTCACTCTTATGAAACAACATGTCACCTTCTCTTCAAATACCCTAACTTTCAAAAGCCAGGGGAAAGCTACAACAGCTATCTCCAACAGTTGGTAAATCACTCTATGAGTACCTAGACCATCCGTAGGGGATCTACACCTTCATAAAGATGGTGCTGGGCTGTCTAGAGTGAATCATCAGCAGCAGCATGTTAAACAACATCAACAGCCTTTGATTGTTCCTAGTCTACTTGAAAGGCAATAGATTTCTCTGACTGAAGTATCTACTTTCACCCACGTGTCACAGAACCTTAAGGGAAACAAAGAATAGTAACACTAACCTTCCATGCAAGTCATAAATGGCAAATAAGGAGGGTTGGTGTGAGACTGCTGCTTTAACAAGCAGAAAACTGTATCTGCAAAATCCAGTCAATCATGAAGAAGGAAGAAGAAAGGACAGAAAGGAAAGAAACAAAGGAAAGAAAGAAAGAAAGAAAGAAAGAGAGAGAGAGAGAGAGAGAGAGAGAGAGAGAGAGAGAGAGAGAGAGAGAGAGAGAGAGAGAGAGAGAGAGAGAGGAAGATAATGAAGATGATGATGAAGATGTTGAAGAAGTCTCTATTTTGAAATTTTGGTGACTCTGGCAGTAATTACATGACCACATCTATAGCTCATAGGATTACAAGAACTCTTCTATACCACAATAACCAGCAGTTACAGGAGACGAGCCATTACTTTACAATGCATCACAACATATCCCACCTATAGTACTGCATGTTTACATATGCGAAAAATACACACATGCAGGTCATGTTACACAATATGCATTGGCAAAGCAACGCTCACCTGGTTAAAAGTTATACATAATTACACCTGTATAAGATTAAAATAATAATATACATAGGTGTGTATACTTGGATAAATAATATTCCTAAGCAAGATACAGAGATGCTAAAATGTCTACATGTTAGTAAATAAAGCTGAATATTTGTCTACAAGGTTTAGCACATATGGAGAGACAATATACATAAATGACATTTAAATCTTTCAGTGCTAGGTGTTATGTGAAACCACTCTTTCCAAGTTATTAATTTATTGCTACCACAGACAACAGTCTCTATTTTAAACGCCAGCTTTCATCTACACATTATTTTAACTTCTTAAAATCGTGACATCGATGACAACTGTTGAGGACAGGCAGGACCCAATAACATATGTTATATAGGCTAACTAACAAATATTACACTGAGTTGTTTGGGACAGAATAAGTTCACAGCAACAAAACTATTAAAATAAAAACTCTGACAACAAACACTCAATCTTAATAGGGGAAAAATATATGAACTGCAATATTTGCCTTTGCAATCAAAATAAAATTGAAACAATACATATCTTGGTTGTCAGCAGCATAATTTTGTGAAAATTAACTGTTATTATTGTTACTATTATTATTGTCATGACTATTATGTAAATACAATGTAGGCATGTTTGATTGCAAAAAATAGATTGCAACAATAAATAAAATTACTGGGGGAGGGGACACTCTATATAATCATTTTAGGCAAACTCACAGGCACTTGCAAACTCACAGGCACTTAGTTTCTCTTAGCAAATGTGGGTTAACCAGACGCTGCTATTAAAATACATGAGGGAGTACACTAGAATATAACACCACCTGTCAACACTAAGTGCTACGCTGAAACTTCATGCCAGATCACAACACTAACAAGTGTCATGTTTCTGACACACACATCAGCACACACTGAGAGTATATTATAAACAACATTCAATATCTCAGTATGACAAACACTAACAATTGTTCACAGGCAGGACAAATGTCATTCTCACAATAAATAAATAACCATCCATCTATAGAAGTATGTGTATAAAAAAAACTTACTTCCTTAACTAAATGTTGCAGTAACTATGATAATTTGATTTTATCTTCCTCAGCTGAATAAAATAATAATTCAGTAAAATTGTATTTCTACCGTGAAAACACACAACATGTAAAACTGTGTACATTATAAATAAATAGTATGGAGCAACAGTTTTGTTGCACATTGTAACAAAATCATATAAACTAAACAGAAAAAAACGTGATGTAAATGAAAACCAAATTGTGCACTAAACACATGAAAACAGTAACTGATTTAAATCACCATAAATATGAACAAAACAAAAGTTGAAATGCAAACAAATGAAATGGGCATTTACAAACTTAGAAAATCAAGGCTGTGACATCCTAAGCAATTCACATATACTAGATCTGACTTTTATGAAATGTGATAACATGTTCCTGCCTAAGAATAATGCCACTTATTATTTATCAACTATCTTTATAACCATCACCATTATAATTGATAATGTATGATTAGAATAATTAGTGTTATTATCACTGTTATCATCATCACCATTTCACTACCATTATCATTACACTATCATCATCATGACTATTACCACTATACACCTGTGACAATGTCAGTGTAAGCGACAACTGCATATTTCATCTAGCACATTCACCTGATCTAAAAATATGGCTCTAAATCCATACACTCAATATGCCTCATGGCATATTGCAACTTACTTAAAACTGAACACACACTAACAACACGCAGCACTGGTGAATATATAGGTCAACACACAGGCAGTACTAACTACACCCATTATATATCTGTACTGTAAGCACAGCTAAGGCAGCCTGTTCAGGATGTCACTAGCAAAGTGCTTTTCCTTTTACACTCACTGTTGGGTCATGAAGCATCTCTTATTGACAATGTATTCATCAGCTTCTTGTATATTCCTGACAGGAACATATTCCTAATCTATGTTTGGCTACCATAATACCATAATAAACTTTAGCTAGAAGTTACTAGAAGAATATCCTTTTCCTTTAAGCTCTGTGTTGCTGATAAAATGTTTCTTACTGACAATGTATCCACAAATATCTTATTAATCCTACACCCATGTGTTCCTTTATATGTTTGGCTACATGGATGAACCTTAGCCTACATACTACAGCGGAAACTAGTTTTTTAGCCTACATACTACAGCTAAAACTGGTTTCTATGCAGGTGTTTCAATAGCAAGGTGAAAGCTTGTGAATGGGCATTAGCAAATCTAAATGCATGCATCGGCGGGGCCGCTTCAATGATTCAATTTATGTAAATGTACTGATTGAAACAGAAGGCCAGGTGGAGACAAAACCAAAGTTTTAGAACCGGTTATCAATCTAAGAGTACACAACTACACAGTGTAACAATCAATTACTACCACTGTGGTGTTTATGTACAACAGTGGATGTCTGCTGAACAAAAGGATGTGTACATGTATTGATTAACTTGATCACTTATGCAAATGTACTTATTTAAACAGAAGAACAAGCACAGATGAAAGCATCATCATCTGCCCTGCCAAGTAACATAAGGATGGATGGAATTGCTGTGTGTTTGTCTGGGATGAAATACATGTTTACTTATTTTAACAGAATTCGGTCCTTGTTCTGGATCAATTCTTTTGATGATATGTCTCCATGCCACCATCTAAGTCCACCCAGCATAATTTCTCTCTGTCTCTTCTAACACTGATCTTTCCAGTCGTCACAATGTTTTCCTATGTCTCTTTCTTATAGTTGTATATAATGTTCTCCTTTCATTAGCCTCTCCCAGGCATTCAATATTAGTTATAGGTTTTATGACACATTACTGATCCAAGAACTTAACCTGTCTCACAATCAGCCCCAATGTAACATGGTCTAACTACCACAGCACTTGTTTACCAGCTCTGGTGTGAACCCAGTGAAGGGAAGTTTCCATGAACCAATTAACTTCTTTATTGTTCCTTTTTCACAGGGAGTGCGCCACACTGAATCATGCACCCTACAGGTCAGTGTGTCAGATTTTGGCGTGCATTTGTGTAAGGTTTGCTCCCTTTTAACAGATTCCAGCCAAGGTAATGGGTTCTATCTATCCTTAGATAGGTTTTTTTTTCTATAAAATGTTGCCAGGGTGTGGCCTTACAGCCTACTCTTTGCAATTTTATACATTACTGTATAATGCAGAAACATGGACAATGAACAATGTGTATAAAAAACTGAAACCTCCAAAATGTGGTTGTGTACATGAACAAGAAGTATGTGATGGCAGGCAGAAGCAAACAATGAAGTATTACAAAACCTGGAATGGATGGAAAAAAATCACTGAATGAGATCACAGTCAGACAATTAAGATACTCTGGTCATACATAGAGACACATCTCCCTGTTAAAGAATGTTCTGGAGGGAAGAGTGCAGGTGAAGTGTGCAGGAGGAAGGCAACATTACATGTGGGGTAGACAACATCAAGAGATGGAATGAAAGAAGCCTACATGAAAGCACCATGAAGATGCATGGTCACTACAGCCAACATTCAATGTCAAGATGGCACCTGATGATGATCTTCAAAACCACTTCTGTGAAAACTATCAAGAGCAGACCAGACAAGCAGGTGACTCTGTAACTTCAGCGACACCCCCCCCCCCCCCAGTCTCCGAAATAACTGCACCCATGAACTGAATAACTTGAGTCCAGAATCGAATCAGAACCTTTGTATCATGAGGTGGGCGGCCTAGTTACGTCACTACAGAGGCTACGCCTCACCTAATCAACATATACTTGTTAAATGAAACATATAACATACTGGGTTATAACTGGGGCAAATAATGTCTATAATTATTTTACATAATGCAATTAATAAATAGACTGATACAGGCCTTTCAAGAAATTATTATATTCATATCGTGTTCCCCACCTTCCCTGAAGATATGTGTCACCTTTTGGTTTGTCCTGTGCAGAACTGTTCCACCCACGACAGTATTCCAAAATGTCTGTCTATCATCAGCCAGATGTCCTGCCATTGTTGCTGTCATGTGTAAGTTAGTTAAGTCGCTGTTCCAACTTCACGGCAAAGGGTCGCCCCCATTATGCCCCATTCCTGTGCCAGTGAATATCATACAAAATGCTCCTCACTATCCCATTGTCAGGTGTAAATTATCTACATCTTGAATCCATCTACACTGTGTTCTTCCTCATTTTCCACACATTCATATCTTTCCATATTTTATTTTCCTACATTTTATTTACCATAACAACCAAACGTTTCTAATATTAAGTTGTTGGATAGATCTATTTGTCCTCTCTTTCACCCAAAAAATTATTGATACTCTTCCAGTAATACTTATAATCAAAGGCACACGTGTGCTTTTCAGTCAATTTGTTAAACATCCAAGTTTCACAACCATTGTTTGCCACGGGAAATATGCATACTCTTTAGACTTGTCTTCTATCTGTTCCGAATATAAGTGCTGTGTTATAATTTTTTAAATTTTATATTGTACAGGTTACACATTTTTTGCTATTTCTAGTGTTATTTTTTTTAAAATTCACATTTCAAAACTATGTATTCCCTTAGTGAATTTCAACTCAGAAGCCACAAAAAATATGCCAGGCAATAAATCGTGTAACATTGTTTATGGTTTTTGCGTTTCAAATTCACATTTCTTCACTAAGTGACTAACATAACGAGTATATTACCTTATGTCTGCAATCCATTACACAGAGATTTTCATTCTTGTAGTTTAGTGTTTAATCCTACATTGTAGTTCTTTAGGGCTATCTAATCTTAACATGTTTTCCAATGAACTTGTGCTGATGGTATGCCAATATTTACTAGACAATGGATGATATAACAAGCTGAAATATTGATTATGGCTTCATGCTCCTGACGTTTTACAATCCATTGTCTGGTTTATGGTATCACACCACCACTAATCTATTCACTGTAAGCACTACATAATACAACACAAGGCAAACCACACATATGCCTGTTGAAGTAGTAACATCAGAACTCACTGAAACACTACACAACACACACATGTATGTTATTTTATTGCCAAACGACCTTTTAAAACACTACACAACACACGCACATGTATGTTATTGTACCACTAAACGACCTCACTGAACACTACACAACACACACATATGTATGTTATTGTACAACCAAACGACCTCACTGAAACACTACACAACACAAACATGTATTTTATTGAACTACCAACAGACCTTATTAAAACACTATACAAGACACATGTATGTTATTGTACAACCAAACAACCTCACTGAAACACTACACAACACACACATGTATGTTATTGTACTACCAAACAACCTCACTGAAACACTACACAACACACACACACATGTACATTATTGTACTACCAAACAACCTCACTGAAACACTACACAACACACACACACACATGTACATTACTGTACTACCAAACAACCTCACCGAAGCACTACACAACACACATGCATGTTATTGTGCTACCAAACAACCTCACTGAAACACTACACAACACACACATGTATGTTATTGTACTACCAAACAACCTCACTGAAACACTACACAACACACACACACACACAAGTATGTTATCGTACTACCAAACGACCTTACTGAAATACTACACAACACACACATGTATGTTATTGTACTAAAAAATTATCCACGAAAGTAACCTGGCCAACAAATGCCTGAAAAAGTTGGACGTGCCAACCGAAAGGTGCAAAAATCGCAGCTCTGCTGTAAACAGGCACAATGCAATTATGTCTAAAATAACATTCCGGATGAACACAGAAGAAGTACTAAAAATGACCACACTGAAACACAACACAACACAAGCCGGTTAAAGAAGTACCAACAGACCTCACTGAATCACTACACTACACAACACAACACATACCGTCAGAGAAATACCAACAGACCTCACTGAAACACTACACAACACAACCACATACTGGATACAGACATACCAACAGACCTCACTGAAACAACAACCAGGTATGTTTGTGCAGTGGTAGTTTAGTCATTAGTGCACCCACCTACCAACACAGGTCAGGGGCTCAATCTCCAGCAGCGTCAGGATTTGTCTTATCAATATGGCCCTGGGGTTGACCCTGTCTCATACAAGTGGCACTAGTAGTTTATCTGGGAACAATTAAAGGCACAACACTGACTGCACCAGATCCCCTGAGTGCTGTGGCGTCACCAGAAATTCAGTTCCAACACTACATCGCCAAGAACCTCATTGGCACGTAATAGAGCTAACCTTGTTTTACTTTCATGTTAGTAATATACAATAAATGTTGGTATTCGCATGATTATCAAGAGAGGACAAAAACTGGAAAATGTTGTGACAACCATAAAAATTTGTAGAAGGAGAGATAGAGGAAGACAGCGTGACAAAATCCTTAAGTCTTGTGTCAAGGCACAGAAGGGAGTCAACACATGACTTGATCCATGCTTCGGAAGGTAGCAATTTGCAGAGAAGCATGACGGCTCAAGCCAACCAGCAAGGCACTGTATGATGATGATGATGATTAGCATGATAAAGTTATCTAAGAAACAAAATCTAAGATTCTAAACTTACTGGAAACAAAGAGTACACAAATGAAAAAACTAAGTCATGTGCAAATTCTCTATGAAATAATCGATAGTCATAAACTTGGTGAACGTTTTGAAACCATTAATACCCCAAACAGAAGAAAATCAATTGTGTAAAAGATACACGATGCTACTTATGTGGCTATGGTTCGTCTAGTGTCTGTAAGATTCTGAACATGTCTTGTCTTACTCTGAGCAGGATTGCTGTGTATGTTATGATCAATTGTGACTGCTGCATTTACACTCTTGTGAAAATCTTACCTTGTCAAAAAACGATGAAATCATACCAGATGTTACATGTTGTTGTTACTTTATTGTAATTAAACAGGGTGGATTTTTTTCAATAAACTTGTAATGTGAGAGTAATATATAAACATTAAACTTTACAATTACTTTACAATGCATAACTCAGGCACTTGACTAACATGTTATCAATTTAGTTTGGAGAATTTTAATATCAAGGTCAAGGGAGACAAACCAAAGCCACACTAATATTTGAACTTAGTCAACAGAACTAAAGCAAATGCATGTGAAGTATTAGTGCGGAATATACACAGCCAACTCAATGGTCAGCCGTATGTTAATGTGTGATAAGCCTAGACTTTTGGTTCTTACATGCTGAGAGCTGGAGTTCAGTTCTTGCTGCAGGTAGGCATTCCTAGCTTCCAGGTCCGAAAGAGAAGCTGAGCATTCTGCAGTAGACTCGTCTTGTATGATAATCTGGTGTGGAAGCTGCCCTATTGTGTTTTTTAACCTGGCAATCTCAGTCTGTGCCTGCTCCAGTGCAGCTTCACCCGTCTGGACCTGTTGCTGCAGATACTCATACCAAGCCTGCAGTCTGGAGATTTCTGCGATCAGAGCACCTCTGTCTGCGTCAGGGAAAGAGGCTGAACCTTCTTCAGAAGATGATAACAATGCTGAGGTCTGTTCTGTCTGACGATCAGCATCATTCTGAGACAGTGTCCGATTTGAAAGTTCATTCTTTGGCATGTCTTGTGACAAGGAGGTGTCTGGCTGGACAAAATCATCAATGCTGGTAAAATATTGTGAAGCAAATGCACTGTCCTCTGACTGAGTGGACATCTCGAGTGATAACGACTGTGTAGTTTGAGTCTGTAACACATTCTGCAGCTTGACTTCAAACTGCTTGATTTCTAAGTGAGCCTGCTCTAACTTCTTGCTAAGTGCAGCAATTTTGGCATCTCTTTTCTTCACAGTTTTCTGCAAGTCTGTACACTGTTCTACAAGCTCTGATATTTTCTGCTCTAGCAGACTGTCTTGCTTAGATGTAACAGAAGAATGTTCTTTACTGTCGAAGCCTGGCTCAATTAGCTCTGTGCCAGCTTTCAATTTCTCTAATTCCTGCAGCAACACCATACAATCAGACTGAAGCTTAGCCATTTTTTCCACAGAATCTTCATTCCTTAGTTTCAGTGTCTCTCTTTCGTGCGTAATATCTACCACTGTATTTTCAGACTTCTGCAAACGGTCAGCAAGTTCTGCTATTTGACTCTTCAGGCCTTCTAGCACTTCAGGTGTGAAAACAACCTCTTGGTCTCCCAAAGCATCTGCTCTACAAGTAATGTTCTCATGATTCAGTTTATCTACTCTCTCCTGCAAAGTCATACAGTGATTTTCTAGTCTAACGACTTTCGCCTGAGCATCATCAAAATGTTGCTGTATGGTACTATTTTCATGGGTCAGTGCCAACACCATATCCTCAGACTGCTGAAGCTGATCTGAGAGAACTGACATATCAAGCTTCACTGTTTCAATCTCCACGCTTAGTCTGGAAATCTCATTATCTTTTTCTTGCAAGACCAAATTGAGTTGTTCACACTGTGATAAAAGATCCTGATTTCTTCTCAGCTCATCTGACAGAGATGCATTTAATTTAGATTCATTTTCAGCACTGATTTCCGTGTTTTGTGAAAGCTGTGTTTCAAGGTCATAGATCTGTGCTTCGCAAGATTGTATCGTGTTTTTATACTTCAGGATATCTTGTTCATACTCTTCCATCTTTAGCCTATTTTCTGCTAATGCAGATTCCAAACCTACAACTCTTTCCCCCTGTGTCTCAACATTCTGCTTCAGCTCATCTCGTTCTCCTCTAAGATCATGAATTTCTTGCTGCAACTGACACACAGCAGTATCCTTGGAATGCAGCTCTTGTTTCATATAGAACAGTTGCTCACCAAGAGATGATGATGACCTTACTGCTTCTTCTTGCATGCTGAGTTCATACCTAAGACTAGCTATCTCGTGCTGAAGTTTCTGAACATCCTCTGCTGAAGAAGCCTGTGCAGCATGTAACTGTTGTTCTAATGCTGCTACAGCCTCTGCTTGTAACGACAGCTCTGCCTGTAAGGACCCTATAAAACTTTCAGTTGTTTCAACAGCACCCACTCTTGCAACCAGATTCTGTAGATGCTCATACAAACTTGCAAATGAAATGTCTTTGGTTCCACATAACTTGCATATGGAGGTAAGGTATTCTGCAGAAAGCTCGTCATTCTCATCTTTCTGTTGCAACAATTTCTGTAAACTTTCATTCTGCTCTGTAATTTCCTGAATTCTCTTTTTCTTTGTCCTTAGATCTTCTTCCACATTTTTCATCATTCCACTCTGCAGAATGCATGCTTCTTCAAGTTCCTTAAACTGTCTATCAAGGGAGTCATACTCTTCCTGTTTTTGGTGAAATACTATTTGCTGATACGACAGCTGTTCTTGCAATGACTTATAGTTGTCTTCTTGCTGTGACCAGCTTGTCATGTACTGCTCCAGCTGTTCTTTCATACCTCTGCTTTCCTCCTGTAACTGTTGTGTTATTCCTTTGTAGTATGATAAACTGTCTTCCAGGTTCCTAATCTCCTCAGCCTGATGTGTCAGTGTATTCTGCTGCTGCTCAAACTCTTCTTTCAAAGTGAGGTTTTCACTGTCTGCCTTAAGATGTTTATGTTGGAGCTTTTCATACTGAAGTGCGAGGTCACCAAATTCATCAGACAATGCAGACAACTTTGTTTCTTTATTTTTCAACATTGTCCTCAAGTCACTGATCCTGCTTTTACACTCTGCTAGTTCAGAGGACAAAGAGGCACTCTGAAAGTCTTTATCCTGCTTGAATGTTTCAGCAGCATGATGCAAAGCCTCTATCTCTAACTGCAAGACAGCATTTAACTCCACCTGATGCTGCAGTTTATTCTCCAGCTCAGTTCTACTTTGTTCAACATCCAATAACTTCGAAGACAGTTCTTTGGTTTTGTTTATATAAAACTCATAATTATCCCCCAGCTGAGGTTGCTCCTCTGCATTGTTTTGAACCTTCTGTGAACTGTCTATGTACTTAGAGAATGCTTCTGGATGTCTCTGAATGTCCTGTTTTTCCATTTGAATTGCAGGTGCAATCTGGGAACCAAACTGAATCTGATACTGGAAACTATGCTCATCTACACTAGTCTCCTGAATATGTGATTTGTCATTCAATCTCTCTTGTAAACTATCCCGCTCAGCTTTCAAAGACTCTAATTCTTGTTTCATACACTTTATGATCACAGATGCCTCTTTTAACTTACTCTCCGATTCTACATCTTCTCTGTGGTCGGCATTACTTGTCAAGGCGTGCAACTGCTCTTCAAGGACACTCTTCTCCCTGATGGCCTGCTGCAGCTGGTTCGAGGTATCACTGTACTTTCCATTCAAGCTTTCAAGCTCCAACTCCAGACTCTGAACAGTAGATCTTAAATTACTGTTTCTTCCATAATCTTGCTCGGTTTTATCTAGCCAAGACTGAAGTTCCGCTGCCCGTTTTTCTGCCATGAACTTTTCCTCAACTAAAAGTCTGACAGATTCTGCAGTAGAGTACAGTGTGTCATCACCTGCAAACTGCTCGACAGCTTGTGGGTTCACCATATCCCTAATGTCAAATACACAGTTTTCTAGTGCCTGTTTATCTCGAGACACAAAATGCAGCTCTTCCTGAAGGTCCCCCAGTTCATGACGCATGCTCAGGATCTGTTCCCTGCAGTTATCCACCTCCACCTCCAACTCTCTGATTTGAACTTCCATTGCATCTCTGCTCAACTCACTTTGTCTCAGCCTGTCATTAAGCTCTTGAACATCATCAGAGATAGTTGTAGACCTGCTGTCAAACTGTGACATCACTGACATCCTACCAGATGCCTCTGTCACTGACTCAATACTAGCTGCTGAAGACATCTTTCCTTGCAACAACTGTAAACCTTTCAATTTCTTATTAGCAGCTGAAATCTCTGCATCTTTCTTCTTCAGTAATTTTCTCAGGCCTGCTACTTCTGCTGTTAAGGTTGCCACCTCCTGCTGGTGGGCCAGTTCAGAGCCAAACAATGAGTTATCTGAGTCAGCACATGATACATCCGCAGAAATTACCCCCTTTTCATTTGACTGGTCACCTTCTTTAGCCACAAAGGACTCTGAGAGTGCTGGTAGTGGTTCCTGCTTTTTTGGTGTTGAAGAGCCTATCCTTTTGGTAAGTGCAACAATTTTAGCATCTTTCTTCTTTAATGTTTTCTGTATTTCTTCTTTTTCTGCTTTCATCTGTTCAGCTTCAGTTTTGGCCGCTTGAAGTTCAAAAGTCAATGAAGCAACAGAAGTGCTGTATGTGTCCTGTGTTCCATACATTTCCTTCATGACATCTTCCATAACTACAATCTTCTTGTCTTTCTCTGTCAGTACAGATTTTAAATCTTCTGCCTCACTTGTCACATGCTTCAAGGTCATTTCAAGTTCTTGTACTTTTGATGCATACATATCAATATGGCTGCTCCGACCCTGTCGCTCTATTTCAAGGATTTTGATGTTTTCTTTCAGTGACCGTGTCTGAGATTCCAAATTTCTCACCTGAAACTGCAATCTGTCTATTTCATCATCTTTGACTATGATCTTCTTTTCCAAATCTTCCTGCAATGACTGAATTTCAGTATCTTTAGCTCTTAGTTGTTCCTGAAGTGTGTCTAATGATGATGTTTTTTCTTGTAACACAACACTGAGTTCTGATATCTTGTTCTCAAATTCCACATTGAGGTCCCGAGCTTCCATGAACTTCAGATGCAGCTGTGAAACCATGTCTGCTTCAGTCAGACCAGACTGAATGCTCTCATTCAACAGATGTGATGTAGACATTAATTCTGATGTTGTAACTTGCAATTCTTCTTCCAGCATTTGCTCCTTCCTCTGCAGAGCATTGGCTATGACACCCTCCTTGTCAAGTTTCTTTTTAAGCATGTCCAATTGCTTCTGTAGCTCCCCAGCGACCTCCTTCCAATGTAGATCAGCATCAAAGTACTGAGTCTGCAGCTTGATTATTTCAATATCTTTCTCTGTAATGAGTTCTTTCAATGTGTCCCTCTCAATAACTACACTTTGGTATTGTGACAGAAGCTGCCTGTAGAGTCTTTCACTTTCAGACATACCTGATGTGTCAACAGAACTTTCTGACCAAGATGCAGAATAGAAACTATCTTCTTTTTGCTTCAGCTGTGATTCTGTTAAACTTGACTGCATGTCTTGCTGCTGTCTGAACTGCTTGGCCGTCTTTTTGGATTTCAACTGGAGGCCTTGAATAAGTTTTTCTTTCTTCTTCAAAGTCTGTTCTAGATCATTTCTAGCTTTCTGTTCACTCTGCAGGTCAGCTTCAAGTCTAGATATTGTGGACTGTTGAACACAGAGCTCAGTTTTGAGATTCTCCACTTCTTCAGAGAGTTGCTGAAGCTTTTCTGCTGTCTTGTTTGTTTGTGATTCTTCAACATGCTTCAGCTCTTCCTGTGCATGCTTCAGTTCTTCCTTTGCCATCTTTTTTGATTTCAACTGGAGGCCTTGAATAAGTTTTTCTTTCTTCTTTAAAGTCTGTTCTAGATCAATTCTGGCTTTCTGTTCACTCTTCAGGTCAGCTTCAAGTCTAGATATTGTAGACTCTTGAACGCAGAGCTCAGCTTTGAGATTCTCCACTTCTCTGGAGAGTTGTTGAAGCTTTTCTGCTGTCTTGTTTGTTTGTGATTCTTCGGCACGCTTCAGTTCTTCCTGTAGGCTTGACACAACAGGGCTGTCACCGGCAGATTGTGAGGCTGCAACCTGAGGAAAGGATGCCTGCAAAGATTGGATATCTGCCCTCACCATAACATTTTCTACACTACAAACTGAAAATGGGTTTGACAACGAATCATGTGAGGAGGAATGAGGTATAAACTGAGAAGGAAGTGGTGTATCTATGGCAGGGACAGAAACTTTTAATTCAGCTACCTGAGTTGTCAAATTATCCAGAGAGGCTTCTTGTTTTAACTGAGCCACTTCTAGATCCTTTATTTTCAACACCTGATCTTCTAATTCTTTTTCTTTCAAGGCCAAAGTCTCTTTCAAGCTACCCACTAATGCTTTCAGTGCACCCAACTGCATTTCACTATCTGTCATTTGTGATTTATTGTTGAGAAGTTCTTGCTTGACCTCTGACAATTCTTGTTCAGTCTGCCTGAGAGTATTCTGTAGAACTAGATTTGCCTCATTGGCTGTGGAAAGATCTGCCATTAATGTTTGGGCTTGATTTTCAAGCAGTGTTTTATCACAAGTGAAGATGTCCATTTCAGACTTGGAACTTTCCATTAAATTCTCCAGCTGCTGACAAAGTTTCAGCCTCTCTGCTTCCATTACTGACTTTTCAGACTTTAGATTATAGACTTCTTTTTCTAATGTCTGATATTCAATTTCGGATTGTTCCAAGAGCTCTTGAATGTCTTTTACATCCTTGTCCCTTTGCCTCCTCACAGATTCTATCTCCATCTCCAAAGCCTTATTACTTGTTTCCAGCTCGTGTATGTGTCTATCCAACTGCTCCTTTGAGATATGCAACTCTTCCACGGCAGCTTGAAGTGTCTTGGTAGTGTCATCAAATGTTTCTCTGGCCAAACTAAACTCATCTTCAAACTGCCTTCTTGCTGCTTGAAGCTCATTTTGAAATTGATCTCTTGTTGTACTGAGTTCAACTTTTTGCTCACTGCACAATTTCTCTGCTATCTGCAATGCTTCTTGCAATGCTTTATTTTCTTTTCCATGAACAATTTTCCAGCTGTTGAACTCAGCATCCAAACTCTGGTACCTCTCTTCAGCTTCAGAAAGCATCTCCATAATAAAAACTTTTCCTTGTCTTTCCATTTCATTTTCATGTGAAAGTTCCTGCATGGAACTTCTCAGCTCCTGTATGTTTTTCTCAAAAGTGAGTTGAACTTCATGAATCATTTCCGTGTTGGTTTCTTTCTTTGCCACAACTGTATGCAAATTCTGCAGTTCACCGGTCATGTCTGCAACCTCTTCTTGAAGTGCTTGACATGCACTTCTGGTTTCTTGGAGTACAGACTCCGTGCTCTCATGCTCAGCAACAGTTTCATCTAAGAGTGATACCAAATTTTTCTGTTCGCTCTCCAGAGCTGCCTTCTCACTCAGTAAACAACTGAAACTTTTTCTGACTTGATTTAACTTTGTTTTAAATGACTCCGTAATAACCCTAACAGACGTAGGTGAACTGCCATACTCGTCTGTGGAGTTGTGCTCATTTAGTGCCATGTGTGCTAAAGTAGCCTTATGCTGAGACACTGGAGTTGATGTGACAATGTCATCACTATCTTCCCCCAGCTGCCCATTCTGTACGTCTGGCATCACTTCTTTGGCTTCAATGTCTTGCTTCAGTTGGGAGTCATCACCAGCTGCAGTCAGACAAGATTCAAACACATCCAGCGAGTCTGTCATTGTCTGCAACATGTCTTGTAATTTGTCATGTTCATCTACAGCAGATATTGACATCATACGAAGCTTTGTTTTATTCAGATTGTTTTCTTCCATCAGCTTCCTATGCACTGTCAGCATTGCTTCATTGTCAGTTCTCAGAGCTGATATTTCACTTGTCAGTACCTCAATCTCCACAACCTTGTGCTTCAGAAGGCCATCACTGTTGTCTTTGTAGATAAGAAACTCACTATCAGTTGTTGCTAATTTCTCCTTCAGATCTTGTACAACTTGCTCCAAGCTTGCCTTTATTTGCTGCAATTCTAAAATGGCTGACTTGCTAATGTCAGCTTCCTCTACAATTCTTGCATATCTTTCTGTCAATTCTTGAAATTCTGATTGCCTTTTGGTTTCTTGAATTTCTATATAACTAGTCTTTTCAGCTGAAATAACTTGAAGCTGTTCATCTAATGTCTTTCTCTCCACTAGCTCACCTGCTAACTGAAGTTCAAGTGCCTTTACAGTTTCCTCATATCTCTGTTTGTCAGTAAGCAAGTTTTTCAGCTCTTGTTCTGCCTCTTGAACTTTCAAATCCAAATTCTCAGATCTCACAAGTTCAATTTCAAGCCGTGCTTTGACTCGAAGAACTTCCTCCACAGTATCATCGAATCTCTGCTGTAAATCATCTTTTTCTCGGAGGTACATGTCTACATGACTCTGGAGATCTTCTACTTCTCTTCTCAGATCTGAATTTGCCTTAGTCAGCTCCAAAACTGAATTCTCTAAGTCAGTTTTCAATGAATACAAACTCTCCTTCTCGAGTGATAGATTCAATACATGAGATCTCTCATTCTGAAGCTTGTCTGACATATCATCAAAAGACAGCTGCAGAAGATTCTTTTCTTCTGCTAATGCAGATTGAAGTGATATTTGTTCTGTCAGCTTTCTTTCAAATTCATCTGTCTTACTTTTTATGTCTAAGCTAACTTCTGATGCTTTCATCTCTAACTCCTTATTTTCTTTGGAAAGATCCTCTACTCTGTTCTGTAATAAAACAAGTGTGGAAGAAAGAGAAACTTTTTCTTTTAGGAGTGATGACAAAGAAGCATCCAGTGCTGCTGCCTTTTCCTCAGCATCTGTACACATACAACTGACTGCTTCAATCTGACATTCCCTATCGCGCATACTCTCATGGACTTCCTCAAGAAGAACCTTCAGCTGTGAAATTTCATCTTCTTTGAGCTTTATTAAAGCATGTAAGTCTGCTATTTCTGCTGTTTTCTCTGTCACCTGCGTGGCTGTTTCATTCACACTCTGAGACATTGTTTCCTTGACTATACACATCTCTGTTTTAAGTGTCTGATAAGCATGTGTGGTTTCATGCAATCTGGTCTTTGTCTCCTCTAAAGTATGCCTCTCTTCTGTAGAAGAAATCGTCCGTTCTTGCAGTTCTCTGGAAACTGCTTCAAAACTATCTTTCAGCTGCCCATATTCTTCTGTCACCTTGCATAGTTCTTCATTCATCCTCACATTTAATTCTTTTTCCTGACTCTGTTCATCTTGAAGCTTGGAGTATGCAGCCGCCAGCTCATCCTTCTCTTGTACGAACTTTCCTTTCAGTTCTTGCAGTTCTCTGGAAACTGCTTCAAAATTGTCCTTCAGTTGTCCATATTCTTCTGTCACCTTGCACAGTTCTTCATTCATCCTCACATTTAATTCTTTTTCCTGACTCTGCTCCTCTAGAAGCTTGGAGTATGCAGCCGCCAGGTCATCCTTCTCTTGTACGAATTTTCCTTTCAGTTCTTGCAGTTCTCTGAAAACTGCTTCAAAACTGTCCTTCAGTTGTCCATATTCTTCTGTCACCTTGCACAGTTCTTCATTCATCCTCACATTTAATTCTTTTTCCTGACTCTGCTCCTCTAGAAGCTTGGAGTATGCAGCCACCAGCTCATCCTTCTCTTGTACGAATTGGGACTGATTCACTGCTTGTTGTGAACTCAAAGTTTCTAAATCTGTACTCAACTGCTCACTGAGAGAAACCTGTTCTTCAAGTCTGGCTTCAGTCTTACTGACAACTTGTAGCATCTCTCTAAGTTGACTTTTAACATCCAATAGATCATCTTGAAGATGTTTCTGCACCTCACAACTATCTGCCAACTCCTTGGTTAAATCTGTATGTTTTCGAACCTCATTCTCCAGATCTTCTTTAGATGAACATAAGAGAGATTTCAAAGAATCAGTTGACACATTAAGCTCATCAAATGCTTTCTGAAAGCTTTGCTTCTCTTCAACTTGAATCTGGACTCTGTTCTGAAGATCAGTTAACATCTCCTGACAAAGCCCTGAAGACTTCTGAATCTGACTGATATCTTCATGAACAGCATTCAAACTATGCTTGTAAGAATGAGTCTCCTCAGTGAGTTGAGATATATCATTGCTTAATTCTGTGTACACACTGAGTTTCTCATTCACTGAAACATGTATGTCCTGCATCTGTGCTTTCATGTCTACTGTCTGTGTGTGTTGAGTTTCTACACTTGTTGTCATATTTTCTTGTACTGCCTTACACTGACCAATGCTTGCACTCAGATTCTCGTGTTCACATTTCTGGCGTGACAGAGCTGCCTGAATATTCTCAATCTTTTTGGATAAACTGTCCTCCAATTGCTGTTTCTCTCGGACCATTTTCTGCATACTGTTTTTTAATTCTCTGAGGCCTTTCTGCATTTTTCCACTCTTGGTTCTCTCTTCAAATAAAGCGGTGTTGACTTTTTCAAGGTTACGATTTAGAGTCTGATCGTTGTTTTGTTTTTCTTCTTTGAGAATATCCACCATCATCTGAAGTTCACGGCATGTTTCTTTCATTGTTTTTATCTCTGCTTCTGCTGCCCCTTTAGCTCTGATTAGAGTGTGTATTTCTGACTCTAGATCTCTTATTGCCGCACCTCTGCGTGTAATTTCAGAGATTGATTCCCCCAGTTCACTCTGCACGGCCTCTACATGTTGATGAGATGACTCAAGCTGTGTGCTTAACTCTCGAACTCTAGCCTCCTTCTCCTGATGCAGGTTCTCTAGGGCAGCAATAGCCTTCTCCGAATCAATATGAGACTTTTTGTGCTCTTGAAGAATAGTTTTCAGATCTTTTAGCTCAGTGGTCAGTTCCAAGTAGGAATCATTAACAGAATTGTACTTAAATCTAAGATTACTTAGCTCTGCACCCTTGCCTTCTAACTGACATTCTAATTCCATAATTTGTTGCCCAAGCCTGCTAGACTCTATCTCTGCTTCAGAAGAAATCTCTAACAACTTAGTCTTTTCCTCCTCTGAGAGTTTCAACCTTATTTCAGCTTCTGCTAATCGATCCCTGTTAGAAGCTGTTGCATCTGCCAACTTCTGTTCCATAATAAGGAACTGGCTTTCTACAGAGAAAAGTTTCTCACATTGTTCTTCCATAAGAGAAGCCAGCATAGTACACTTTGAATCTGTTTGTAAAACTGCATCATATTTTTCACTTAAAGCATTCTTCAAACTGCTGATTTCTTCCAAATTACTTCTTATTGATTCTTCTGCTTTAAGGCTTTCTGTCTGCAACAACATCTGTGAGCTCTCCAACTCATTCTGTAGTCTGACACTCTCTGTCTGCAACAACTTCTGAGAGTTCTCTAACTCATTTTGCAATCTGACATTTTCTTCTTGCAGAACTGAGACAGACTCTTCTTTGTCATGCAAGTCTTGTTGCAGGCACAGTGCATCAGCTTGCAGCTGGAAGATT
Source organism: Cepaea hortensis (assembly GCA_963921405.1). NCBI lineage: Eukaryota > Metazoa > Mollusca > Gastropoda > Stylommatophora > Helicidae > Cepaea > Cepaea hortensis. Next base: position 88,882,321 of record OY992886.1, read on the forward strand.
TCCTTGGTTTTCTCTTCTACTTGAGACTGAAACTGGGCTATGTCAACTTCGAGCATCTTTTTCTCATTCTCAAGTGTACCTAGATTCTCATTAGTATGCTGAAGTTCAAGGTTACTGTGTGAAAACTGAGACTGCAGTTCGAGGATCATGTTGTCATATTTCGCCTGATTTAACTGATATTCCTCATCTCTGCTCTTCAAATCTGACTGCAACAACCTCTGTGAGTTCTGTAACGTATTCTGTAATCTGATATTTTCTGATTGAGAGTTCTCTAACTCATTTTGCAATCTGACATTTTCTGACCGCAACATCTGTGAGCTCTCCAACTCATTCTGTAATCTGACACTCTCTGTCTGCAACAACTTCTGAGAGTTCTCTAACTCATTTTGCAATCTGGCATTTTCTTCTTGCAGAACTGAGACAGACTCTTCTTTGTCGTGCAAGTTTTGTTGCAGGCACACAGCATCAGCCTGCAGCTGGAAGATCTCCTTGGTTTTCTCCTCCACTTGAGACTGAAGCTGTGCTATATCAACTTCGAGCATCTTTTTCTCATTCTCAAGTGTACCTAGATTCTCATTAGCATGCTGAAGTTCAAGGCTATAGTGTGACATCTGAGATTTAAGATCTAAAATCATGTCATCATATTTAGTTTGATTTAACTGATATTCCTCCTCTTTGCTCTTTATATTTACCTCCAATTCAGTGTTTTCTTGTTTGAGTTTCAGGAGTTCATCTGCTATTACTAAACTTTTACATCTTTCTTCCTCCATCTGTTGGCTGTGAGTATTTAGAAGCTGTTCAATCTCTTCATTAACACTTCTGAGCTGTTCACTTAAGGAAAACACCTGGTTCTGATTTTCATCTGTCTGATTCTTCAGTGAATCTAACTCCTTTTGTAACTTGGCATTGGCTTCCTCTTTGTCTGCCAGTTCTCTTGATGTCCTGTCCACAGTTTCCTGTAACGATTGCTCAACTTTCAACTTCTCCTGGGACATTTCATGAAACATTTCAGTAGCATCATCTAACTGCCTCAAAATGGCTTCTTTCTGCTGCAACAATACAGCATATTCTTTCCCAGCATTGTCCAACTGCTCACGCAAATCTCGAATCTTTCTCCTGCCATCAGCAATCAACTGTTGAGAGGAGGCACTATAGGCTAGTAGGGAGTGTTCAGTACCTTGCTGCTTCAATGAGTCTTCTTGAAGCATTGCTATAATTGTATTCTGCTCTGTTATGAAAGACTGCATGTGCTCAATTGTATCATGTAGGTGTGTTGACACCTGCTTAAGCTTGACTGAAGACAATGTTAAGTTCTCAGATAATTCCTCATTCTTTTCTTCCAACTGGTTGACTTTGCCTTCAGCTTGTATTAATTCTTGAGACAATGCTACATTTGCATCTTCAAGCTGAAGTTTGTGGTTCTGAAGTTCCTTAATGCTGTTCACTAACTCTTGATTCTTAGTGAACAACTGAGAACTTTCTTCCTTTTCTTTGGTAATTTCAGTAGTCAAGGCAGTCACTCTTTCTTGCAAAGAAGAAATATGGTTCTGCAGATCTTGCACCTCATGTGATCTTGTCTGCTCTAGTTCTTCCTGCTTCTCCGTCAAATTATTAAGCTCATCTGTCAATATATCAGCTGCACTTTGCAAGGATGATGTTATCACTCGATGATCTTCATCAGACTGCAACTTTTCTTGAGTAACAGTTCTTAGTTGAGATTGCAGAGAAGCTATAGAAGAGTTTAGAGCTGCTTCAAGCTCATTTCTGTTGTTCAGTGTATGCTGCAGTTCTTGATCTTTAAGTTCAAGCTGTAAGCTGAGCAAAGTAACTGACTTTTGCAGATCTCCTAATTTGGCTTCCATTTCCTCGTTAAACTGCACATGCTCTGCAGTAAGAGAATCTATCTTTGACTGCAGTGAGGAAGTTATTCCATTCTTCTCATCCTCTACACGATCCTTTTCTTTATTAAGTGCTTCAGTTTGTAACTTCAGGTCTGCTACAGTGTTCTGTAGAGTAACAATAATACTATCTTTAGCCAAACAAAGTTGTTCTAACTCAGCAACTCGCTGCAAATGTTCTTGCAAGTCTTCCTGCACTTTCTTTAGATTTACCCTTCTTTCTTCACTGCTTTCACACAACACCTCTTTCTCTACTGCTAATGACTGAACAGACTGCTGGAGTGAGCACAATTCTTGAACTAACTCTGTATTTCTTGTTTCCATTTCTCTTTGCTGTTTTTCAAGAACTGTCTCATGTGCAGCACTTTCATCTAATTTCACAAGTAACTCAGTTATTTGATCTCCATGTATCAACTTCAATGTATCTTTTTCTTCCTGCAGCTTGACAATTGCTGACTGTAAATGACCACTGGCAGCTGCTAACTTTTTATTTTCTGTCAATGCTTCAGACAACTGGTTCTGTAAACTAACCACCTGTTGCCTTGTTTCTTCCAATTCACGTGTGCAAAGATCCACTTGCTCAGAAACTTCATATTTGAGTTTTGTAACCATATCTAAAGTATCACATTTATCTTGAAGCTTGTTTCTTATATCCCCAACAATGATTTCTTGATCATTCAGTTGTACTTTCATATCTCTTAATTCATTTTCAATTAAATTTTTCTGTTTATGAAGTTCTAGGATTGTTTCCTGTTCGGTTGATAAGGATTTTTTCAGCAGGTCAATTTCATCCATATTTTTATATGTCTCTTCCTTCTCTTTATTGAGTTGCATCTTCAGATCTTCATTCTCAGTAACCAATGCTTCTCTCTTTTCCTTCCATTCCTGTAAAGTGTTCAGAGCTTCATTCAACTTTGCTTTAATATCAAATAGTGCTTCATTTCCACTTTCCATTTCTACCTGCAAGTGTTTTTTTGCTTCTTCTAAGCTTTCCAGCTGGCCATTGAGCATTTGTCTTTCCTTTACAAGCTTGGACATACATGCAAGGTCAGAAAAATAAGAGACAGAAACAGTGGTTGCATGTTCCTGCAATATTTCAATCTGGAAGTCCTTATCTACTGAACTTCTTTGGTGTTCCTCAGCAAGCATTTTATAGTGTTCTATTTCTGCCATAACCTGCTCAAGCTTTCTAGCCTCTTCCTCCACTGTATCTTGTAGTTTAGATTTAATCTCTGTCATTGCTGCTTTGTATTCATTAAATTCACTCTGGATGGTGGACAGATTTCTTGACAAATCATCAGAGAAATCTTGCTTCTCTTCAAGCTGACCTTTCAACTTTTCTGTTTCCAGGGTTAAACTTTCAATAGTGTTCTTCAGCTCCTCTGTACAATTATTCAAATTCATTTTCACTTCTTCTAAATCAGCTATCTGTTGCTGTGCTTCTGCACAGCTGTTCTCTAGACGAGATTTTTCTTCTGCCAATATTACCAGATCAGATTCTTTCCCTTTCAAGTTCTCTATCACAATTAACAAACGCTGATTGAGCTCTGCAAAAAGATTGGCCTTCTCAACTTGACCCAGACACAAAGCCTCATATCTTCCTTGCAGTTCTTCATGTTCTTTATATTTGGCTTCTGCATCTGCTAGTGCTAACTGGAGCTTTTCTGTTCTAATCTGCAAATCCTCTTCTAATGCAGTAATTTTAGTGTTTAGCTCTTCTATTGTTACGGCATCTGTTGTATGTCTTTGATTAAGCTCTTCAAGCACAGTTTCATGGTTCCTTCTTGTTGTATTACATTCCACAGAGTGACTATCAAGCTCTGTGGTTGTTCTTTTCAGCTCCTCTGTCACATCATGCAAATGTGATTCCAAAGCTTTCTGTTTCTCTAACAGTTCCTCATACATTTCAGTCTGTTTGTGTAGAGAATCCAGTAATTCTTTACCATTCATCTTCTCTTTCTCAAGTTCTAACTGCTTCTCATTACTTTCTTTGCACTTGCCTTGTAATTCCAGATTCACTATTTGCAAGAGTTCCTTCTTCAACTCCAAATCACTTTTAAGATTTTCTGATTCAACCATTGCACTGCTTGCATTCTGTCTTTCACTTTCACAAGCAGCTTTTGTTTCTTCAAGTTCAGCCACAGCATTTTGAAGTTTCTCTGTGACTTCAGTCAACTCTTGCTGCAGCAGCTCAACACTCTCCTGTCGTACTTTCAATACCCCAGATGCAGTCTCCAACTTCAGTGTTAGATCTTCAAGCTGTACCTGCTGGACACTGTTGAGGTTTTCACTGGCTTCTAAAGTCTGTCTAACCCCGTTGTAGTCCTCAATTCTTTGTGATAACTCTAGCGACATTTCTTCCAGGCGCTGCTCTGCTAGCTTCAAGTCTTCTACTTTCTCCAAAAGTTCATTTTCCACTTCTGTTAATCTATTCTGCAACTGCTCAACATGTTTATTTCTTTCTTGAACTGTCAAGTTCTGCTTCTCGACTTCACACTGAAGTTCTTCCTTCGCTTTGTTAATAATACTAACAGACTCCTCCATTGAAACCAACTTTGTCTGTACTAAATTGAGATCATCTTCAGTATTTTTACACTGCAGGACAGATGCTTCAAGTCCCCCCTCTAGATCCATAATTCTCTGCTGTGAAAAACTAACAGTTGAAAGCTGTATGTTTAAAGCCTTCTGCTGCTGTTCATTATCTTTCTGAATGTTATCTTTCTCTGTTGTAATTTCTTGCACAGACTTCATCAAAGTTTGAATTGTTATGTCATGTTGTTCATTGCTTTCCTCAGCATGTTGCAAATTTACCATGGTGACATCAATCTGCTTCTGAAGCTGTGCGATAACCTCATTCTGGCTGTTACTACTCCCCTCCATGCTGGCTATCACCTGGTTCTTCTGTTCAATCTTAATTTCCAGCTCCGATATTGTTCTTGTTTTATCTTCTACGGAAATCTGCAGGGACTCCACAGTTTCTTGCATCTTCAGCTGAAGGTTGTCGAGCATGTTCTGCAGATGGTCAAGAGACTTCTGCAAATGTCTATTTTCAGCTTCCAGAGTGTAAATATTTTTGTTGGCTGCTTCAAGAGCCTCCTCAAATCCAGCACTTTCTGCATTTGCTGTTGTCAGACCACTCTTGAGATGATCCACCTCCTTATGCAAACTCTCCATTTCTTCCCCAAGGACACTCATTGTACTAACATACGTCTCCAGATCTTTATGTAACCGTTCATTCTCACGTTTCTGAAGCTCCATTTCAGACTTAAATTTGTCTTCAGTAATCTTGTGATTATCTTCTGTGATCTTCATTTTCTCCAAAACATTCTCTAGCTCTTTCTGAAGTTTCTCATTGTCTTCCTGAATCTGGTTTAGGGTATTTAGTGTTTCCTGATGGGATCCTTTCAGGTCATCCAAGTAAGCCTGACTTTTCTCCTTTAATGAAGCTTCATCTTTAAGCTTCTCTTCTAACGTGATTTTTGAAGAGGTCAGTTGCGCAATATTATCATTAAGTTCAAAAACCTGTTTCTGTTGGTTCTCACAAAGATGTCTTAAGTGTGTGATCTGCTCATCACTGGATGAAGAACTCAGGGCAAGAGTCTCCTTCAAGCATGTTATTTCTTCTTCTTGTCTTCCAACCACTGACTGCATTTTGTCTAGCTCAAATTGTAAACCACTCCTTTCTTCCAGAAGTGCAGCCTCTGACACTTTCACTTGCTCTTTCAACATGCTAATCTCATGGTCTCTGTCATTTAGTAGCTGCTTCAGGTCTTCCACCTCCAAGTGTTGCCTTTCAACATCAGCCTCACTCGCTGCTAATCTCTCATTTACCAAGGAAATATTCTCCTTCAAAAACAAAATAATGCTTTCAAGAGAGCCAGGAACATTCTGACTGGAAGAATATGGAATGGATGAACACAGATGCTGCAAATTTAAAACAGCACTAGAAATAACAACACTCGTCTCCTGGATCTGACTCTCAAATTCAGATTTACACGAGGCAAGAAGCAATTGTTTTGCTTCACAGTCTTGCAATAAGGCACTTTTTTCAGCAGAAAGTGATGCAACTTGTTGTTCAAGTTCTGCAACTCTTCGCATTACATTCTGATTGTCTAGGAGCAGATTTTCAAAACGACTAGACTGACTATTGAAATCTTCACTAAGACCTGCATGTTTCTCAGTCCACATGGCAAGCTCATTTTCCTTACACACCAGCTGATCTTTAAGGCTTTGACATTCAGCAATCATGCTTTCTAACAGCTGTGTCAGTTTTGAAAGCTCTTCAGATGTTTGCTTCTGTTTCTCATCTGCATTTGCTAATTCAGACTTTGCCTCAGCAAGATTCTTCTGAAGTACTTCCTTTTCATTTTGAGCAGTCTCATATTGGACAACTAAATCTGAGACTTCCCTTTCTAAAGCCTCCTTTTTGCTGATCAGACTACTGTAATCATTATCCACAGACTGTAAACGTTCACTCTGAGTCTGCAACATGCCCCTCAACTCTGTGGTATCAGCTGCAGAAATACTCAGTTGAGTTTTTGCTTCTTCAAGTTGTGAATTGGCCATAGCTAACTGCTCACTGACTTGCTCAAACTGTATGTCTTTCTCTTGTAACTGCTGAGTCTGTTCCAGAAGCTGTACTTCCAGCTTCTTTAACTGGAAATTTACTAAGTCCAATCTTGAGACATGTTCATCCAAACGTGAATCAGCCTCCGCTAACCTTTTACTATTTATATCCAACTGTGAGCTCAGCAGGAATTTATCGTCAGTGAGTATGTCTATCTGAGAGAGTAATTCTGTCACTTGTGCTGTCCTTTCTTCCAAGAGAGAAGAGTGAGCAGTTACGTCTGCTTGAGATAACTCTAACTGGGTGTTTAACTCTTTAATGGTAGACATGTGCTGTTGTAACTCGGCGGGTAAGTCACTTAATGAAGCACATTTGTTCTGCAGCTCGGAAAGAAGGTGTTCCTTGTCTGCTAGCAGACTTTGTAATGACTCCACCTCACTAACCTTCTCCTCAAGCTGAACTGTTAATTTCCCCCGCAAAGTTTCCAGTTCCACTTTTGTATTTTCAAGATGGAGAGCTATTTCAGAGCTTTTCTGTTTTTCATGTTCTACATCATAGGTCAAAGCAAGAATCTTCTCATTCAATAAACTACATCTGCTATCAGAATCTTTCTTCAAATTGTTAAACTGATCCTGCACGTTATTTAGTGACTCAGCTAATCTCAAAGCCTCATCTTTAGTCCAAGCCAAATTATCTTCAAGGGACTTACACTTCTCAGAAGCAAGAACAAAATGACTATGTTCAGTATCAACATCTTTCAGCAACGTGTTAATGTACTCTTGTGCATGCTGGTGTTCACACTTTAGCTTCTCTAATGTCTCCATGCATGACACTAGCTTCTCGTGCTCTTGGTTATACACAACTTGCAAACTGTCAAAAGATTCACACTTGGACAGCCAATCAGTATGCTTCTCATCTAAAGAGGATTGTAAGATGGATAATTTAGGAAACATTTCTGAGCATTCATGCTCTTTCTGTGACAAAGACTGCTCCAGTATGTTGTATTTATCTGAAAGGGACTGTGAAAGCAAAGTCTTCTCATGGAGTGATGCAGTTAGTGAGTCTATGGAGGACTGGAGAGCATGCTTGTCAGACTGTAAAGAGTCAAGCAGTGACTGCAGATGAGAAACATTCTGTAAAGCTAGCTGATTACTTTCACATACAGTCCTCACCTGCTGTTTCAGCTGCTCTTTTTCTGCCTGCAGTTTCAGACTGGATGCCTGGAGGCTGTCCTGATGCTTCTCCTGATCTGACAAGGCAACGCTCAACACTGAAATTTCAGCATCCTTCTTTGCACCGGTGCTAAGTGTCTCTTCTAACTCGATCTTAAGGCTTGTCAACTGTTGCTCTAAGGATGCAATAAGCTGTGTGGAAGATTCTTTTTCCTGCTGAAGACTCTCAATAAGATGCTGGGCATGCGTCAAATCTTCATCAAATGACCGTGATGTCACGGCAATTTTGTCCTGGTAGCTGGCAACCTGTGATTGAAGGGCTTCATTAGAAGCTTGAAGTTCTGCTACAGAAGCTTGAAATTCTGCTACAGAAGCTTTGGAAGTATCCAGTTCAGAAGACAATGCTGTAGCCTGATCCTGCAGCTCATCATAACTTTGCCTGGATGTCAACAATTCAGAATCTTTACACTCTAGCAATGATTTCAGTTCACTGTTCTTCTCCAGCACACTTTCAAGTTCAGATTTCACAGAAGCTAAGGCAGAATTTGTTAACTCTATGGAACTATTCTTGTCTTCCTCTAAAGATTTTATACTTTGCTCTCTTGCAGACAGAGTGTCTTTCAAATGAGTAAGCTCACTGGCTATAACCACCATATGCTCTTCGAGTTTAAGTTTAGATGTCTTTTCTAGCTCTAAACTGTCCAATGCTGCCTTCAACTCACCATCCCTCTCACTCAGCTCTAACTGTACTGCTCCAAGAGATTGTTTCAAGTCTTTGAAATTCTCGTAAGCAGACTTCAGCTCATCCTCTTTGCGCTCTAAATTACCAGACAGTTCTGCAATGAGTTCTTGCTGTTCACTGGAATGTTTCTGTTGAACACTGAGTTCATTTTCCAGCTCTGTGAGCTGAGTCAGTAATGTCTGTAGTTTGTCTGTGTATTCTTTTCCTTGTTCACTTTGTCCCTCTTTGGTCATATCAATCTCTCTCACCAGCTGCTTCACTTGAAGCTCCAGTTCTTGAGAATAAGCTCTGCTTTCCACTAAAGATGACTGCAAAACTAAACTCTCATCCTTGGCAGTTTTCAGTTCAGATGTTACTTTTTCTAAAGATGCAGCTTTTTCAGACATCTCACCAACAAGCAACTTGTTCTTGGCCCGCAACTGCTCTATCTCCCCACCAAGTTCATTTTTCAAAGCCTCAAGCTGGATACCAGTAGCCTCCAGCTCAGACTGACTGAGCGTAAGCTCTGATTTCAGTGTTGGTATCTGTTCTTGCAACTGTATTTTTTCTTCCTTCAAGAAGGCCACTTGCTCCTGAAGGCTGGCTGCTTTTTCTGTGGTGGACTTCAGCTCAGAATGACCAGCAGTTAGTTCGGACTTCAGTGTTGTAATCTGCTCATCCAGCTGCAGTTTCTCTTCCTTCAAGAGAGTTACTTGCTCCTGAAGTATGGCTGCCTTCTCAGTGGTGGCTCCCAGCTCAGCATTCACATCAACCTGCAAACAAAGTAGGCTGTCCTACAAGCCCTGTTACATGTGAGCATAAATGTAAATTCTTACGCCAGAAAAGTTAGTAAATTCAAACCCCATATACCAGTGATACTAAAATAAATGTAGTTCCACAGTTGACACTGCCATTTGGCGTAAGAAATGTTACACCGTATAGATTCTAAACTATGACATATATGATATATAGTGGGGGTGGCCATTTCTCTCCCTCATTGCCTTTCTCTTCCAGAAAATTGATTATGGCACTCTTTTTTTACGCAGCTGAATCGACTACATACTGTCAGAAAAAATAGTTCTGCCTCTGCTAGGCTCTGAACCCAGACCACTAACTTCACAGGCTAGTGTTCTAACCCCTATGCCACCTCAACAAACCCCCAAGATTATTGTTATGTTTTATGTGCCACTATGTAGCACAAGAAACAAAGTGTCTGTGTGTGTGTATGTACTTGAATATGTTCAATATGACACATCAGGCTATCCAGTCTAAAATATTCACATGATGCTTTCTAACATGTCACATCTCTGTCTTTGTGCTTGGCCATAAACATATTCTGAGGAAAATGGTGTGTTGTTTTCCCCCTGACACCCACATCTGCATGTTGACGGGTTGCCAGACTCATTAGCAGCAGACAATCCCAGTATTTTTTGGCTGTTTATGATTTTTCAGGCAACATTATGTTAGTTGGCCATTGTTTTTTTAACAAATGGTGCTAATACCATTGTTAATATCAATGCAAGGTTGTCTGTTTCTAAATCGCCTGGAACTGATTTTGAACAGTAGACTGGTTGCCAATCTCATTAGAAGCAGACAACCATTGTTACTTATTTCCATAAATTGAATGGCTGATGGCATTGTGTGTGACCATTTTCTTCAGCAATAATTCCTAAAATACTGGCCTGATTTGTTTCACAAGGAACAGAAAATATGGGAAGGACTGTTTACATAACTTTGGGGTCTGTTTCATGTAAGTAAAACCTCTGATGGCATGAACTAGAGGCTCCTTGAAATACCCTGTATAAGTTAACAAACCAAAAGAAATTGTTCACTTTACAACAAAACAGATAAGATTAAATGGAGAGGAAAAACTTCCCAGTAACAAGGTCATCCTTGTGATATAAAACCATTAAGAAATTGTTCCAGTTAAAAAAGCAAAATTGTATGTTATGTTGCAGCAAAGTAGCATTTTTAGAAGCTGACAAGAACAGTGGAAGAAATGGACAATGTCAATGAAGAAAAATTTGTTTCCACCAGAAACTTCCAGTGATGATTATGCTAGACATCTGGGGTGTGAAACTTGGATAATTAAAACAATCAGCTGAAAAGCACATTTATTTCTTAAAGGATATAAGTGTTATAGAAAAGTATTAACGATTTGTGGAACAAAAAAGACAACAAACAAATTTATCCAAAACAACTCAGTACTGAAGAAAGTTGGTTAAGACAAATAAAACAGACAAATTAAATATTTTGGACAACTAAAACATGAATATCTGATACAGATAATTATGGAAGCAGGTGTAACGGGGAAGCAGAGAAGAGGATGACCACAACATAGATGGATTCAAGATGTGTTAGATAACTTACACATGGCAGCAGCAGAGGGAAGACAACTGGCTTATGATAGAGAGACATTTCGTAAGACTGTTATGTGGGACAAGTTCTGTACAGGATGTGCTACAGGATGGTGATGGTGATGATGATGGCGATGATGATGATGGCGATGATGATGATGATGAAAATGATGATGATGATGACGATGATCTTTCCGCTAGTAATTCCTGAAGCAGTTAGCGGATCCTGGTTAGTCCACAAGCAAAGAAAGCCTTCAGCCCTGGTATCAAAGCACCATGTTAGTATGTCTGCAAGTTAGTCTGATATTAACACCATTGGATAAATTTGGTCTTCTATACCACCAAGCTTTACTACCTTGTTTTATGACAGGCTATGTGGATGATTATTGTGAATTTCTTGGGACTGCCAGAATAACTAACGACTACCTGAAAGAGGCTAATGAAACTAGAACATTATATTCAACAATAAGAATGAGACAAACAGCTAGCTATCTTTGGTCCACATGAGAAGAGAGGCATTGGCGAACATTGTGATGACTGGAAAGATAAAGGAGAAGAAAGGCAGGGCCACCCCAAGATAAATGATGCTGGATGGACAGATGGTAGCTGCGGGATTTGCTGAGGAGGGGATCCGAGCACTTATGGACTGAATGGTTCGATGTGCAATGAGGATGATCTGTCGACTAACTAACTAACTAACTAGAACACCAAAGACCGAGATGTGTGGAGAGACAAGAACGCCACGCCAGCTGGCAAGACACTTGATGATGATGATGAATATGTGGATGATCAGTGAGATATTGAAAAGTTTCATACACCCATTGGTTCTCCTAACTCATTCTGTCATATCAGTTATTCAGTCTGAAAAATGATATGAGGTTTAGGTCATGCCACAATAAATCCAGCTTTGTGACTAACAATACCCTTATGTGGTGGCTTCCCCTTCATTTCCACATACACCTAAGAATTTTCTTGGAGATATGGCAGCCGGTGTGATTACTGACTATATCACTCATCTTATGTTGTTTCACCAAGAAAATGTTAGCACAGCGTAACATCCGCAATATGTTATTATGGTATGGAAATGATGTCCTTTACCTCTTTTGTAAAAATTGTTATGAGAAGATATTTGGTATAGAATTAACCAAGAAACGGCTTCTCCTGTGGTCTGATCAATGTATATTCCTTTACTTGACATGAAATTACATCAGATTTATGTATTTCTTAAACTGCAATGCGCACTGAATGACAAAATAGTAAACTGGAAACTATTGTTGATTATGCAAGTTTTGTGAATAGGCCACCATGTCAAAAAGCTGGTGTGAAACTATTTATATTTGCTGTGTAGTAGAATATCTATTTTTATAAAGTATGTATATCTGTATAAAGGTATGTGTAATATCTCCAGATCTTTTCTCCGCTTATAGTGAAAATATTAGGAGAAATTTAGAGGATATGAAAGGAGTTGCATTCGGGGGACAAAACATCAATAATATAAGATATGCAGATGATACAGTATTGATTGCTGACAATGAGCAGGATCTTCAACATTTGGTGGATGTGATTATTATACAGTGAGAAACTAGGTTTGGAATTGAAATGTAAGAAAACAGATCATGGTCGCTCTCCAAGAAGAATGAAATACCACATTTAATGTCCAAGTGAATGGAAATATTCTTAAACAGGTGAATTGGTATAACTATCTCGGAACAGTCATAACATCTGATGGTAGATGTCTTGCAAAGATTAAATCAAGAATTGCCATGGCAAAAATGACCTTCTACAAAATAGAAAACATACCAACAAAAAGTTATCAATTGGAGTGAGAATAAAAGTGTTGAATTGATAAATAGAACCCACATTGTTGTATGCGTGTGAAACATGGACAATTAACAGACAAGCTGAGGAACATCTAATGGTGGTGGAAATGTGCTTTTTGAGAAAAATGCAAAGAATACCATGGACGGACAGAAAATAAAAATGAGACAGTCCTTCAAGAGACAAATGAAAAACTGAGATTGATTGGAGAAATTAGACGTAGACAGTCAAGATTTTTTGGACATGTTATGAAGAGAAATGGACTTTAAAATTTTGTGACAATTGGAAAGCTTAATGGGAAGAGAGAAAGAGGAAGACAATGGGATAAATACATTGATGGCTTGACAACATGGCAAGGTCAGGACAAGAACACAGACCTGATTCGAGACTCTGGTGACTGTGTGAGATAGCGAACCATGACCGCCCACCCCAGACGGAATGGCACTTGATGATGATGATCTCTGTGAACTTGTGTATGCGTGTTGTGGGGTTGGTCAAACTGCTGTGTGTGTGTGTTATGAGTTTAGTTAGGCTGCTTCATATGTATGGTATTAGGAAGACTGCTTCCTCTCTCTCTCTGTGGGTGAGTAGATAGGCAGGTAGGTAGTAGGGTAGGTAGGTAGGTGGGTGTGAGTGCGTGTGCACGCGTGTGTATGTGTGTGATGGGGTTCGTTATGCTGCTTCATATGTATGTGCATGTGTTACAGGTTCAATTACACTGCTTTATATGTACGTGTGCATATATGTTACGGGCTTGATAGACTGCTTTATATGTGTACATGTGCATATGTTACAAGCTTCAGATAGCTTTATATCTGTGTGTGCATGTGTTATGGAGATTAATTACGCTGCTTTCTATGTAACTGTTATGGAGTTATACTGTTTCAGTTGAATTCATGTTATGGAGTTAGGTTGCTTGCTGTGGCCACTCTTTGACAGAAAAAATGTGGCTGCAAACATGAGAACCCCAGCTTGCTCTATGACTAGGAAAGCAAACAGAAGGAAACATGAAAACTCCACTCCAACCTCTCTCAAGTTCATAAATTTATAAACTAACATAAATGGAATCAAAGTCACAACTCTCTGATTGTGTGGGTTACTTTTGGTTCAGCATGAAACTGTGCTGGCTCTGCTGGCAAATCATGTATCTCTGAAAGTTCACTGATGACGTTCATATTCCCTTTACTATGACTGGATACAGTATGCATACACATGTACTGAGCTGTTTTCAGTAGAAAATTGTGGGTTATCGTGTGAAACTAACGGGGCATTAGCAAAGTTGATAGGGAGCTGCGCTGATAATGCCATGAGCACGGCAGGAGTAGTGTTTGACGCCTGTTAAGAGAGGGATAGATTGGCCACCTACTCCTGTGTGTGTGCATTCAGACCTACAAAATGTGATGCCCTATGTATATATTCACAGAACTTTTAGCAGGAATCTGCTTTGAGAGCATTTTTTTGTTGATTAATTGTTATAATGTTAAATTAATATTTTAAACAAAATTACAAAGTGTTTTGTGTGCTTGAAATTTTCTTTGAATACTGAAAAAGACATAAATAAAGTAGTTGAAGAGTTTGGGAAATGCATGCTACAGGCAGCGCGAGAAACAGTACCAAGAGGAGCCCGTAAACAATATAAACCCTACTGGAGTAGTGAACTGGAACAGTTGCATAATGATGTGGAAGTGTGTAGAAAGCAAGCAGAGGCCACACCCAGCCAAGAGCACCACAATAAATTCCAGCACGCAAAAGCCAAATTTCAAAGGGCCAAGCTGCAGGCTAGACGGAAAAGCTGGCAGGAGAAAACAGAGTCTCTGAACTTTGAAAGAGACACAAGGAAATTGTGAAAGCTAATAAAACAGCTTAATGACGAGGGCACAGGGAGAAACTCAAAAATTGCGCTACATAAAGATGGAAAAATCTTAACAAGAAAGCAAGCAGCTGACCATTTTGCGGACTCATTCGCACAAGATAACAATATCAAAATTAGTCCAGAGAAACAACAAGAGATTCGAGAGAAACGACAACATACAGGACAGAAGGAAATAGTACATGAGGTTCTGGAGGCACCCATCACAATCAGCGAACTGGAGCTAGCCATATCAAAACTGAAAATGAGAAAGTCACGAGGAGCTGATGGTATCTCCAATGAAATGATCAGGAACCTAGGAACAGAGGCCAAAACAAAGCTGTTGCAGATCTTCAATAACAGCTGGACCTTAGGCAGTGTTCCACAAGTCTGGAGAGAAGCAATCATGATACCCCTCCTAAAATCAGGGAAAGATGGTTCCATTGCCTCCAGCTACAGACCAATTAGCCTCACCAGCTGTCTCTGCAAAACACTGGAGCGCATCATCAATCACAGACTGCAGTGGTACATTGAAAGTAAAAACATCCTTGTGCCACAGCAGGCTGGCTTTAGACAGTGCTACTCTACGGAAGATCAGACAACCTACCTCTCTCAAGAAATTGAGGATGCATTCCAAGAGAAGAAGCTGGTGCTTGCGGCATGGATAGATCTGAAGAAAGCCTTTGACAAAGTCTGGAAAGAAGGTCTGATGAAGAAACTGAGAAACTGCAAAGTCAATGGAAGAATGTACAAATGGGTGAAAGCATACTTGCACAACAGAAGAGCCCGAGTACAGATAGACGGACTCAAGAGCAAGAAAGTACTACTGCGTCACGGTGTCCCCCAGGGCGGAGTCTTGTTCCCCACACTTTTTCTAATCTTCATCAATGATCTTGTTGCTCACCTACCGCATGGAATTAAAGCGGCAATGTACGCCGATGACCTGGTTCTATGGAGCACAAATGAATATGCATCAGTGGCCACCAGATTGCTACAAAGAGCTGTAGATACATTTGCTGCATGGGCAAATAGATGGTGTGTCAGCATAAACACTGACAAGTGCAGCACCACCCTATTTACCCTTTCTCCAAAACAAAAGGCAGGGATCATCCAGATAAATGGAACACCCCTAAGAGATGATAAAGAACCAACATACCTTGGAGTAACATTTGATGGCAGGCTGACATGGAGAAAGCACATCAACAAATCAGTAGCTAAAGCCAGAAGGAAAGTAGCCATTCTGAGAAAGCTAAGTGGAACCACATGGGGAGCCAGTACGAAAATACTTAGCAAAGTTTACCAACAGAGCATACGACCACACCTGGAATATGGGTCAACTGCATGGTGTTCAGCATCAAAAACCACACTACAAGAGCTGGACAAGGTGCAAAATCAAGCACTTAGAGTCACCACAGGAGGGATGAGATCAACCCCTATAGTGGAAATAGAGAAGATGGGAAGGACACAAGCACTGAGTGAGCGCAGAGATACGAAAACGCTAATACAAGCAGAAAAGTTCCTCAGCTTGCCAGGCCACCCTATGAAGAACAGATTTGAAAACCTAGCTATGGGGCGGTTGAAAAGAAGTAGTTTTATCCACCAAGCCAAACGACTCTGCAGAGAAACCACTGATCTGCCCACAGTTGGTTTCCCCCTAACAACTATTCCAGAGCGAACTCCATGGAAAGATGAGCATAGACTATCGTTAAAAATCCAGACAAAAGTGAGAGGAATATTTTACAAGGAAGAACAGAACAGTGTGCAGCGCAGAACAGCCACTCTCAGCTTCATTGATGAAGAATACCCACAGGACCTCTGGATCCGAGTCTACACAGATGGGTCAGCACAAAATGCTGTTCGAAATGGAGGAGCGGGAGTAAACATAGAATACCCAAATAATACTAGGGACACAGCCAGAGTACCGACAGGAAAGTACTGCCATAACTATGATGCTGAAATTGAGGCAATCAAGATAGCAACAGAGAAATTACTAAATAACAGCAATGGTACACAGCCTGTGGTGCTACTGACAGATGCAAAATCAGTACTCGAGGCGCTCCTCTCTGGGAAATTGCCAGTACTAAGGACACTACTTTCTGAACTTGGCAATCAGCATAAAGTCACCATACAGTAGATACCATCCCACTGTGGAGTACCCGGAAACGACAGAGCTGATCAATTGGCTAAGGAAGGAGCCAAAGAAGAACAGCCTGATGTGCCCGTTACATACCACCAAAAGAAAAGAATGATCAAATCAGTCAGAAAGCCACCAAAACCTGCTCAAGATGACTACCACGTTATGGATAGACCAGAACAAGTCATTATTCTGCGCCTCAGAACAGGACACAATAGATTACGCAACCACATGTATACAAAATTCAAGATTGGTGAAACAGCCATGTGCACATGTGGATTGGCGTCACAGACAGCAGAGCACATACTCCAAGACTGCCCAAAATATAACATATCTAGGCAAACCTTCTGGCCTAGAGAGACGACAGTGGAAGATAAACTCTATGGACCACTGTGTGAACTGAAAAAGACAGTTCAATTCATGCAAGAGACGACATTGCAGATATAGACATATTTCAAGCGAACGAAAGAAGAAGAAGAATATAAATAGAACATTATATACAGCTATAAGAAAGAGACAAGCAATGTTCTTGGGTCACATATTGAGATAAGAGGCTTTGGAAAACACAGTGACAGCTGGAAAGACCAGCAGCAGAAAAGCCAGGAGCAGGCTAAAAGAAATTAAGCTGGATGGACTGAGACAGCGGCATGGAGGAATATCATCAAAACACAGAGATCTGTGGAGATGCATGAACAACAGCTGGTAAAGCTTATGATGATGATGAATATGATTCCTCATAACTAAATTAGCCAGAAATGGATATTTTATTTATTCTGTGAGCATTTTAAAATGGAATATCAAAATTCAAGGTTAGCAAGACTTATATCTATTAGCAAGACTTTACTTTAAATCTATCATCAAGACTTTACTTTATATCTATCAGGTTATTTAAATGTTAAAATTAATACACATACTTACAGAATTTAAAACAAATCCCCATAAAAAGACAATTATATAATTTTATTCTATAATAATATCTGTAAATAAATCGTAAATCTACACACTCGCAAACTAACTTCAAATTTTTTCATGAAATATGTCAGACCAGGCTAACTAATTAAATTACTGAATCATTATCTTTTTATCTGTTTGTTGTTTTATCAATTTAAAGAATTATTCTCATAGTCTAAACCTAGCGACGATTTATTTCTGAACACACTAAATTCTTCCTTACAATCTTACAATGCTCGTATTCTGCCATGACAAACATCTGCAGATCCTTTAAATATAATGCAATTTAAAAAAATGAACAATGATCTTGAATGACCTACCACTGTAAGAAGCACAGAAGCATATATAAAGAAAATAACAGTCAGCTGACTGAATACTTCCTTAATTTTCTATATGGATCTAAATTAAGAAATGTTAGCTCGATTTAAATCACAAGCTGGTTACTACATGTGACACTTCAGCGACACCAAAGGAGTGATGAGGCCAAAATGTGTTGATTATATTGATAAACTAAGATATCTGAAATGTGGTTTTGTCTTTAATAGTATTGATTTAACATGTGACAGAAGACTTAACTCTTAAACCCCAACAGCAGACACTTTGGTCTCAGAAAGCTTAGCCACAGCTTGAATGTTGCTTCATAATATCATAAGAGACAAAATGAATTCACAGCTTGCATCCAAGCTGATAAAACAAATTAAGCACCCATGCATACATTACTGTGTCTGACTGGGGATGTCATCATACAGTTTTTTTTTACCGGTAACATGGGCACTTGAGAATAGTTTAGAACAGTGGTTCTCAACCGGTGGGGAATTTCCCCCCATAGGGGAATTTTAGGGTTTCTAGGAGGAATTAAGATTATTTCAAGATTGCGTTAATACAAGAACCAATTACTTGATATTGTTTTTCCCTCCATACTTTACAGTTCTGTACTTCTCACCCTTATGAAATTCATTTTATAACATAAGTAGACACGCAAATCACATTTTATGTAGACGTCTAGACTTGTTCTAGTATGTGTTATTAAATTTAGCTTGCATTTTTACATATACTGTGTGTGTGTGTGTGTGCGTGCGTGGGGGGGGGGGGGGGGCCAGATTTATAGGGAGGAAATATGAAAGGGGGGGGGCAGATTTATAGGGAGGAAATATGAAAGGGGGGGGGGCAGATTTATAGGGAGGAAATATGAAAAGGGGGGGGGGGAAATGACATTCTGAACATATAGTGAAGGGGTGCATGGGCCAAAAATAGGCTGAGAACCACTGAACTAGAAAGGCCTTTGTCTGGAATCCACAGGGCAAAAGAAACACAGGAAGACCTAACAACACACGGAGAAGAGAAGCAGAAACAGAAATGAATAGTATGGGGAGGGCATGGACAGCGCTGCATGGGGAGGCTAAGGATAGGGAGCTTTGAGAGAGTTGGTTGAAGGCCAATGCCCCAATGGGGAATACAGGGTAAAAGAAATATCTGGTCAGGATCAGTTTTAAGCCGGCCGCCTGGACTTTCCCCAAGTACATTTCATGTGAACTGTTAGACTGGGTGGACATCCTGGTCAGAAAAAACAAATCCTAAATCCCCTGAAGTAAGAAACTAATGCTGGCTGTTTTGTGTTCTCTCATCACCAACCACAAACAACAAACAACATTCTCAACATGAATAGATCCCCATGCAGTAGCATGTCAGCCCACCACACTAACCTTCTGCTCCTCTGTATGTCTGAGATTTTCTTTCGCTTCATTCACGCACTCGTGAGCCTCATTCAGTTGTCCTTCAAGGTTTGCCAGCTGTGACAGTAGTTGAGTTATTTCATCTTTTTGTTCTTTAGTGATCGTCTGTTCCCCTAACAAGGATTTAGTTAGCTCCGATACCTGCAAATGTTAATTTATTTAATTAACAAATATAACCACCGTGTTTTTCTATTTTTCAGATATATTTTTTAACCAGCCAAATATTAACATAACAAAGTAAGTAAATTATGAAGTTTGAAAAAAAAAGTTAGCTGCATATCCTTTACAGGACATCGCAGTCAACCCCAGCATTTTTTGGTTGTTTGTGATTTCTTGGCAAGTTTACGTTCAGTAGTTTGCCATTGATTTCTGAACGTCAGGCACTCATACCATTTATAAAAACCAATGCAAGGCGGTCTGCTGCTAAATCGCCTACAGCTGTTTCGAACGCGATATGCGGGATTACAAACTGCCCCCGTAACCCCTTCCGCCACTGAGCCGGAAATTATGTTGTGCATGCTAAAATCCCCCACCACAGTGGTTTCGAAACAACAGTAATGGAAGGCTTGTTTCCTGGAGACAAAGAAACATTGATTTCTTTTGGACTGTGATGAAAGCAACACACAGCTACATGGTGAGAATAAAAACATAATAAAATGACTTGTATTAAGACTGGCTACCAGTAGGACAAGCATTTAAAATCCAATATGATAGTCACACAGCAAGAAATAAACATCTGCACAGATTAAGTCGCTATCAATGAATGTAAGAAAGAGAGTGCTAAAATGCTATATAGAACCAGTTTTGCTGTATGGCAGCGAATCTTGGAATGTAAATGAACAAATTAGGAAGAACTTAGAAGCAACAGAGATGTGGTTTTTAAGACAAAAGTTGCGAATTCCTTGGACTGCCAGAGTAACTAACAACGATTGCCTGAAAGAGGCTAATGAAACTAGAACACTATATACAACAATAAGAAAGAGACAAACAGCTTTCTTTGGTCATGTGATGAGAAGAGAGGCATTGGAGAACATTGTGACAAATGGAAAGATCGAGGGGAAGAGAGGCAGAGGCAGACCAAGAGAAATGATGCTGGACGGGTTGAGACGGTGGCATGGAGGAATATCATCAGCAGAGTTGATCCAGAACACCAATGACCGAGAAATGTGGAGTGCCATGAACGCCTACGCCAGCCGGCACGGCACTTGATGATGATGACAGATTACAAACTAGCCTTAAAGACAGAAATTAACATTTGTACAGATTACAAGCAAGACTTAAACATTGAAATAAATATTTGTACATATTACAAATAAGACAAATCCATCCAACATGTGCCATGCTGGAAAGCGTGGTCAGTCATGACTCGCCATTTCACTCAAGCACCAGAGTCGTGGATCAGCTCAATGTTCTTGTCTCGACCATGTCGTGTGGCCGAGCCATCCAAGTATTAACTTCTTAGTCTTCCTTCGATCTTGCCAGATGTCACCAAGTTCTCCAATTCATTTCTCCTCATAACATGCCTAAAAAATTTTGACTGTCTACGTCTAATTTCTCTAATCGATTAACGATATTCATATGTTTCTTGTAGTACTTGGTCATTGGTTTTTCTGTCTGTCCACGGTATTCTTTGCATTCTCCTCAGAAACCACATTTCCACAGCCATCAGATGTTTTTCAGCTTGACTGCTCATTGTCCAAGCTTCACATCCATACAAAAGCACAGGCTCTATGTAGCAGCTCAACACTCTTTTTTCTCGTTGCAAACGACATCTTTTTATTGGTCAGTATGTTTTCCATCTTGCATCCGCTATCGGACTCCCTTAACCATGTGTTTTACTCTAACCAACAAAGTGATGGAACCAGATTCTACCATGTCACTGTGCTGGCAAATTTTCAAAATTATGTGTTAGCTCACCTCTACTTTTAGCTCTTCATATTCCTTTTCAAGTGTGAGGTTGGCTTGTCTTTCATGCTCCGCTTCTTCCTTCCAGGTTTCAATTTCTTGAAGTAATTCAGCTTTCTCTTTCTCAAGTGCTGAAACAAAAGATGGAATAAGTCTTTACAGAACATTTAATTGAAAGATGAAATAAGTCAGCATAGAACATTCCATCTCTTTGAAATAACCATTGCCTGGGAAGGTTAACCTGGTCAACAAATGCCCGCAGAAGTCGGATGTGTCGGCCTAAGTCGGATGTGCAGCTCTGCTGTAAACAGGCACAACGCAATCACGTCCGGGGGAAAAAACTCCGGATGAACGCAGAAGAAATAGTAACCATTGTTATCTGGCAATATTTCTTTTGTCCCCAAAGTGTTCCAACAAAAATGTTTTGTTTTTTGTGTGCTCGCTCGCTTTCAAATCAAGCGTAGTACATACACACTACTTCCAGTAGTACTGGACTTAATTTTGCGTGTAGATTAGCTTTACCTATTACCAATGTCCCTGGCCATCCGGCAAACCCACTCCAACATCAGAGGTACTTGTAATTTACATCCCCAAGTCAAGGACGATATGCCAAAATTTTAGTTCAGCTCTCCAGTGTAGGGGTTGAACCCCTTACCTCAGCATCAGCACACTGGATGTTTAAGAACACACGTTCTTATCCATTTGGCCATGCTGATCTACAACAAAAATGTTCAATCTTTTGTCATATACTAGATTTTTCTTTGTCAAGTGCTGCAATAACAAACAGAAATATAACTAGTCAGCTTATAACATGCAATCCTAAAAATCAGAGAGTGTTTACTTTTACAAGCAAATATAATTTGTTACAATTTTGTGGAAGTCGGGAATGGCTAAAAGGTTTAACATGCTCAAATTTTCACTTCTGCTGGCAAGGTAGTGGGTTAATTCCACACACTGGTCAGTTGAACTTAAAAGTGACCTTCCATTAAAAAAATCAATTACAAACTACTGAGCATAAAACTACCTAGTGAATCACAAACAGCCAGAGAGGGTGGATGCAACTGCAACGTTCTGCAAAGGACAGGCAATTAAAACAAAATTATAATAATAATTATAAAAACCAATGACCAAGTACTACAAGAAACAAATGAGAATCGTAAACTGATTAGAGAAATTAGACGTAGACAGTCAACATTTTTTTGACATGTTATGAGAAGAAATAAATTGGAGAACTTGGTGACAACTGGCAAGATCGATGGGGAGAGAACAAGGGGAAGACAGAGAAGTAAATACCTGGATGGCTTGACCACATGGCATGGTAGAGACAGGAACATTGAGCTGATCAAAGACGGTGATCGAGTGAAATGATGAATCATGACCGTCCACGCTTACCGGCATGGCACATGATGGATGGATGGATGAATGCATAATAATAATTTTGAACAAATTATAATTTTTTACATTAATCAGGTTTACTTGTTTCTCATGTTACAAATTTAAAAAAAAAAAAAAATAAATAATAAATTGTTAAATATTGTGCTGCGACAAATCAGCTGGTAAAGAATATTTTATCTCTTAACCTAGCAGCAACAACTAAGCATGAGAATAATGATAGCATGGGTTACAGATACATGAAAAAAAAAATGTGTTTACTATCAGTAAGCTGACAAAATATGAAAACTGTTATTAACCTCTTTTGATCTTGAAAATCAGTAAATTTGTTTTTTAATTTGACCTTTTCTGTGTTAAGTATTACCCTTGTGATTCACTTACCATTAATGGTTTCATTAGTTGTCTTTCTTAAAATTCAACGTCTCTCACTTTATACTTCCTTACACAAATACTATCTTTTCCAAATATACCACTTCAATAGCAATTTCTCTGTTGTAATCCACCCTTTCTTTAGAACAAAATGTGTACCTGAATATATTCACTTTCTCAAACTGTTGGTTACTGATACAGAATTTACTAGAATGTTTACAATGCCTGTTTATTACCACAACACAAAAGGAAGCAAAGAATAGTAGCACTGCAACCTACCATACATGTCATGAGAGGAAACAAGGTTTCAGCTCATCTGTTACCGAGACCCTAAGGGGAAGCAAAGAATAGCATGTCATAACTGTCAAATAAAGAGTTTCCACTCGTGTCTTACCAGGATCCTAAGGGGAAGCAAAGAATAGCAGCACTGCAACCTACCATGCATGTCATAACAGGCAACTAAAGAGTTTCCACTCATGTGTGATCAGGATCCTAAGGGGAAGCAAAGACTAGTAACACACTGTAACCTGCTAAACACGTCACAATAATTGACGAGGGAGAATTTGGCCTGGGGCTGGCTTCCCCATTCCGTAGAAAAATTGTAGCTACAAAATTAATCCAAACATGAAGTCTAAAGGATAACAGAACATAGGACAACTTGGAGCAAGCTAGTTGAGTGTCTATGCTTCAATGGAAGATAAAAAGCAAAATAGAAGAGAGAGAATCTTTACATACCATCTTTCTGGTCTTGCAGTTGTGCTAACTTCAGCTCCAGTTCTCCTTTGCTGCCTTCAAGTTCTGTGATTCTATTAGCTGATTGCTGCAAATCTTCTTGCAAAGCTTTAATCTCCACTGATAGTGATAAAAATCTGTCTGACTGGTCTTGCTGTAAACATAAATTCAGGATCAATCTATTAACGAGCAATTTACTTTAATGAAAATACCAGTTTCCAGTTAATAACAGTGAAAAACGTGTGCAACCTCAAAATGTTGATAACCCCATGGTAATGAGAAATCACAACGAAATACATTCTTTTAAAAAGCAAATCCATTTGTACAAATGCATGCCAAAGTCACACACCTCTGATTGTGAGATGCGCATAACAAGGTATGATTGTCATGCCCCTCAATTAGTGCCCTTAAGACCTGCATGAGATAGCTATTTGATGCAAATGCATTATAAGATTTTTTTAAATGCCATATCCCTGTGGGAACTGGATTGGAGTCCACTGACAATATAACCTGAAACCCATGGAGGAAACATGACCAACCTTGACCTAATTCCAGGCAGTCTGTATATATCCTGTGCTGAATCATGACCTGGCTGCATCCCAACATGCCCCTCCACAGATGTCTGAAGTTTCAGTAGCAGTCTTGCACACCCCCGCTGGTTTCTGAGCTTGGAGAGGGGAAGGAGAATTATGCAAGTCCCCGTGGAGATGGGGTAATTCAGTACAGGGTGAGATGGAATGTCTCAACATCAACCTCACTCGGACAAACGCAAGCCCATTTCCGGGGTCATGCAACATTAATGCCAATACCTCGGACTCACTTCCCGGACATTAGGTTGGAGTCTCTTAAAAATAAAATACCTAACAGAAGTGGAGGAAACATGACTTAGACCTAATCCCAGTAAGTTCACATGTGCTGTGCTGAATCATGACCTGTCTACATCCTAATATGCTTCCCTAAAGATGTGAAGTTCCAGTACCTGTCATACACACCTCCAATATTTTCTGAGCTTGGAGAGGGAAAGAAGAGCTCTGCAACAGTCCCCGTAAAGAAGGTAATTCCGTAATGGATCAGGAGGACATTCTACACAAACCTCACTCCAAAAGATGCAAGTCCCTTTCATGGCTCAAACGACCTGATCACCAATGCATCAGGCTTAATAATCAACACCCAGTCTTCTATAAGATTCACCAGCCACACGACAAAATGCCAGTCTTTCTTTGTTCTATAAAGTGGTGAGAGATACATCTTCACCGATAATTTTGTTTGAGTTCATGGTCTTTCCTCTTTATTCCCAGGAAGTAAAATACCTTGTGATAATGTTGTGCATTTTGGCAAGACTACATGGTACTAAGGTTAGTAATGAGACATCTTATACACTAAACTCACCGAGTCTTGGGAAGCCTGGAGATCCGTGGTGACCAGCTTAAGCTTCAGCCTCTCATCATTGGCTGCAGTAAGTTCTTTCAGAAGGTCAGCTTTCTGATCATGGACTGCATCCACAACCATCTGGAGTTCATCAATCTGGGCCCTGAGCTCAACTGCACACAATTAACAGAGCAGAATACACTATTCAAAATAACTTTCGAACAGACAGACAAAATTCCAACTGATAAGACAATAATTAGAACACTTTTACAGCACTAAATTCAATTTACATTAACAGTCAGCTGTAAGAGAAAATATGTTCCAAGACAAACATAGAAAGTTAAGATATTCCCATAGCAGATAATTCATCGACCAATCAACTGCTCAACAACAGGGGTTGCTTGCGATCCATTTCCAACACTTTATGTCTGTTACTCTAGTGACTCACTCTGACAAAATGATTTTTATCCATCTCTTCTTATCTCCCAACTTGTAAAAATGCCTGCCTCTTGTTCGACTGTCTTCAAGGTGTCCCTTCGGCATGGTTTTTATAAGTGTCATGTCATTTGATATGGCCAAAATATCTGATTTATCTTTTTTTTTTACCTTTCATTTATCAACTCTGTTTTCTTTCCAAGCTTTTCTATACACACATATTGTAAGCTTTTGGTAAACTTTCATTTTAAGAACATGTGTACATAAATTTATACTATAAAAATGTAACGTTTGGTGGGTTTTTTTTTTTTAAAGCTAAGACTGGACTTCTATACTGGTTAATTTTTTCTGCAAATTTCTAAAAATGCTCACCAAGTGTTGCCTTGTTATCATCAGAATCAACCAGTTTTGCATGCAAGTCCTCGTTCTCTTTCTCTAACTCTGTTATTCTATGTTTCAGTGAAGCTGCCTCATCAGTAACTTGACTGTTCTGTTTAAACACAAATAATAGGCAATCAGAAACTGCCCAATCTGCTAGATCTTAAGAAGGAGTGGCTTGCAGTTATGGCATTCTCCACATTAAAAATTGCTAGGTTCACATCCAACTAAGAGATAATTTTTCACAAAAACCTGATGTCACTCTCCTTGATCTCTGATCAATGGATAAGACTGTCTAGCACTGCAGGTCATCTATACTGTCTCAGTATCTCCTGCATTGATCAATTACCATGTAACATCAGTGGACCACTAAGTGAACTAAAAAGGTTAAATTCATACAAGAGACATTGCAGTTATAGACAAATTTCAAGCAAACGAAAGAAGAAGAATGAGCATGTGGAAATGGAATTCACAGCCCAGAACACTTTCTTCATGACCACTAAACCTCCAAATATCTGTGCTGCCAGACAGAGCCAGAGAGAGGATACAGAATCTTAAACATATCCTTCATGGCTACACAACTTGCAGAGGCTGGTACAGCCAGACAGCAGAGAGCAGAGTTGAAGCAGAAGTTATGTAAAGTAAAGCACCCTTTTACATGGTCTGAGGTGTACTGGACATGTGCTAACTCCACATTTGTACAGACCAATCAGCTTACATGGTCTGAGGTGTATTGGACATGTGCTAACCCCACATTTGTACAGACCAATCAGCACTCTATGTGTGATGTCAAAATCATGCTGGCTGGTACCCATGTAAGGCAGGATATGGGGGGGGGGGGGTGAACTGGCAGCCTGTGTCAATGTTTAAATGTTTAAAATCTGCCTCGAGGGAGATTTGAACTCACCAGGATAGCAGGCAAGTATGCTAGCTACTTGTATCATGGCTCGTTATTAAGTTATGAGGCTCAGTGTTCCTGGCAAAGGGGTTAACGACTTTCTCCGTAATCCTGTATATCCACGTGAGGAACGCAGCTGCACGAGATTCGGCAGTGGATAGTGATACATTGGTTACTTACAGGGTATGTGAGCCGGTCACTCAGAAAGCAATGGCAAACTACTGAGCGTAATCTTGCCACGAACATCAACAGCAGCTGATAAATGCTGGTGTTGACTGCAACGTCCTTTAAGGGATATGTAACTTAAAAAAAAGAAAACATTGACCTGGAGATGATGAGCTTCATCATGGTAACAGGACTGCAGATATAACGTAATCAATGACCTTAACACTAAGAAGAAGGATTTTCCTGGATAAAGCAAAGGCATGGGCAATCATGTCTCTCCATATCCCACAATCTCCAACAGAATGTATCAATTAGTGTACTGATACTTTTCCATACTATAATGAAAGACTGTCAAGAATAATCTCTCACTGTCTTCTTCTATGCCTCTGTTCCATAATTTTCTAAAGATGTTACAATTGTTCCAGCTGCCCTCTTCTCATTACGTGGCCACCAATTTTGACTTCTTTCTGATTTTGTGCTACTAACAGTTCCATAGTGTACTCTAGAGATGTCAATCCTAGACACAATCATCTTTAATGAAGTCACTCAGCAGAGGTATAACATCATTAAACATAACAATGACAAAGGAATATTTTCTGTTACTTTATATATTTATGTATTGTTTTCGGTACAGGAAAGAAAATTCCTTAACTGATAAAGAGGAAGAGAGAATGACAGTTGTGGAGAGACATGACTACTCACACCAGCTGGCAAAGCACTTGTTAGTGGTGACTATTTCTGAGAAAAGTGTTTATTATGTGTGGCACCTTGATCAATGCTGTATGTGCTGTCTGACATGGCTGACCTGGTCTATCTTCTTCACCTTGGCAATGTATGCCAGAGTTACAAACAACTCCAAGCCATACAGGTGGCATGTTTGGCTCAAGGCAGAGAACTTCAAATCTTCTCCTAAGCTTAATGGCAAATGTTGACAAGTCATAATTAAAACTGGGATGGATGGTTGGAAAAATTATAAATCGAGGGATCGAGAGAGATCGAGAGAGAGAGAGAGAGAGAGAGAGAGAGAGAGAGACAGAGAGAGAGAGAGAGAGAGAGAGAGAGAGAGAGAGAGAGAGAGGGAGGGAGAGAGAGAGAGAGAGAGAGAGAGGCAGACAGACAGACAGACAGACAGACAGAGCAAAGTTTATTTTCACAGGGTCACAAATTGAGCATGCAATACAGGCACACATATACACACAGATAGATCGTTAGACAGGCAGAAAGACAGACAGATGGAAAGATGGATGGACAGATGGGAGACAGATGGATGGATAAACAAACAGACTTTGTAACAAAATTTACACATGTGTTTTTCCTCCAAAATAAAAAAAAATTCTCAATACATTTTTTCTCAGATAGTTGCAGATTCTATATGTAAACCAAAGTATTATTACTTCTCTTAGCTCTTGCAGCTCTTTTTCCAAAGACTTGATTTTACTGGTCATCTGTGCTTTCATCTTCAGTAGTTTGGTGTCTCCTTTACTGGCACTTTCTTCCACTACAACTGTTGCTTTTGATGTAGACTCAAGCTCTTTAACCTAAATGTAGTAATGTATAAACTGTGAAATTCATTTACTTACTGCACAAAAAAATAAGGCTCACAAACAATTGTTACCACACAAAAAAAAACAATTTGAAATGAAAGCATTCACGTAATCTCCCTGGCCAAGGGATTAACAAGGTGGTTTGTAATCCAGTGCATGCATATGGGGAAAACAACAGCTGCGAGAATCAGCGGTGGTTCACGCCGCGCTGGTAACTTACGGGGGTATGTGAGCTGATGGTTCAGAAAGCAATGGCAAACTACTGAACATAAAAACTTGCCTAGCACATCAACAGCAGCTGAAAAATGCTGGTGTTGACTGCAACACCCTGTAAGGGATATACAACTTTAAAAAAAAAAAAAAAATTGTATACAACACAAATACATGTCACAATAAAAAATCCAACACATGGTGTTAGGCTCATATTTTTGTGACCAAAAGTAACTTGATGGTTGATGTGGTGATTGTCACGGTTGCCACCTTACTTCCCGGAAGAAGTCCTGACCCCAGTTGTATAGGACCTCATATGTCTCAGTCTGTCTCTTCTCCCATCTTTCCAGTCATCACGATATTTTCCAGTGCTTCTCTTCTCATTACACAACCACAAAATATTGTTTGTCTCTTTCTTACAGTAGTATATAATGTGAAAGTGGTGGAATTTCTTCGATGTTTTGGTGAAAATGTATTGAATTCATGCTAACAAACTTGTTTTACAGTAATGCAAGTCAATTCGGGTAATAATGAAAGGCATATCCATATCTGAATGGAGGTGGGTGCAATGAGTATTATGGCCAGGGAAATAGATCCCAAAAATGTTCATGAAGATGAGACGGGTCAGTGGGCAAGAATCAGGCAAGTTAAGGTCATCCATCTTTAAACCAGTTTTGTGGACAAAGTATACAGAAATACTATATCATTTAATTTTTCCAGAGCACAAAATCCACACGTTACCATGGTCTATAGGAGCAGTACCTAATAGTTTCACTATAACCTACCATGGTTGTTGCAAGAGACAAGTAAGGAGAATTAGTGCATCATCTTGTAGACAACTTACTACAAAGGGCTTGGTATGAATTGATTGAGGGCTATGCTTCATTGAGAACTGAAAGTCAGAAGAAGAAGAGGAAGAGGACAAAGGAGGAAGAAGAAGAAAAAGAAGAAGAAGAAAAAGAAGAAGCAGCAGAAGAAGAAGAAGAAGAAGAAAAAGCAGAAGACGAAGAAGAAGAAGAAAAAGCAGAAGACGAAGAAGAAGAAGAAAAAGCAGAAAAAGAAGAAAGCCCTAAAATACAACAAACATAGTAAACACACCTGCAAAGACAGCAGACTGATTGTCCTCTGCGAGTCCTCAAGTTCACTTTTCAAACGGTCAATCTCTGATTGCTGATCTTTATTACTAGCCAATGAAGAGGCCACCTATAATTATTCAATTAAAAAGGAGTATTTTACTAAATGAATACCAAACTCCGACAACTGAAACATAGAACTATGATGCTCATGAAATCAATTCAAGCAACTGTACACACTGGCAGGGCTAATTCACTTGACAGTTCCTTTCACGTAAGTAGGTCAAGGACCCTTCTACACACCTTAAGACGCAGCAAGCCTGCGGTGCAAGACCCACATTTTTATAAACCAATCGGCACGCCTTGAGTGATGTGGTCAGCTGCCTTTATTCCCTAAGACAATCTTGGTAACGATTTTAGATTGAGTCAACCGGGCAGCCCAGGTCGACTTTGACCAGCTGTGGATTGAAACCATGACCACCACTATTGTCTAGTCACTAAGCTACTGTGCCTCCCTTTCACTTTAAGACAAGTATTTTATGGTGAAAAAAAAGGGGGTACTATATGCACGCTACAAATATTGAGGATTCCTCAGCAGTCAATATTATCATCATGTATCATGCCAAGTGGAACGAGTAATCTGTTAATCCGTTTAGCCAATGTGTTCTCGATTAGCTTGATCCACAGGCCCACTGAATCTCTTTTGTGCCACTTTGCCTAAGCAATAGAAAATAATCACTAGTAAGCCATTTTTCTGGCAAAATTGTAAACATGAGAAAATCTCGCTACAATAAGCCAATTACAGCATGTAAATCTTGTATATGCATTGTGGAAGGTAATGGGAAACTATTATATTAGTTTTGTAAGATAACATTTTTGAGTAGTCAGAAAGAATATGCCACAATGACAATTGATACCTGAGTGATCTGTTCAGAGTTAATGTGTCCAGCCACTGCCTGCTGATAGTGTTCCTGCAGACGACTGTACTGCTCCAACGCTTGGTTGTATGCAGCTTCATACTGGCTCAGTGTCGACTGTAGTGTTTGCAGATGGAGATCTTTCTCAGACAGCTGGGTGCGAAAATAAAGAACAGAAACTTTATAAATATTCAGTTCAGCTCAGTTAAACTTACCATCACTTTGTTCTGGACATGTCCATGAGTGCTTCGATCTCTTCAGTAATAAATCCATTAGTGTAGTGACTGCCTGGTTGGTGTTGCTTGCTTGCTTGGTTGCGATTGCTAGCTGTGAACTCCAGCGTGAAGTCCTGTATGACGGATTAAGACATCCTGTTGTCCAACATAAGTGTGATGTCATAGTGGACTGAGGTTTGCATGAGTATCTGTTGTCCCATGTCTGGCTTATTAGTGTGCAGCCTGGTGGTTCCTCGCCGTGCAGGCAGATATTCTCCGACTTTGTTAGCCAGGACCCCGAAGGGACATGTTGCCCAGGACGCACGACTAGAATGTGTTAGTAGGTCTCGGCCAGTATAAAACCTGGCCATAGTGCCTTGGAAACACCTCTGCGTCCCCCTGTTTGGTATTGATTTACAAGCCTCCTCATGCTCTTGGTGTGCTTGATAATTCTAGTAAATCAAAAGATGAGGGAGTGACAGAAAGATACGAGTCCCAGAAGTATGAAAGAGAGGACACATGACAGGGACAGGACATAGGTATAGCATGGGTAGAGTAGACAGGACTATACATCCATTAATAGACAGAACATGGGGTTTATAGATAGGACAGTGTCCTTGAATGACAGCCCAACCTTGGACTGGACGACCTGAGACACCAGCCATCAAGAGATGGTTGAAGGACAGGACGATATCCAGAATACCGAGACATCCTACTAAGTATGACTATTAAGGACGACACAAGGTCATGTACCACGTGACCACAGACCAAGGATAGAAACGGACAGACAGGACTAGACTGGTTGAGAGAGGATGTGTTTGGATATTTGTGAGAGAGAGTGTACTGAATAACTGACAAGAGTTTGCTAATGCTGAGAGTGTGTGGCATTGAATAGCCTGTGCGCTAGTATGTGAGATAACCTGCAATACGAGAGCGCATCAGTGCATTGCTGAATATTGAATTGTATTTTGCCATAAATTGTTATAAACATAACTTGTGATTAACGTAGAATATATTTCATGTTAATAAATATCTATACATGTACACTGCGTTGACAGATTATTCATGCATGTATCAATTTCTGTCATAACCAAGACTAACGAGTGACTGAAACGCTGACACATGGGACAGGGGACACACTGAGAAAATATGAGTGCACTATTAACTAGAAAGTCCTTTCACTGGAATACACAAGGTCAATGAAAACACACACTGAGAAAATATGAGTGCAGTATTAACTAGAAAGTCCTTTCACTGCAATACACAAGGTCAATGAAATAGATGGAGATCAAAAACACATACAGAGAAGAGAACTACATACAGAGATGAATAATATGAGAACATGGATAGATAACACTTTAATGGCAACAAACAACTAAAATAACAAAAGCAAAACTCTTAGCACATTGTTATCAATGTGTCTAAACTTATTTAAAAATCCATTACAAATTACTAATATTAGAAAAACACAAAACAACATTCACTATACATTTCAACACTAAGTTAATTTTAAAAATGTTTCAGGTTGACACAGAAATTTAGTTCCAAATACACTTAGCTTCTCACAAATGAAACAATAGAAAGCAGTGTACAATCAAACTTGTCAATGATTTGATTAACATCAAAGCCTACTGCACTTACTGCTCTCTCAAATTTTGACAAAGATGAATAAAATACAAGAATTAAAAGGAAACTGCAAACATCAGTTCACAGGACTTTCCTACCTCGGTTTCATGCTTTTCTGCAGTGTCTTTCATTCTGTTTTCTAATCGAATTTTCTCCTCCTTCCACTGGGTTTCCATGTCAACAAAATTAGCCTGCAGCAACATCATCTGCTCAGACATGACCTGCAGCTTCTCCTTCAGCATCCTCATCGTCTCTCTACTCTCTGTGAGCTCGTGTTCTTTCTCTGCACTTTCCTTCTGAAGTATTGTGATGACTTTGATCTGCACAACAAAGCAAATAATTGGTAATACACAACCAGCGCTGTGGCTTATATGGTAGTAAAACTGTTACACAAACTCCTTGACATACCGGATTCAGGGTTTAAAATCAGCCGTGGCAATTTGGAAGCAGAATGCTTTTGAGTTTATGTCAATAATATGAGGAGACATTGGCCGTTCAATAAGCAATGGCAAACGAACTAATAATTGCCTGGTAAATCACAAACAGCCAATAAATGCTGGGGTAGATTGCAACATCTATTAAGGACATGCAACTAATTTTTAATAAACACACATCATGGAGATGAAAGGCAGACAGAGAATAAACACATACTGTGCACTGAATTTTGGCCCACATTGATAAACTTCTATACAAAGATATTTGTTAGTTTCAATGAACTCTCACCAACAGTATTATCGATGCACACACAAAAACTGTGTATAGTCATTCTTGGAATGGGAGCCTTAGTAGCTTGTATATTAACCCAGTGGGCATGAGTTTGAATCCTCATTGAGGCTGATTTTTACCAAACTGACTTGGGACTCCCCAGACCAACCAAGTCTAAAATAGGTACCAGGAATGTCCTGAAAAGAAGATAGATTAGTGCAGCACTAACTACTTCACCCTTGAGTGCCGATGGGTCTATAAAAATATGGAGCTA
Source organism: Cepaea hortensis (assembly GCA_963921405.1). NCBI lineage: Eukaryota > Metazoa > Mollusca > Gastropoda > Stylommatophora > Helicidae > Cepaea > Cepaea hortensis. Next base: position 88,915,727 of record OY992886.1, read on the forward strand.
TCACCATATACCCAATATACCTCACAGTGTGTAAAAGGGTCCTTTACTACTTTATTGATTGGAGACGTTGGACATGGACGGTCAAAATTTGTTGAACATGTTGTGAGAAGGGGTGAACTGGAGAGCTTGGTGACAACTGGCAAGATCGAAGGGAAGAGCCTGACAAATGAACAACACAGACAAGAACAAAATTAAACTTTTCAAACAAAGTCTTTGTCATACAAACAACCAAAGCAAGATCACTTAACTGAAACATCTTGTTCACAGAAAACCGCCAGTGAACATTTATTTCCTTGTTATGTTCGCACAGCTGTACTAGGATATTGTTTTTAATCCAGTGAAGTGTTCTTATTTTCTGTTACTTGTATCTTGACAAAGGCTTTGGTCAAACATTTATTTTTTGTACTTGTGTGCTGTTCATTTGTTGAGACCTAGTCACATTTCACGATCCTTCACTTTTGTAGGAATAGCCATCTTTATTCCAAATCCCACAAATCCTCATAGCTAACAACAGCAAAATGAAATAGCCTTGCATAGTAGTACGTTTTTTCTTTAATTTTTATATGAAGCAACCACAAAGTTCAAATGTGCATCTATTGGAGTGAAAGATAAAAAAAAAAATTAATGTGATCAATTCCTGGCATGTGGATCTTGAAACCTGTTTTTCATCTTTTCTTACCTTGCCTTCCAGAACATCATTGGTATCCCTGAGCTTGTTCTCCAGCATTTGTACAACATGGTCCTGACGATCGACATTTCCCTTATTCATGATGGACTCAATGTCCCGTTCATGCTTGGAGATCAGTTCCCTCAGGTCATTTTCTCGGACTTCTAGCTCTCTGTCCTTGACTTCAATGGCTGCACGCAATCTAGACATAAATATGGTTTTGTTACTAAATCTTATTATCTGGTGTAATGTCACAGATCTTAAGTTTGGTGGCTGTCATGATATTTATACTGTTTGTAAAATATAAGCCTTATTCTGCTTTGAGCCTGTGAAGGAAAAGAAAAGGAACCTCACAATGCTGTGGCTTATATATATATATATATATCATATTATATATTATATATATATATAAAATCAGCCCATTGCAAACCAACTCACTGGACAAATGGCACCAATACTAAAGAACAAACACGTATCAGTAGATAGTTTTTAAAAAAAGCACTCTACAACATAATCTTCCTGCCAACTCTATGCTACCAATTCCCAACCTGGACAATGACAGAAAAAGAGAACAGAAAAATTACAATGAAAATGAGAAGAATATTCAACTTATTAAGAAGAGAGAAAAACAGAAATGATGAAATCAGAACTAAAGTGGGGGTTATAGCAGCACTAGATTCCATTAGAAAACAGCAAGTTAAAAGATTCTGCAACATAGCTAGGCTGCCAACTAACAGTATACCACAACAAGTAATGATGTACAGACCACATGGAACCACATGAACAGGCCGTCATGTAAATGATGGACAGAGGGAATAACAGACAATGGGTAGAGGGAATAACAGACCATGGACAGAGGGAATAACAAAGCCCATGGAAATCTCGATATATGAAGCCCATCTGTTTAAGCTTCACCTCAACACCGCAAGGTACAAGGGGAACAAGATGTGGGGATGATTATGAGAAGCCCATAGCACCGACAACAGTACATCAGAACCTGCTACGAAAATACCCTTACCTTTTAAATATTATATGAATGCGCTTGTTGTTTTCATTATGTCATCCATACCAATGATGGTATGTGACAGCAGTTTTTTCCTGGCTAAGGAATAAAGGCCTTTTGCCAAAGCAGTCGCCCATAAGTGCACAGGCTGGGAATTTTTTTAAACTCCTAGTCTTATTGAACACTCATCACACAATATGTAAGACAAACATTCTGACCTCTCAGCCACCATCTCCATATTTGGATACTAACAACAAATGACTCAGATCTTACTGATCACTAAGAAACTACATGTTACAATAATGATAATAAATGAAATTATCTACAATATGTTAAAAGTCACACAGTGAAAATCACTATCTTTTTTTTTATCTTGCAAAACAATAATAATAAAATTCAGTCAAACCTACATGCTAGGTACTTACTTTCCGATTTGCCGTACTTTACTGGAGATTATTTTCCGTTAATTTTCGGTTTTTTTTGGTTTGGTGTCTCCATTTAAAGGATATATAGAGTACTCGTTATGTTAAATTCCCCGATTATTTCAAGTTCGCGTTAAAAAAGGGACCAATTACTTTATATAGCTTTCCCCTCCTAGGTTTACATGTGTACGTCTCGTGTTTCTGAAATTCATTTCTCACACAGAAATACAGAGTGACCTTTTCAGGCGTAAGTAGACCCACAAATCACGTTTTATGTAGATGTATTTGTTTGTTCTAGTATGTGTTATTAGATGTATCGTCCATTTTTATGTAAATCTTGTCATTTTCGACTATTAAAGTCGGGAGGATCATCCCAAACGAAAATGATGAAAATTGCATGCTCTGATGTGATATTTCAAAGGGTGGAAATAGCTGTTTCCTTGTCAGCGATGACTATTTAATATTGTTATGGAATATTCACAGCGATTTGAATGCCAATGAATGCATGATTGCATTCAACGTCAAATTTAGTATTTGTGTATAAATTTTCATCACTCTGCATGGGCGGGATCACTGATAATTTTTAATCTTTCCAACGGAACATCTTTTGTCAAAATGCATCTATCTACGGTAATCTACGCTGGCTGACAAGTCTCGTCGTGTGCAGTCTGCGCGCTGTCTAACGTCATCACAGCATGGCGTGATGTATATATCTGAGTGTCTGGGCGTATATATATAAACTGGCAGAGTTGTAGGCCCTTGTGCTAGTAAGCGGCAGTGTTAATCTCGTTGACGACAGTGCAACCAGCAGTTGTGTGAGTGTGTAGGTAGGGTCACAAAAAGTGGAAAGGTCAAAACCATTTTCTTTATATCGTCCTTGTAAATTATAAACTTACACACAAACATTAATATCTTAGCTTAAAATTGACCCACAAACTTGAATAGGGTATCGTTGGATTTGTTTTTTCAAGAGCTGTCCAACTATGCAGGTTATATAATTAAAAAGCAATTTAGAAAAAGTTACTAAAGTGGCTACTACATGCTAACCAAAAATCACAATTAACAATGAAGAAATTGAAAATGTTACAACTCTGAATATCTTGACTCCATAATCGACAACATTGGGAACTGTTCACAAGAAGACAGATGTAGACTAGCCATAGCAACGAAGAGCAGTAGTGAAAACCTATGTCACAACACCAGAACACAAACTAAAGTAACATTTTTGAGAACATGCATCTCTAATATGACATCATATGGATGTGAGTTATGGACCATTTCACAATCATGGTCAACAAACAAAAAACTGTCATCAACTGTCTATAGTGCCTTACAGTGTAGGACAGGGGGGACTTAAGCCTGAGGAATTCAGGCCGCCAAGTTAGTGCAGTCACCACCAACTGTGCAGCTTAGGGTTTTATTTTTTCCCCCAACAGAAAAAAAATCAACGCCTTGCTAAGGATTCAAGCCCAGGTCTCCAAAAGGAGAACCTGGCATTCTTAGCCACTCAGCTAGCAGCTCCTTTTTCACAATCACAAAAGAAGAAAATCTGAACCTTAGAACTTAAATGTTACAGAAAAGTTCTTAAAATATTGTGGACTAAGAAAAATGCTGGCTTTCTACAAGATCAGCAAATAAAACAAACAAAAAAACAATCTTAAGCAACATCAGGTTATGGAAACTGAAATGCTTCGGCCATGTTAAAATGTCACAGTGGTTTTGAAAGAACAGTGATGGAAGCTGGGATCTGTGAGCGCAAAGATGGATCAAGACATTGCAGAAACTTGGACATGAAGATGTGTGAGCCGAACTGACAAAGGATTGAGAAATTTGTTGGTGGGCTGAGATAAGAACCACATTCTAATGTTTTGCAAACGATCTACTACACAAGTAAGTAAGTTAGACAACAGATTATCCTGTCAGGATAGTACAGATAGTACTGTCTATGACATCATCCTCAATAACTCTAACCCTGATATTAAAAATACTATGTCTTATTTATTTAGAACATCATTATAATAAATAATGACGTAGTCTCTCATCTGTGCCACTACCAGCTCATATTATATTCTTTAAATTGCTTCTGTGATTTAGTCACTTTGATGTCATATGTGTCTTATATGAATACAAATAACGAATAACTTATGCTCGTTGATCACTAAGAAACTTCTCATAACAATACATTTATGTATTTACAATAAATTTTTATATAAAAATCACCTTTTTGTTTCGTCATCCATATCTTTCAACATTTCTTCAAAATACTTCTGAGATTCAGTCAGCTTGATGTGAAACCTCTCAGTTTCAGATTTCAGCTCTTGCTCTCGGTGCCGCAACTGCTCGGTGACCTCATCCACTTTCTCATTGGTTGTTTCTACCCTTGAGGTCAGTTTACTGATCAAGAGTGCTTGGTCTTGGAATGCTTGTTCCTTTTCTTTAATGGAATTTTGTAAGACCTGCCAAGATGAAGTGATATCAATGGCAAACTCTGCTCAACGTTTAAATGAACTAAGGAAACTGGGTAAAAAGATCAGGTGCACTGTATTCGACAAACAATAAATGATTGCTTAAATATACTGAGGCATTAGCAATTAGGCAGCTCCAACCAATTTTGTGTCAAAAGAAATATCCTACCAAAATATGGGGCCGGCATCATTATATTATCTCATACTACTTGAGGCATGAAAAAGGGCCCTTATAAAGAGGCAGTTAACATAAATATCTGAATATAACAGTGTGTTAACAGATATTAAAATACAGATTGAACACTTCCGCTCAATCTTCTGCTGCCAAGACTAACAACAAATCTGAAACACTATCAAACTTCTGGGCCAACACATGCAGCCAGATTTGACACAAACAATAACTTATTCACACGCATTTGAAGTGACCAGTGACCTTGTATGGCATGTGGCGTCAATAAAGGTCATCAACAGCTAAAAGAAGTGTCAAGTCCAGTTTTATTGCAAGTGGCTACAAATCATCATCATCATGTGCCTTGCTAGCTAGCATGGCGATCATGCTTCCCCATAGACCTTAGTCTTTGGTGTTATGGATCAATTCTGTTGATGATATTCCTTCATGCCATTGTCGCAGTTTGTCCAGCATCCTTTCTATTCGCCTGCCCCTACTTCTTCTGTTAATTATTCCAGTCATCACAATGTTTTCCAACACCTCTCTTCTCATTACATGACCAAAGAACATAGTTCATCTCCTTCTTATACCTGTATATAATGTTTTAATTTCATTAGTTTAACCAATCCAAATGAAAAATTTCATTAGTTTAACCAATCCGAATAAAATTTCATTAAGAATTTAACCAATCAGTATCATGACTCCCCTTCCTTATTTGCTGTATTAATTCATTAATCCCACAAGAAGTTTCCCGCGATCGGTTTGTGATGTGTTTAGGCAATCACATTTTGTAGGCCTGCGAGCAAGGAGGAATAGGTGGCCAATCTTTCCTTCACTTAGCAGGTGATGAGCCCAGGCGTCAAACCCTCGTCTGACCATGCTCATGACATTATCAGTGCAGTTCCCTATTCAACTTCGCTGTATTACATACACATCATGAAATGAACCTACCAGCTGAATCTATATCTGCTGAGGTGTGTGTGTATGTTTGTGGCACAGGAGAAAAGTCATCACAGGTCAATAAATATGCTCACCTCAACAACTTTGTTTCTGCCCCGAATCACTTGATCTTTCTCTCCAGCAAACTCTTGCAAGTCCATAACCCGCTTGTCTTGTTCTAGAATTTTTGCATTGAGTTCCATAATTTTGCGATCTTTATACACCATCTGAGCATACATTTCTTGGACCTGGCCCTGGCCCTGAAATTACCATTTAGAAACGTACTCATATATGTGTCTACAAGTTTTATAAAGTACATATGGCAACACCAGTATAACTATGCATCATATAGCATTTGTTCGGGCAATGCTGAACTGCATGTAAGTCTGCAGTTTTACACGGCTGTAATACAATTTCAAAACTCCGGATCAGGGGACAGGCTGTAGCAAAACCAGTGTTTCCCACAAACAACACGAGTAGCATATGTTGCTTGTATACGGTATAAAGTCATTGTAAAAATGATACAGTACATGTTCGGTAGACAGTATTTGACATTATTTTCTTCTTATTCTTATAGTCCATACTGTGCGGCATTTGTGATCATGTCTGTCCACAGCCTTCTGTCTCTTATTCTTCCAATCATTTCTGATCCAGACATTCCTTCTTGCTATGATGTCAAACTGTCCAGCATCTTCTATTTTGGTTCTCCCCCCCCCCCCACCCCCACCCACAACCACCACCTCTTAACCTCCAACCTTCCTGTTGTGATGATATACTCCAGCTTTCCTCTCTCTTGACATGCCCACAGAATGTAGACTGTCTTCTTCTGATGCCAGTAACCAGTTCTCTTGAGTCTACGTCTTTCAAGATATCTTCATTTCTCTTTCTATCAATCCTTGGTGTTCTCATCATTCTTCTATAAATATATGTTTTGACTTTCTGTTGCAATTATATCCATCTTTTCTTGTAACTTGATTTGTATTCAGCGAACAAAACCATGTCATCAGCATAAGCAGATTGTTTGCATTATGCCCACCGACCGAAATTCCTGGCATATCTTGTTTAGATCTCATTATGTAGCTCTACAATTTTAATAGATCATGTGATAATACACACCCTGTATAAATGTTCCTAAATGCTTGTCAATTCTTATGGCTGCTCTTTGTTACCAATATATATTATTTATTATTATCAGATCTTAACCATCAGTGTTTAAAATTTCCAACATTCTGATTGTTTCATCGTGCTTCACCTTGTCAAATGCCCTAGTGTAGTCAATAAAGCACAAATATAAATCTCTGTTGATTTCAATCATTCTTTCTGTTAATGCTCTCAAGATGTGTATACAGCATTTTTTATGCCTTTTCCTTCCACAAATCCAGTCTGTTCGTCTTCAATTTCTGGTTTTCTATTATTTTATTTTCTTCTTAACCAGTATCATGTACAGTATTACCTTGTCAGTTGCAAAACATTCACCGAAATTCAAACCCCTTAATTACCTTAGATGTAATACAGTACTGCATGTGTGCAATACCTTGATTACTTGGTCAACACACGCACACTACAGTACACCATATAGGTTTGCTAAGTAGTACATTGTATGATGTTTGTACAATAATAATACAGAATCCTATTTGACAGAATGTGTCAAGGACGTTACGCACAGCATGGATATAAACGGTTTGGATTAATTTAGCACTACAATAAACATTGCCAAATTAAAGTATGTTTTCATGACATACAGACACAGTGGAGATAAAGTGTTGGAATAAAACAGACTTGTAATCTGATCATAAACATTTCCTTGGGAAGATAACGTTTTGGTTTCCCCTTACCTTCTACACCCACAGGTGGCTTGTGAGTCTTCATTGTTGACAGCGATTTCCAGCAGTCAGGACAAGTGAGTGACCTACTCTGTTCAGGCAGAGTTGCCCACTTATTCTACTGAACATCTAACCTCCCTGACCTGTATATGTCACATTCTTGTATGTTGCCCATTCTCTAGTAGTATGAATTTCACCATGGATCATACGTGACAGGAGACTTCCAATCTTCATACGTCCCCCTTCCACAAATCTTTCTGCATCTTTAACTTCTCAACATTCTCTAGAGGCAGGTCCATCTGAGTATTGATTTCTGGTGGGCTCCCCTCCCATCGCCCTACCTCTGCCGCGAAGCATGGCCACTTTTACTACCACCAATGACTGCTGCCGCCACTTGGCTGCATAGATGGGTCTTCGGACATTTCTCGATCCTTGTGATTGCAATAGTGTTGTCTGTCAACCAATCCATAGCGTTAATAGTTCAAATGGAGTTCTTAATAGGCAGGGAGGCTATCGGTTCAGCACCTGACAGTAAAGGACACTTCAATCTTGGTTGAGATTGATTAGCTTTTGCTTGGGTGACAGTCTGATTAGGCTACAATTAAGGATGTAGCTGGGAATTTCCTTTCATCGAGCTGAAACCATTATGGTATTTCTCAAACTCTCCAGTACTTTAGAAGACAGCAAAATGATGACTTGACTTAAATCAGAGCTCCGTGCAGCAAAGGATATGAGTTTTTCTCACCATGGTTGACACTGTTAGTATCCAATTGTGATGTTTCAAATATATTAGTGAAAACATGTGTATACTATTTCTACATAAATCATCAGCCACTGAAATCACCACCAGCAAAGCAATAAAGAGTTAATGTTTACTCATTTAAGCTAATGGACATGTACAACAAATAAGCATTTAGCCGTACAGAACTATGCAATTTACAGAATCTACAGTGAAACATTAGGAAGCCATGATAGCAAAGTAGCTAGGTAGTGGTCATGAGCTCAAATTGCTTCTGAACCTGGGATTTTTAAAATAATTGACCTGGGGTCCCAGGTCGACTCAGTCTAAAATAGATACCAGGAAACTTTGAAAAGCAGACGGCAGTGGCGCAGCATGGCACAGGAACTTATTTTAAATGTGTTTAAAATTGTGTATGGTTGAAGTTGAGGAAGTTAGTTTACTTGAAGAGGAGAGGAAGGACACTCACTGAGTGGCGGTCGGTTAAAAGAATATGAGGCCAGCACCATATATAAAATATGTCTCTAGGCATAGAAAAAGGCCCTTGCTTATAAAACATTATACCTTGTCATCACCCAGTCCTCCAGGCACGCCTTGCATTTTCTCCATAGCCTTTGTTTTCTCTTCTAACTGCTCTGTCAAGTCATTCACAAGAACATCTCGCTCTGCCAAAACTCGTTCCTTGGCCTCCAGCTGTCCTTCTCTCACACGTATAATCTCTTCCTTTTCTGCAACCAGGCGGTCCTTTTCCTCAAGTTTGCGCTTGAAAAGTAACGTTTTGGCTCTGGCTGACTGCTGAGATATGGCTCCATCATCATGACTGGATCCATCATCAGCAGTCATCTCCTGTAATGGTGTAACATATCTAGTATTTATTATCAGATTATCTAAAGATCATGCTTAAACAGATAGATGGGTTATAAAACATAATGCTTAAACTAAGATTATAATAGATGGTTTATCTAATGATCATTCATAAATTAAGATTATAATACATGGCTTGAGTGAGAGAGTAAGAGTGAAGGTGAGAGACAAGAGTGAGCAGGCTAAGAGAATATGAGGGTAAGACAGTGACAGTGGATGAGATAGGATGAGAGAGAGGGGCGGGAGAGAGAGAGAGAAAGAGAGAGTGAAAAAAGAGAGAGAGAGAGAGAGAGAGAGAGAGAGAGAGAGAGAGAGAGAGAGAGAGAGGGGGGGGGGGAGAGAGAGAGAGAGAGGGATGGGAGAGAGAGAGAGGGAGGGAGGGAGAGAGAGGGAGGGAGGGAGAGAGAGAGAGAGAGAGAGAGAGAGAGAGAGAGAGAGAGAGAGAGAGAGAGAGAGAGAGAGAGAGAGAGAGAGAGAGAGAGAGACTGTGAGACAGTGAAACAGTAGGTGAGTGAAAGAATGAGACACAGAATTTTTAATTCAACCCGCACTGAAACAGTTTCACCTAGTTTAAGAAATAACTAAATTAACTGGCACTATTAAACAGCATTAATAACCATGTACTGGGTGATTTTATAAACAAATTATCCTCCTGACCTTTTGAGAGTCTTCCACTTCCTTCTTCCCATCCTGAGCTTGTGCATGCTTTTTGACAACTTTAGCTTTAGCTTGAAGTCGGGCTTTGGACAGCTTTGAATTTGTTTCCTGATGAAAAGATACAAACTTGGTACATTTTTCATACATAAGAGAAGAGAACTAAATACAACTATACAGAGAACCATCAAGTAGTAACATCCTAAAATCTTCACTTCAATGAGTTGGCTAAGGATGGACCCAAAAGAAAATTAATAATGGCATTATAATATATGCATATTTGACAGGTTTATAATAAACAAACATTAGGTAACTTTATTTTCTTAAAAGTTTCTTTTTGACACACCCGAGATTCTTCTTTCAAGTTCCTTTATTGGGTAATACCAACTCACATAAGGCCACCTTATCCTGTGTTATCTCCTGCAGCACTCTCCATATTATTCATCTGTCTCTTTTCTTGTCCAAGTGTATTTAGGTCTCTCTCCACTTCATTCGCCAATGACCCCACCATCCCGTAAACTATACAGAAAGCAACATCATGAGTTGGAACACTATTTTCATTCTTTTTAACTCACTGGATGCTGCGTAGGATATTATGCTAAATAAATAGAGCAGCCTGTTGTGTGAGCATGGTGACTCCAGACCATCAGCCAATAAATGAGTGAAAAAAAAGTCATTATGCTGAAATGAGGCAGTCCTTTACGAAGCAGATGAAAACCAAAATTAGATTTGAGCAGTAAAGATTTTTTGGTTGTTATGAGGAGAAATGGAAAACTTGAAAACTTGGTTTTTTTTTTTTTAAATATGTTCGCTCACTTTCAACTTGAGCATAGTCCACACTTGTGCTCCTACTACTAGTAGTTGCTACTGCTAGGGCGTGCACTGGACTGATTTGTGCATGTGAATTAAATTTCCCAGTTCCCCCACCATCAGGCGACCTCACTCTGACTTCTACATGTAACTTACGTCCCCAAGTCAAGGGCAAGAAGTCAAACATTTAAGTCCAACTAACCTATGTACAGAACAAACTCACTAGATCGAAAATTTACTGACAACAGGCAAACTTGGTGGTAACAGAACAAGAGGAAGACAAAGAGATTACCTAGATGGCTTGGACAAACACAACTACGCATACCTGAAGCTCCTTCTCTTTCTTCTGCAAAGCATCATCTCGATCTCTGACCAAAGCTTTCAGCTGCTCAATCAGGAGCTGCTGCTGCTCTAGCTCCATTTGGGCATCACTTGTTGACATGGCAACCTGCTCCAGTTACAGTTCTCAGCCTTCTCCACGTCTTCCGGCAAAGAAATACAAAACAGTTATGGTAAATTGTTCATTCCTGTAATGGGTGAAAGTACATTTCACTAACATACAGCCCACCCACATATAACGGTAGCAGAGCTGTGGCTAGTGTGCATGCTGGCCAGTCTGGGGGGGTCATGTGTTCAAATCTCCCTTGAGGTAGTGGTCGTATTTTTTAATTGACCTGTGCTTCCAGGTCGACTCGGCTTAAAATAGATGCCAGGAAATGTTCTGGTGAGGTAAAGGTGAGTGATGTAAGACTGACCACACCACACTGCTGACTGAGTGCCAATTGGTTTATAAAATATGGGACCAGCACTATATATCTAAAGGCATGCTATAGACTACAATGGCTGGGGCATATAGAAAGAATGGAAGATAATAGGGAAACAAAACTCGCTTACACTCAGGAAATAAATGACTGTAGACCCCGAGGTAGACCAAGAAGACGGTGGAGAGATAATATATATACAGACCTACAAGCACTTGGAATCAACGACTGGCAAGAGAAGGTCAACCAGAGAGACGAATGGAGACGGATTGTATCTGCAGCAAAAAACCTCAATGGCTCGGAACGCTGAAGAAGGAGAAGAATGCAAGAGGGTTCTTTACTTTTACTTTCTCTACAAACACACATACACAACTTTCTCTCTCTCTCTCTCTCTCTCTCTCGATCCGCCTGCCCCGCCTCGCCCTCTCTCTCTCACGCACATGCACGCGCATGCACACGCGCACACAGATATATATTCCCTATACATGCTTAAATAAACATTTTTAAACAACACTTTATATTATTATTATTATTATTATTGGCATTATTATATATTATATATGCCGAAAAGTGTGAGAGGTCATGACTCGCCATTTCACTCGATCACCAGAGTCGTGGATCAGCTCAGTGTTCCTGTCTTGACCATGCCATGTGGTCAAGCCATCCAGGTATTTTCCTCTCGGTCTTCCCCTTAGTCTGTTCCCTTCGATCTTGCCAGTTGTCACCAAGTTCTCCAATCCATTTCTTCTCATAACATGTCCAAAAAATTTTGACTGTCTACGTCTAATTTCTCTAATCAATTTATGATTTTCATTTGTCTTCTGTAGTACTTGGTCATTGGTTTTTCTGTCTGTCCATGGTACTCTTTGAATTTTCCTCAGAAACCACATTTCTGCAGCCATCAGATGTTTTTCAGCTTGACTGCTCATCGTCTAAGTTTCACATCCATACTAAAGAACATGCTCTAAGTAGCACCTCAACACTCTTTTCCTCGTTTCAATTGACATCACCAGGTATCGATCAACCAAAAACTATAACAGCCTAAAGCATTCCTACCAAGAATCACGCAATGTTCCTGATGCCAGAGGGCCGGCCCCAGCAGAGCAGCAAGACAGAAATCTTCCGGTATTGCGCCGATCACCATGCCTTAAAGGAGTGTCCGCTGGCCAAGCTGGACATGGACTTCCGAGCACCCAACAGCAAAAAAAGTGCGCCAACTGCCTGGGCAAACATAAAGCAATATACTTGGGCTGTCCGTATCTCCAAAGACACAGAGACGTCTTAAAGCTCGCCATTAACACAAAGATGCCATACAAAGAAGCAATGCGGAGGTGCGAGGCGGCCACGTGTATATCCCAAGCTGAAGGAGATCAACTGCAGAACCAGATAGACGAGTTGAAGAAGCAAGTCAAGGCAATACTGACACCAGCACCAACCAGCGAGAATGAGAAGCTGTTGGGCGACATGAAAGAGATCCAGCACAACATCAAACAAGAGATGGAGCACATGGCTAAGATGAAGAAGGAAAATGAGGAAATCCTACAAATGATCAAGACCGAAAGAGAACTACTGAATGCAGAAAGGTCGCAGCACTAATCCAGACCGATAGATGAAATGAAGCAAGGTGACGCACAACAAAAAATCATTGAAAAACTGATAAAGACAATGCACAAAAAACGAGGCAAAATGCCGCATGATGGAGCCAAGCCACAGACCAATCAGAAACAGCAAGCAGAAGCCAGTAGTCCAGCCACAATACCTAAGCAACCCGAGATAAAATCAGCATCCTGCCAGGTAGATGAATATGACCTAGAGGAGCCTGAAGATAATGGGTGCACAGACGAGGAAGACAGTCCTCTCTTAGCTCTATGCAAGAGGAGAGAAATATATAAAGCTGATCTCGAAGAAAGGGAAAGGCAAGCTAGACTATGATTCAAACAATATAAAAATGATCCCTGCACATGGGACGATAAATATCATATGGAAAAGCAACTCATCTGGAAACAAAATGGAGGAAGAATACCACAGCAACTACGAGAAAGTGACACAAACTCAGAACAAAAGAAAAGCTAACTAAACATCAAACAAAGAGTCCTTATAAGGACTGCAACCAGTCAAGCCAGGAGCCTTCACCAACAAAAGAAACCACCAGGAGACGGGAACAAAGGACAGCCGCCAACCAATCCCCCAGCTGATGTCACAGACACAAACACTTACATAACCAGTCTGAAATAGGACTTACTTGTAAGAGCGTACAAGAAAAGAAACAGGGTAAAAAATACCCACAAAAACCACGGATCTCAACAATAACCACCGCTGAGGAAGCTGGTTAGACGAGAGCGAATTTGGAATTTTTTTTTCGAAAATTGGAATTGGAATTGGGTTCCATTTACCTTTTTCAGGCACTCAGTCACTCTGGCAGTCCAATCTCTTCCAGATTTTGGCCATCTATACAGGCTAACACACACGCAAACACAAATCACAACTTGCTGCTGTACCTGTCAGTCAGTGGTCCTGTGGGTGTGCCATGCCAGTTGATATGTCTTACTACTCTAGTCACAAGTGGTGTCCTTTGGTGTCGACCTGGCCATAGCAATTTTAAGCACACTATTGTTTTTTGTTTTGTTTCTGTGAATGACACATAATTCATATCATTACCTTCAAAAATCTACAAGATCTACACGTTCTCTCTCCCCCCCCCCCCCCTCCCATCTTTACTAGTGTGTGTGTGTGTGTGTGTGTGTGCGTGCACGTGCGTGCGTGCATGTATGTTGGTGCATTTGTGAACATGTGGGAATGTAGATCCAAGTGTGTGTGTGTGTGTGGTGGAAGAGGGGGAGCGCGCATGCTGTGTCTGTGTGTGCAGAGCATGTTACAAAACAATACACTCCATAAACAATCCAGTTCACCAAATACACAGGTGATATTAATATCATGCTGGCCGCCTTTACTTTCCAAGACATTTCCTAGTACCCATTTCAGGTTAGGTCTACTTGGGAATTTCAGCCAATTTTTAAAAATCCATCATCAAACACATAATCATCATCACATAAAACACATCATCACCATGCTGCAGGCAAGTGTGCCAGCCACTGTACTACATAGCTCCCATACAAAAGAAGTAACCAACAAAATGCTGCATAACCTTTGCAGGACATTGTGATCAACCCCAATTCCAGTTTGCTTTTGTAGGCAATTTTATGTTCTGTAGTTTGCCATTGCTTTCTAAGTGACAAATCAACGAAGTCCAACTGTGCACAGGAAGTTTAAGCGCATTAAACCCTTTGATGAATTGGCCGCTGAACTTTACACCCAACTGCAGAGAGCCGTCACCAAGACATCAGTCTTGTATTAATATAGGTCACCACCCAAACGAACGGCAGCAGCTAGTCTATCAGCTTGTTTATTTCCTGGCACATCTGTATGCTCTGGGCAGAACATCCATGATAAGCTATTGACCTTCATCTATCGAGAGGAATATACCAGCTTCTATTTTACATAGCTTGCTTTGAGAGTCTGTCCAAACACATCTCATTCTAAACTACTCTCTAGCCATCGGAATGCCATTGTTACAGCCTCCACCTCCATTTTCATGCTGGAAGTCATGATAATACACATCATACTCTCCTTTTGTTGACAGCATTCCTTAATCTTTGCAATAAAGTCCCACTCACTCTGTACTCTGTTTACCTCTCACCACAGACCCCTCCATGTATATTATAACACCACATAGGCATGAGTTGTCACTTATCAGATGTTACAGGGACAGTTCTGTCTCATCCACTGTCCAATCCTGACATCCTTCAGTCCAATATGAATATCACTCTATGTAAGGCTGCCTTGCTAGGCGGCACCATCGCTCATTTCTGTTCCCACACTATCTTACCAATTTCATAGACATGTGAAATTGTATCTTCAGCCTGTGCTGTCCAAGAACTGCCTCTCTTCAACCTGTATCCCATAGGTATATAAGAACAATGTCAGTTGTTACAGGAGCCAAATGGACAAGCTCAGTTAATGTGTGATGAGTGGTTTGTTAGAGAAGAAGCCAAGTGCTCACAGACACTATTAAACATACTGCGAGTTGCTTGGTGTAGGAGACAAGTGCTCACCATCAATGTTAAAAATACTGTGAGTTGTTTGGTACAGGAATCAAGTGGTCACAGTCATGACTATTAAACACACTGTGAGCTGCTAAGTACACAAGAGGCAAGTGCTCATAGATACTTTTAAAAAGTCGCTTAAAAGTCGACAGGGTCGACTTCATTGCACTGGGTTTTTATCCCATATGGCTCAGTCTCTTTCCGCAGAGCGGAAAGCACCACAAAACACAAACTCTGTAGCTCTATACTGAACGTATGGTGAGTTGCTTGGGATAAAAGAGCGAAGCGCTCATAGTCACTGTTACCATGCAATTAATTGGTTAGCATAAGAGACAAGAGCTCATAGCCACTATTGAGCATAAGGTGAGTTGGTATAAAAGGAGCCCAATGCTGATTGTCACTGTTGGACAAGAGATGAGCTGCATGGTATAGTAGCAGCCGAGTGCTCACTGTCACTATACAGCATATGATGTACTGCTTGGTACAGAAGGAGTAAAACGCTAGCACAACAACTCAACTGCACTTGCATACTACTCCATGGCAACAGATAGCACATTCATTACGGACACATGATCTTTCTTTTAAAATTCATTTGAATCTGAATCTAACAAAATGCAGACTGAGAACCAGAATTAATTACAATAATAACCCTTGAGCACAAACTACTAACTCATGTCATCTGAGCATTCGTGACTGCCATTCTTACCACAGAGACAGACATGCACACTTTAATATGAGCTTTAGTGACTGCCAATCTGACCATAAAGACAGACATGCACACTTTAATCTGAACTTTAGTGACTGCCATTCTTACCATAGATATAGATATACATACTTTAATCTGAGCTTTAGTGACTGCCATTCTTACCATGAAGACAGACATGCACACTTTAATCTGAGCTTTAGTGACTGCCATTCTTACCATAAAGACAGACATGCCCACTTTAATCTGAGCTTTAGTGACTGCCATTCTTACCATGAAGACAGACATGCACACTTTAATCTGAGCTTTAGTGACTGCCATTCTTACCATGAAGACAGACATGCACACTTTAATCTGAGCTTTAGTGACTGCCATTCTTACCATGAAGACAGACATGCACACTTTAATCTGAGCTTTAGTGACTGCCATTCTTACCATAAAGACAGACATGCACACTTTAATATGAACTTTAGTGACTGCCATTCTTACCACAGAGACAGACATGCACACTTTAATCTGAGCTTTAGTGACTGCCATTCTTACCATAGAGACATATGCACACTTTAATCTGAGCTTTAGTGACTGCCATTCTTACCATAGAGATAGATATACATACTTTAATCTGAGCTTTAGTGACTGCCATTCTTACCACAGAGACAGACATGCACACTTTAATCTGAGCTTTAGTGACTGCCATTCTTACCATAAAGACAGACATGCACACTTTAATCTGAGCTTTAGTGACTGCCATTCTTACCACAGAGACAGACATGCACACTTTAATCTGAGCTTTAGTGACTGCCATTCTTACCATAGAGACATATGCACACTTTAATCTGAGCTTTAGTGACTGCCATTCTTACCATAGAGACAGACATGCCCACTTTAATCTGAACTTTAGTGACTGCCATTCTTACCATAAAGACAGACATGCACACTTTAATCTGAGCTTTAGTGACTGCCATTCTTACCATAGAGATAGATATACATACTTTAATCTGAGCTTTAGTGACTGCCATTCTTACCATAAAGACAGACATGCACACTTTAATCTGAGCTTTAGTGACTGCCATTCTTACCATAAAGACAGACATGCACACTTTAATCTGAGCTTTAGTGACTGCCATTCTTACCATAAAGACAGACATGCACACTTTAATCTGAGCTTTAGTGACTGCCATTCTTACCACAGAGACAGACATGCACACTTTAATCTGAGCTTTAGTGACTGCCATTCTTACCATAGAGACATATGCACACTTTAATCTGAGCTTTAGTGACTGCCATTCTTACCATAAAGACAGACATGCACACTTTAATCTGAGCTTTAGTGACTGCCATTCTTACCATAGAGACAAGACATGCACACTTTAATCTGAGCTTTAATGACTGCTATTCTTACCATAAAGACAGACATGCACACTTTAATCTGAGCTAACATTTTATTCATAGATCCCAATCTACTCTAGTTAACTGATACAATGAAGATACTTACTCAGCCCACCTCAACACACATACCACCACCATCATCTTCTTCCCCCCCCCCCATCTTTTTTCTTTCTCAGGAGTCAACATATTTCTTTTTTTTTTTGCAAATACGGGCTAAGTAAATGATTGAAAATATAGGTGCTAGGGAGACATTTTCAAGCATTATGGCACGAGGATTTTCTACCTCTGCTTTATATCCTGTAACTATAATAATACTGTACTTGTCGTTTTATGGTGACTGCACTGTATGTGTACATTCAAGAGCATTGGGACTACTATGTCTTAAAGTACTATTAGTATTAGTAATTACTATTATAATTATGTGTGTACTTAGTGACTGACTTGCGCTAGTATTAATTACAGCAGTGATTATTCAGTTGTAGGTTCTGAATGAGAATGTCCACAGCCACAAATAAAGTTGACTGACAGACTGCACTGAGGAAGTTCGTTACTGGTACTGGTAAGTAAATTAAATCTACCAAATGTAATAAAAATGTGGGTATGAATGTATGATTGTAATTGAAATTGTAATTCTCATAACTGTCTAGACTAGATCAGATCATCAAATTCAGATGTCCAAGAAAGAAACTGTGGCCGGTATTTCTACATCTGTGCTTGACAGATGCGATTTAGAAAACGACATTACAATTTCTAACTGTGCCAATAACTCAACACAGAAGACAGGTACTCCTGCGGCCGGCGGCCGGGGCAGGTGTGGAAAGAACGTAAGAGGTGCAGGTAAATAAACTCACAACCTGGGTGAACGAACTGTGATGAATCTGCAGTCGAACCAAGGCATGTTCAGACTAAATCAGTTTACAGTAAATCATACAACTCTTAACTCATATAATCGCTCACTAATCGTGCTTTCTTTTCAACGTTTACAGAATGTCCTGGGACAACGCACGACTTACATTGCTTTGATCAAGTGTCTATTTACACCTGCATCCCTGACATTTTTCCTCCATCTTGCGACACTTGGCAATCACGTGACCGGAATATACGGTCAAAGCGTTATTTGACTTCTGAGACATATCTCAGTTGCTTCCCTTCGTAAGGGAACGGTGGTTGTTATTACGGCCCTATCCAAGGACTTGGAACATTGGGAAAACGCCTTAGTGATTTATAAAATCAAAAGTTGACTGTTTGCTAGCAGTAACACTGAATTAGAAGTCCATCCTAGAAATAATGTAGGATGAAGTCAAAACTCAAAGAAAGAAAGAAAAGAACACTAAAGAGTATATATTAATAGTTAGAGAAATACGTCACATGTGCAGAGTTGCCAAAGAAGAGTTGTTGCAGAAACAATGCAAAGAAATAGAGGATCTGGAAATAAAACACAACTCGAAAGTATTACATGAATATATAAAAAGATTTACATAGAAGAAAAATAATATAACAGGAAACGGTTGTATCAGGGGGGAAAATGGAGACATTATAATTAATAACAATTAGTTAGTTATAGTGTGTGTGTGTGTGTGTGTGTGTGTGTGTGTGTGTGTGTGTGTGTTTTGCCCCAATATAAAATTCAATATCTCAGTAACCAACTGAGGGAAAATGATGAGATTTAGTATATAACCTTATCATTATGTCCACCCAACAAAAAAAATTTTGTTCTGGAGATTGTACAGCAGATTTCAATGTTTGTTTATATGCGGTATATAATTTACGTCTTACAGATTAAGTCTATCATTTTAAGAGTATTACAGCTTCAGCAAGACACATCCGCGCGATTTTTGAAATTGTCTCGCGGTTTTCGTTTTGGCACAAACAGCGTGGAGTTAAATGGTATTGTTCAGAGGTGTCTCCAATGGGGATTCTTTCATGAAACATGATTATATAAATAAACTAGCTGACTCGGCCCGGCTTCGCCCAGCTCCTGGCGGGGATCTATCTATCTATCTATCTATCTATCTACCTATCTATCTATCTATCTATCTATCTATCTATCTATCTATCTATCTATCTATCTATCTATCTATCTATCTATCTATCTATCTATCTATCTATCTATCTATCTATCTATCTACCTACCTACCTACTTACCTACCTACCCAGCCAGCCAGCCAGCTACCCAGCCAGCTACCCAGCCAGCCAGCCAGCCATCCATCCATCCACCCACCCACCTACCTTTCTACCTACCTACCTACCTACTTTCTATCTGTCTGTCTGTCTGTCTGTCTGTCTGTCAACCAGTCCGCGCGATTAAATATTGATAAAAGTTACTGGAAAAAATGTGAGGACCATGTGTTGAAAGAGGAAGAGGACTATTGGAGAAAGGATGGATTGAATTTTATGCAACCGAGAGCAATCATCAACCTACTGGAATCGTCCGATACAGATTAAAGTCTGAGCAGATCGCAGACCTTAATCTACGTACACACTTACTGGAATATTTTGCGCCAACTATTCAGACGAATTGCAGGACCTAAACATTACAGCATCAGCATAATGTCAATGACAACAGTTTGTATTCCACAGTTATGAATTTTAAATTCCGCAAGCCCTCAGCGTGAAATACACACACACACACACACACACACACACACACACACACACACACACACACACTAAACGCATTGAATACCAACAGAAGAGTAATATTGCGGTGGAAACTGACATATTGTGGCATAACAAGAAACGTGAGAGCAAACACGTTGTCAAATTAGGGGACCACACACGTGCATACGAATCAATCTATAAACTTCAATGAAAAGAGGACCAACATCTTGGTCGTTAAGAAGAAAGCCCACTACAGAGACACTGACAACTATTTTCATAGTGCAAAACAGGTAATCATGTTCCGTCTCTGAAAGGTAAATAGCAGAATAGACAGTCTTTCACGAAGACTCAAAGCGGGTCTGTCACCCATGTGTACGTGTGAACAAACTACACAGACAGCTGAACAGATCCTTAAAAATGGAAACAAGGTGACTAAATTGCGGTATCATTTCTGGTCACCCATACGCACATTAACGCACAGCTATTTGGTAGCTTTCACGAACTCAATATAAAAAGCTAATATGAATACTTGTGTACATTTTATTAACCAGCAGCTGAAGAAACAAGAAGGAAATGAAAAATAAGGTTAGAAATATATTCCTTCTACTTTCCTGTTAATTTACAAATTATTTACCCCGTGCCTCTGTAATTTCTCTGTCTTTACTAATATTACACATTGCACCCCTCTCGGGATTCTCCGTGGTGAAGTGGTCAAGCCATCTGACTCGGGCTCCGAAGGTTGTATGTTCGATTCCGGGCCGCGTCCTTCATTTCACGAGTGCATTTTTTCGGAGACTCCCGATGGTCGTCGCTGGAGCTACGGAGTTCGTGCTTTGTGCGACGCTTTCCGCGCTGCAGAAAGAAACTGCGTCATATGGGATAAAAACCCGGTGCAATGCAGCCGACCCTTTCGACTTTTAAGCTAGTTCTTTCATTGCACCCACTCCCATACGAATCCGGATACGCCTTGTGTGTCATCTGAATTGGCGGGGCTTCCATTACTGTAAACATAATTTTTTTAGCGAGAAATCACTAGTTGTTCAGCAAAACATCAAAGAAATGTCACCACTTTCAATGATTTAAGTTGTTTTTGGACCTATCAAAGACATATTCCTTGGGTGGGGGGTAAATATAAGACGGCTGGAAAAATTTCATAACGATGCAACAGACATTTTTTCAAAATAATTGATCGTGAATGAAGGCATTCTTTGTGGGACATACTATAGTAAGTCGAGGTTCCAACTTCACGGCAACGGGTCGTCTCCATTATGCTCAATTCCCGTGCCAGTGAATATCACACAAAATGCTCCCCACTGTCCAATGTGAAAAGTGGAATAGACGGGAGTCTCTGCAATCCAAAAAGCCCGCACAGGTACAATGTGCATAACAATGACATAATAAAAAGATGGACAGAGTACACATAAGATTTATTCTGGGACAACAGGGTCAATAGAGCAGCATTGTATAATACTCAAGATGGACCAAAAATATTAAAGGCTGAAATAGAAAAAAGCTTTTAAAAAGATGAAAGAATGAAAGGCTGCAGGTCCTGACAAGATAACAACAGAGATGATAAAATCCTTATCCAGCTTTGGCATTGATACTATCACAGAATTAAGTAATGATATATATAATACTGGGTACATCCCCAAGGTCTTGAAAATATCAATTTTCATCACACTACCGAATAAGCCAAGAGCACGTTGATTGTGAGGATTACAGAACTATTAGCTTAATGAGCCACATAACTAAGATACTACTCAAGGTCATATAAGAAAGAATTCAACATAAAATAGATGAGGAAGTAGCTGAAGAACAATTTGGGTTCCATAAAAACAGCGGCACCAGAGAAGCAATTATCTGTTTGAGGGTGTTGAGTGAAAAATATATAGAAGTTCAAAAAAAGTATATATGTTTGTTTTATAGACTACAAGAAAGCTTTTGATAGAGTACAACATGAACGACTAATTACATGCCTTCAAGATATAGAAGTAGACGGAAAGGACATCAGACTTATTAGTAACTTGTACTGGGAACAAGTGGCGTCTATTAGATGCGGAAATAACTATTCGTCGCCTATAGAGATAAAAAGAGGGGTACGGCAGGGATGTGTGCTGTTCCAAAGCCTCTTCAACCTATACACAGAAAGCGTTTTTAAACAAATTGAAATGCCTGGACTTAACATCAATGGAAGAATCATAAACAATCTTAGGTATGCTGACGATACCGTGTTACTTAAGAGTTACAAGACCTAGTGGAACAAATAAACAGGCACAGTGTAGAATGTGGCTTAGATATTAACATCCAAAAAACAAAAGCCATGATAATTAGCAGTGAACAGGATAGGTCATCAATGAACATCACAGTAAATGGTGAGATACTAGAACAAGTAACAAGTTTGTCTTATCTTGGACATATAATAACAGATGATGGCAGAAGTGAAATAGAAATCAAGAAGAGAATAGGAATGGCCAAAAATGCTTTCAAC
Organism: Cepaea hortensis; assembly: GCA_963921405.1. NCBI lineage: Eukaryota > Metazoa > Mollusca > Gastropoda > Stylommatophora > Helicidae > Cepaea > Cepaea hortensis. The sequence goes on from OY992886.1 coordinate 88,938,327, forward strand.
GGCATGAAATCAGTATTAACATCTAGAGAGATTAATCTCATCTCATCGATTAATAACGCATTAAAAATGAGAATTGTCAAATGCTGCGTATATTCAACGCTACTGTATAGCGCGGAAGCCTGGACATTGAACAAGGCACCAGAAAGTCACATAGGAGCCCTGGAGATGTGGATATACAGAATAATATGTCGTATTTCATGGAAACAAAAACAATCAAATGCAGAGGTTCTTGAAAAACTGAGAATGAAGAGAGAGTTGGTGAAAGAAATAAAGAAGGAGGCAAGTGAAATATTTCGGCTACGTTAAAAGACATGATTCTCTTATAAAAACCATACTGTAGGGAAGGTTGAGGGCTAGCGAGCAAGAGGGAGACAACGATACAAGTGGGAAGATAACATCAAGAGATGGACGAACATCAGCCTGACAGAATGTACAGTCAAGGCGAGAGACAGACAGTGTTGGAGATCCATTGCAGCCAACCTTCTTTGCGGAGACGGCACCTGATTAATTGATTGAACGATTGATTGAACGATTGATTGATTGATTGATCGATCGATTGATTGATTGATTGATTGATTGATTGATTGATTGATTGATTGATTGATTGATTGATTGATTGAAGTCAAAAGTCACATACAACAAATATCAAAAGACAACTTCACTATTTATTTACAGTGATGGGGCGCATGACGGCAAAACTGGGAGACGAAGAAGAAGAAGAAGAAGAAGAAGAAGAAGAAGAAGAAGAAGAAGAAGAAGAAGAAGAAGAAGAAGAAGAAGAAGAAGAAGAAGAAGAAGAAGAAGAAGAAGAAGAAGAAGGAGGAGAAGGAGGAGGAGGAGGAGAGGATTAAGCATTAAAACATATAACGGCGTGCTACTGCAAGACCGACACGACCTCCTCTGTCTTTCTGTCTCCCCTTTTTTCTCTTGTCCACGTTGTGAACGGCACTCTGTCACCTGCCTTAAAACGGTTTCTTTAATTGAAGGAAAGAAGTGATTGAAGTAGCCGACATGAAGTACCTGCACTCTTTGTTATGTGGGCGGAGTCGTAAAACCATTCCTGTAAAGAGCAAATTGAACACATGCCCAAAGTTAACAATGATAATATGAAAAATCAGTAAACCTTCATTGGCACACGTGTAGTAATCTTTAGTTTCATTTAAAGCAGTGATTCTTAATCTTTGTGACATAGATAGAGACAGATATTGCTAGCTCGTAATGATATTGAAGTTAGAATAAAGAGTAAGTGAACTTGAGACGGAACAAAGCGGAAACAGATAAGTAAGTGTAGTAATATTTCCACTACTAACTACTACTACTAGTAGTAGCAGCAGCAGCAGCAGCAGCAGCAGTAGTAGTAGTAGTAGTAGTAGTAGTAGTAGTAGTAGTAGTAGTAGTAGTAGTAGTAGTAGAAGTGGTGGTGGTGGTAGTGGTAGCAGTGATTACGGTTGTAGTAGTAGTGGTTGTGCCTGCTTCCTGGCCTAGAGGTTAGCGACATTTCTCCGTAATCTCGTATACTCTCGTAAGTAACGTGACGACGGTGAGAATCAGCAGTGGTTCGAATCGCGTCGGTAACTTACGGGGTATGTGAGCCGTCCGCTCAGAAAGCAATGGCAAACTACTGAGCGTAATCTTGCCAAGAAATCAACAATCTGCTGAAAGATGCTGATGTTGACAGTGATGTCCTGTAAAGGATATGCAAACATTTTATTTAGTAGTGGTTGTGGTGATTGCGGTTGTAGTAGTAGCGGTGGTGGTGGTGGTAATGTTGGTAGTAGTAGTAGTAGTAGTAGTAGTAGTAGTAGTAGTAGTAGTAGTAGTAGTAGTAGTAGTAGTAGTAGTAGTAGTAGTAGTAGTAGTAGTAGTAATAGTAGTTATGATGGTGGTGATAGTAGTAATGGTAGTGGTGGTAATGATGGTGGCCGTAGTGGTAGCGGGAACAGATGCAGACACAGTATTGATAGCTGAAAATGCAAACGATCTTCAACTGTTGGACATCATTTATCATGTTGTCGCCCTATCTTGCGAGCAACAAATATAAATCTGTGTGTTTACCACTCTTTTGAAAGAAAACGATGCATTTTTATGGACAGATTTATAAAATCACTTGTTCAGATCAGGTCTATTTTCTCAAACTTCTTTCATCTTATATATAAATTAGGATGTGCGTATCTCTGTATGTATTTATGTATCTCTGTCTGTATGTATGTCCTTTATGCGCTCGCGAACGGCCCATCCGATTGAGATGAAATTTTCTACACGCCTTCCTTTCAGTCCAGAGCAGCCAACTGTCGTAGTTTTTTTTTCTTCTTCATCCTCCTCCCTCCTCCCTCCTCCCCCTCCCAAAATACGTACGTCCAGGAAATGGTATTCTACATAGACACTTCTCTCTGAGGTCCGCGATAACATACTACCTCCTCCCTCCTTCTCCCTCTTCCTCCTCCCTCTTCCTCCCTCCGCCTCCTCCCTCCTCCCACTCTCTACTCCTCCTTCCTCCTCATTCTCCTCCCTCCTTCTCCCTCTTCCTCCTCCCTCTTCCTGCTCCCTCCGCCTCCTCCCTCCGCCTACTCTCTCCTCCTCCTCCCTCCTCCTCCCTCTCCCTCCTCCTAATCCCTTCTCCTCCTCCTCCTCTCTCCTCCTCCCTCCTTCTCCCTCTTCCTCATCCCACCTCCTCCTCCCCCTCCTCCTCCACCCTACTCCTCCCTCCTCTTCCTAATCCCCCCTCCTCCCTCCTATTCCTCCTGTCTCCTCCTCCCTCCTTCTCCCTCCTCCTTCTACCTCTTCCTTCCCTCCTCCTTCTCCCTCCTCCTCTCTCCTCCCTCCTCCTCCCTCTCCCTCCCTCCCTTCTCATCCTCCCCCACCTACGTTCTCCTCCTCCCTCCTCCCTCCTCCTCCTTCTCCCTCCTCCTCCCCCTCCTCCTCCTCCTTCACCCTCCTCCCTCCTCCTCCTCCTCCTTCACCATCCTCCCTCCTCCTCCTCCCTCCTCCTCATCCTCCCTCCTCCCTCCTCCTCCCTCCTCATCCCTCTTCCTCCTCCTCCTCCCTCCTCCCTCCTCCTTCTCCCCCCCTTCCCCCCTCTTTCTCTTAATCCCTCCTCCTCCCTTCTCCTCCCTCCTATTCATCCCTACCCTCCTCCTCCCTCCTCCTCTCTCCGCCTATCTCTTCCTCCCTCCTCCTCCCTCCTCTCTTCCTCCTCCCTCCTCTCTCTTCCTCCTCCCTCTTCCTCCTCCTCCTCCCTCCTCCTTCCTCCTGCTCCCTCCTCCTCCTCCCTTCTCCTCCCTTCTCCTTCCTTCTCCTCCTCCCCCTCCTACCCCTCCCTACTCCCCCTCATCCGTCTTCCTCCCTCCTCCTTCTTCCTCCCTCCTCCTCCCCCTCCTCCTCCCCTCCCTCCTCCTCCTCCCTCTCCTCCTCCTCCTCCTGCGATCTCCTCCTCCCTCCTTCTCCCTCTTCCTCCTCCCTCCTCCTCCCTTTTCCTTTCTCCTCCTCCTCCTCCTGCGTTCTCATCCTCCCTCCTCCTCCTTCTTCCTCCTCCCTCCCTCCTCCTCCTCTTCCTCCTCCTCCTCCCTCTTCCTCCTCACTCTCCTCCTCCTCACTCTTCTTCCTCCTCCATCTACCTCCTCCCTCCTCCTCCTTCTTCCTTCTCCTCCCTCCTCCTCCCTTTTCCTCCCTCCTCATCCTCCCTCTACCTCCTCCCTCCTCCTCCTTCCTCCACATCCCCTCCTCCTCCTCTCCCCTCCTCCTCCTACCCTCTTCCTCTTCCCCTCCCCCTCCTCCCTCTTCCTCCTCCTTCTTCCATCCTC